>CM035435.1:125743516-125978516 GCA_020310875.1 Ceratopteris richardii | reverse complement strand
TTTTATCATAAATATCTACATCCAAACCACCACCAAAAGCATCATTGTCTAAATACATAAAATCTTGAAAAGAACTATAATCAGGAACAAACAGATCATCTACAAAGCGTCTAATATTAGAAAGTTTGTGTATAATGATAGGACAGGTATTAGCTAAAACAAGCCTTTCCATAAATTCAAATTCATAAGTAAAAAGATAAAAATTAGCAAGAAAGACAGCATAATTTGTACCCATAGGAATTCCAATACATTGTTTGAATAAAGTATCACCAACTGAAATATACAAGTTTTCTAAAGGAAAATCTAACCAAAGAAGAATGTCGGTTTCATCTACTATTCTAGTGTAACGTTTCTTTTTACTATCTATATCTACAGACTTGGATTTCAACCATAAATAATCAAAATGTAATGCAGATTTTTCTACCAAAAGAGCCTTACATTTATCTTTGGTGAATTAAAAAGAGAAAACTTTCCTAACTAAAGAAGAAATCCTATGTTTTAAATCATTCAAATCTAACTCTGTATACAAAGTGGTGAAGTCAAAAGTTTGAAGCCCCAAAGGATCAGATTTTTTTTCTATAGTTCTTGAAGAGTTGAGAGACTTTATTACAAGAATAACACCTAGAGAATTATCTAAGATCCAACTAGAGGACGTTGGCACATCTGCATCTTTGAGTAATTCCTTCCAAATATCATGAATAGTAGGTAAAATGGCTTTAAAACAATTGCTTACCCATTTGGAAACATCCGTGAGAGAAGTATTACAAGATGCTATAAATCTTGGTTTGATGGGGTTCTTATGGAATTTCCAAACTGTATATAAAAATGGTAAATTTTGATACAATTTGAGACCATAAGATTTACAAAAATCTTGATGACTTGAAATAACTTCTCCAGAAGAAACATTGCAAAATTGATATGTAGAGGAGTGAGTTTCTTTCATAAGACACTCTACATAAAACTTTTTACAAGTAAACACAAAATTATTTGGACATTTATCCACATAAGAAATCACAAAGTTTCTATGAAAATTTTTTAGTGAAGTCAAATCACTTACAGATAGGCTATCTAATGAAGGGGAATTCCTCCCTAAAGCTATATCAACCTTCATAGAAACTTTCTTCATTACTACTTATTTCCAATGTGTAAAAATTCCACGAATACCTAAAGATTCTTCAAATTTTAAAATGAAATTATCAATGCCCTTTTCTATATCTTTAAGGATGCAAGCATCCTTAGAGGTATGACGTCTATATTTTGTTCCTCTAGAAAAAAGTTCTTTCAAGCTACTAGTAGGAAGAATAGAACAATCGGTAGAAACTATATGACCCAAATCCTTGTTTACGAAAGAGGAAAAGAAACCATTATTGCAACAACAAGATCTTCTAGAAATCGACAATCTATCTTGCTCTTTCATATTTCTTCCAATATCATTGTAATTGAAAGCTTTTTGACCCAAAGTTTTCAAACATTTGTATGTAACCAAAGGATGGACCCAAAGCTTTCTAACATAAGAAGGAAGAGAATCTATCACTTCTTTTGATTTCAAAATAGAGTTCAAACCAACTTTATCCATTTCTAAAGAAGTAAAGATAGTAATTAGTAAAACTCTTCTTGAAATCAAAGGATTATGAGAAACACAAAAGGATTTTAGAAATTTGGATATGAGAATTCGAAGTTAAAAACTATGGGATTTTTTAAGACTCAAATCCTCATGAGAAAAATTTTCCACGATATATAGAAGTTCAAAGAGGACTCTTTTGTTATACTTTTCAAAGATTTTGAAAGAAAAAGACCCCTCTTGCATAATTCTATCCAAGAAAATTAATCTCCTTTCAAAATCACTAAACTTAAGAGATTGATCATCCAAAGAGCTAAACAAATGTTCATTAGAAGATGATGATGGGAAATCGTCATCAGAAGAGTCTAACCTATAAGCTAGATTTTCCTTCTAAATTGAAGCCTCTAGGAAAGAAGGTATGTAAAGTTCGCATCCAAAATAACTCACTAGGCAAAGCTTCTTTGTAAAACCCTTTAGAGTTTCTAAAATTACCTTCTATGTGTTCAATGGGAAAACAACGAAAGGATTCAAAGCCATATTTTGCTATGGACGCATAAAGAGGTTTTACTTTTTCAATTAAAATTCTTTTGGAATGAATTTTCCTAGCTTCTCTGACATGCTCTTGAAAACGAATAAAAGTAGTCCTAAAAGTTTGACCAACATATAAAAATGAACTATCATAAATATTATAGATCACATAAATGACTTGTGAACAATGAATTGGACTTAATGGATTATCTTCATGCGAATGCTTTTTTCTTAAATGCCTTAAACGAAGAAGAGCTTTTATTGAATTATTAGGGTAATGAGTATTAACTAATGCCGTTTTATTGAATTATTAGTGTAATGAGTATTAACTAAGGCCATATATATATATATATATATATATATATATATATATATATATATATATATATATATATATATATATATATATATATATATATATATATATATATATATATCGCGCGCGTGCGTGCGTGCATGCATGCATGCATGCATGCATGCATGCATGTATGTATGTATGTATGTATGTATGTATGTATGTATGTATGTATGTATGTATGTATGTATGTATGTATGTATATATATATATATATATATATATATATATATATATATATGTGTGTGTGTGTGTGTGTGTGTGTGTGTGTGTGTGTGTGTGTGTGTGTGTGCGCATACATACATACATGCATGCATGCACGCATGCATGCATACATACATACATACATACATACATATGTGTGTGTATGAATGTGTATATGTATGCTTGTGTGCATGCATGTGTGTGTATGTATGTATGTAGGTAGGTATGTATGTATGTATGTATGTATGTATGTATGTATGTATGTATGTATGTATGTATGTATGTATGTATGTATGTATGTATGTTATATATATATACGTACATGTGTGTGTATGTATGTATGTAGGTAGGTAGGTATGTATGTATGTATGTATGTATGTATGTATGTATGTATGTATGTATGTATGTATGTATGTATGTATGTATGTATGTATGTATGTATGTATATACGTACCTACGTACATACGTATGTATGTATGTACGTACCTACGTACATACGTATGTATGTATGTCTGTCTGGATGGATGGATGTATGTGTGCATGCATGCATGTATGTATGTATCCTTAAACAGAATTCTCTGTGTGTAACATGTCTACATGCATGCACATGGGTAGCTTTTGAAGCTTGGAGTGCATACTCATGAGTTTCTATTGTTTTAAATGGTATATACACATTTTGAAAATCAAGGACAAAGAGCTTTCCTATATACAATAGAATCCACACGTCTAAATCACATTAAGCAAAACTGACAGAAGTTCCACTAGCATTCACTGTGCAGATAACAACCATGTTTTCAGGTTTTGTTGAATGCACAGTGTTTTGAGCTCTTCATCTTATAAAACAAACCTTAAGGTCAAATGATTCACACCTATTTGACCAAACCAAACATTAGAAAAAGCAGCATATCTAAGTCAAGAAAATGCAAAACATTCTAATATACTTCAAATAACAGAATATCGAAGGCAGTTTTTGGCTAAAAATTAAGCTTTAACACCCACATGACTTAAGAAAAAGGAAACAAAAGAAAAAGATGCACACACACACACACAGAGAAAAATCATGAATAACAGATCACTGAGAGAAAGTAGAACAGCATTGAGTACTGCATCTTTGCTCTTCCAACAAACAAATATAAAGTTCGAAATCTTATCATCCTTGGTTTAGATAAGTTATTATGTCCCCACTCACATCATGGTCCTTTATTGTATTAACTCAGCAAAACCTACTGAGATTTCATAAACTACCAAAGTGATGAAAATCTTCCATTTTAAATAGAAAAAACAAAAGCTAACCAACACGTTATGGAATCTAAGGGGGAGAAAAATGCTAGCATGTTATCTTCATGCTATTTGATTCACTTTGTTTCAATTGCTTATTCAATCACGTATGCAAGTAAAACTTCAAGAACAGAGTCGAATTGAGCGAAGGTGATAAGTACCCCTATCTATATTCTAATACAGTACAGAACAAGTGCTTATGAGTTTGAGAATGACATTGCATAGTCGGATGGATAGGAGGATGGTGAGTGGGATAAAATGTGTAACTTTTTATGATTCTATAAATTTCCTACAGTCTTCCATAAGCACATGTTAACAAACCAATGAAGATACCCGATTCAGTGAATATTTTGTTTGATTGAATATAATTGGTGAAGACAACTCTCGACATCTACTGCAGAGCTCCAAGAGTGAACTTGGGCTTTGATTCTTTGATTGGTGCTCTCCAAAAGCCTCAGTAAGGGATACCTGTGACAGTGGGAAATAGAGGCCATTGACAGGTCAAATAAGAAATTCTGAAATTACATGTACTTCAAACATCATAAACTGATACATAATTTAACTTCAACAATAATTCTAGCGTCGATAATTAAATAATCTCTCTTTATTGGAAATTCTCTCATTTCATTGTTTTCAATTAGACATAGGGAATATGATACAGAACGTATGGTCATAATTAATTTAGAAGGTCACATATCTATTGAAGAGATGCAAATCAAAATACCAGAGAGGTTTTTCTGGCAGATTACATTGAAATGCAAGAAAATAAGCTGCTTCATAGAAAGACAGTCCAAACCATGTGAAATTTGAGTGCCCTTGCTATAATTGGAAAACAGAGTCAGCACACCATTTATTTTGAAATTGTAAACACATCAAGAGCTGGGCGTGGGAAATCTCTATCTAGCTATGTATGTATGTACACATGTGTGTATATATAACTCTTTTACTAAACACACTTTACCTCAAGTATAAGGTTCAGCACTTGATCCTTCTGCAACTTACAAATTGAGTAACCTTCAGGCCTTGAGAGTAAAAAACTAATGTACAAAATGACTTGCATTAATCTGAAGCTTCATCTTGGCTTTAACAGTGATGATGACGATAATAGAATTCCAATGTTTAAATATACTAAATTGTTGTGGCCTGTTCCAGCCAGACCCTAACATTCCTTCGCCACGCAACTTGTTTTCAACAAAAGAACTGGCACAAAGGCTTTACAACATTCACAGTACGAGAAGGCGTTACCTTCAAAAGACGGCAAATAAGAAAATTAAAAATTTATTTCTCTATCATGAAGATATATACCTTCATAAGTTCAGAGTTATCCAAACTTACGAACTCAAGGCAAAGAACACAATTATAAAGTTCAAAGTTCAAACACATAAGGAAAAACCAAACACACAAAGCAAGAGACTACACAAAGAATAAGATCAATATATGTCATGAACAATATAAACAAGTAAGAAAGGCAATACAAAATGAACAGGAATAAAATATAATAATCAAATTTTAAATTTAAAAAACATAACCATAAATAAATAAAATATTAAAAAACATAATAAAATTAAAATTACTTAAAAGTCAACCCATCACTAATCTATATCAGATAGGCATTCCTTTTTGCATTTGTTGGTGTTTATTGAATGACTGTTATTCATGTTTGGAAAGGAGATTTTTGTGTGAAAATGATATGGAAGATATAAATTACCCAAACTATATAAAAAATGACACAAAACACATATTAACATATCAAGGGTTTTCACATTCGAGATGATGCACAAAGGTCATTGATTAGAAGTGCTAAAGTTAAGAAATTGTGACAAATGATACCTGCCCAGACTCCAAATCATGGTACAAAAAACAGTCATCATCATTCGAGATCCTAAAAATTATAAGTTGTCGAGAGTAATTCCATTGGAAGATATATTGAATATCACAGATCAACTGTACTACAGCTATGGAAATAGTGTGCAAGTATCAAAAGCAAAATAATGTTCTCTAAATGTGCAATCAATGCATGGAATGTGTAGAATCCAATAAAGCCTTCTAAGATTGAAATGCAATTATCAAGCATGTGTTCTCTTTCACTCATAATCTTTCTTGTGATATGCAGTTTGTACACTACTTGCAGGTTTGATTGTGCTATAGATCTTTATATATATTGATGGATGCACGTAGAAGATAATGAAGACGTCTGATTATTTAAGCTAAGTATACCATCAAAAGAGACAAAATAAAACTGAAAAAAATTTGAATATTTAGAAAAGAATGTAATGTACAGACATGAGAAAATGGTTTGAATGTCTGAAGAGAAAACAATAAAGGGAAGAATGGAAAGATTAGCATCTGATCACAGAGTGATTGCATGTCACAACTTGAGCCCATTTCCCTTCAGGACTTCTGAAGTCAGTCTCATTTGGGTTCAGCTGTAGGTCAAGCTTCTTTTTTTGTAAGGCATCTGAATGGTAAATTGGCCACATTTTGCCCTGGTAGTTTAAGTTTTAAAAGCGCTCCAATAGAGAAGCTCAAGTCTCTCAGTCAGGACTTCCTCTCAGTTTAGGAAACATACTATGCAGTAATGACATACAACATTATTCCTTCAGCATTCACATTGGTATGTGCACTGCCCTTGGTTAAGCATGGTGAATTTAAAATCAAATCCATCACAAATAGACCAATCAATAATAAAAAATGTGAGCACAAACAATAATGGGTTGATGAAGAAGAAAACATAGTTCAAACAAAGGTACACAAAAGAGAAACAAAAATACCCTTGTCTCGCCAACACATGATCGCCACAATGTAACCTCAATGATGGACAATAATCTCCACCACCATCTCCAATGTAGATAGTTTGATAGTTTTCAAAATGAGGATCTGTCCTTATGCCGTCAAGAATCATGCCCTATGAAAAAAAGAATAGGAACCATGAAGATAGCAAACTAGGAGATCAAAAAGGGTCAGAAAGAAAAAGCTGATCATTCTATGGTGGGAAGATCAAAAAGTGTTAATTACTTTACACATATTTGATGGGCAAAGTGGACATTGGTGTGCAGGTGATTTCCAGTATGGTTGGATGCGAAGGACACCTTTCTCATCCACAAATGCTGGATTGGTGTGAATTCGTGTGAAATATTGGTCGATATGATTATTTGAAAGTACTGTTTGAATAAAGAAACTATTGGCATCACTAATAATTTGCAATTCCCACCTGCAATGAAGGCAAGCCTATTGATCAGCCAATCCAGAATGTTCTCACATGAGAATAAATCTTCTCTGTAGCATTCCAATTTTACCAGATGTCCCCAAAAGGACTCTTACATGCTAAAACACAGAATTCTTACCCCCAAGAATGTGCGTTCTTAATGGCATTTATCATAGCTGGTTCAACAGGAATCCTTTTCAATGCATCCTGAATATCAACAATACTTTTCCCACGAGCAGTAACCTCCATCATCATCCTGTCCTACAGATCCATCTAACAAAAAATCAGTCATGAACAATGGTAAACTACGCATGTGTTTCTGCACAGGTAATTTGATTGAAGATTCACAAGAACACACCATTAGATCTGTCCAGGATAAGCTGTGTCGTCGCATGGAATGCATCAACTCAGATATTCCCAAGTGATCCACCACCCATGGATCACTATTACATTCAATAAGACTGTGATCAAAGTCAAATATAAGCAGAGAACGGGAATTTTGCACCATCATATGTCCTGAAAATTGGAAATCAAAATAAACATTCTTTCTTAGAACATTTATATCATAGAGTCATGCAAAATTGATCCTGAAACTTAAAATCTGTATAGTTGCTTCATCAAAATTCCTCATCCAAAATCAATCTAAAGATAATTACTCAAGTCCACCTTTGAGCAGTATCACTCAATTTTTCAGACGCCAATACTTAGGGCAATAATAAAGTTAGAGAGAAACACTACACAAAAAAACACATAGAAAGAATCACACATCTATATGACTTTAATGTTGCTACATAGCACTTGGCCATATCCACAAATCAAAGAAACCTCTGTCTATCCTCTCAATCATCAAAATCACACACTTTTTCATTGCACTTATCATAGGCTCCAGGAGCATCACAACCTAAGGTATCCTTCCTTTCTACTTAGGCACCAAATGTTTGGAATCAACCTAGTTTCTGTGAGCAACAACTGAAAAACAACACCTCTATTTGGACGTGGATGATTTTGTAGCCTTCTACATCCCAAAAGCATTTGAAGACTTCTTATGTTCTTCTGCTTTCTCCTATGTCAGGAACCTTCTTATAGAGATATATGGATAATACAATCAGTATCATTAAAGAAAACAGAATAAGAATACTGAATTGTTTGGCACCACTCATCAAAAGTTATATACCTAGTCACTACCCTTACCCTCTTTTAACATAGTATAATGAATGGGAAGAACATAGGGGAAAGCATCATTTTCCCCATTACTTTGCAATAGATCTCCTCTTCATTGAACTTCTAACATGTCTTTCCACAATACAAATAGTTAAGACTGTCCTCAAAAATATCCAATTTTATGTGCATCCTATACCTGCTCACACATTTTCTCCAAAAAAGAAGTGCCTAATAAGGATGAAATTGATATGTGGATGTCAGGATGATTTGGCAAAGTATCATACTACTCCATCCACCATATATAGGGTATCCATGCATCATCCCCCCAAATCAACAGGATCTAAGAATTATAATGCCCTTTGTTCAGTTTGCATGGATCCTCTAACCTGTCTTACTCCACCATACCATTCTCTTACACCCATCTATTTGAACTACATGACAAGAAGGGTTGCATAGAACAAAACTCTCTACTCTATCCCTAGAACTTTTGTCCTTGTCTTTCCAAAATAATGGATACAAATGCATGATGTATGCCTCCTTGTTTGGGTCTCTTTATAAGAGGTGGGGAAGAACCATCAAGCTCATCAAATTCAGATGACCAACACCTTAAAGTGCTAGCACTATGATATACCACTATCACTAGCTCAATAGAGACTATTGCCCTCTCGGACAAACAAGTTACTTCATTATCTGAGATTATTCTCATGTTGAACTTCCAATGCAACTTCATTATCTGAATTTATTCTCATGTTGAACTTCCAATGCAACTTCAAAGGGTAAATCCTTAATGTAGACATCTCATTCCAGATTTCCACCCTGATACCAAGTTCTAACACATGGCTTGCCAACCTTCTAATGATAATACTAGAATACTTACCACATTATTTGCGCAAGATATAGTGTTGTGAAGTTTTAGGCTTGTTTTATTTTACCCTGATTTCAAATGTCCGAAAACAATAATATATAATAATAACTTAAAAAGTAAAATAACAAATCAAAAGCAGCTTTCGCTTTGCTTTTCTTTTCCAATCATGCCTATATAAGGTCATGAGAAGCCATGATAAGGGATTATGATTGTATTTTACTTCCTTTTTTATGTAATAATGATGACTAGCATTATATTCTATCTTGTCATGCTATATTTTTCTTGTTTACCTGCATGCCATGCAAGTACCAGAACATTGATATTCTATACTGAATACATCAAAGAACCAATCGCTTTCATTATGGTTATCTTCAGAACTTCATTGTCATAAATGGCAACACTGTCCTCCAACATGAATCTTCAACAATGTTCACTTAGTGTCGACCATTGTATGCATGTGCTGTCTTCAACTAGTTGCGTGGCTTTCCCTCTCTCTGTTTGTATCTTAACAGGTACCTTTCCTTGAATGGAAGAGCATAGGTATATTGTGTGATTAATAATTATGCCTTCAAACATTAACAAACATTGAAATGCTGCTGTTCAATGAGCTCACCTACTTTCATGTGTTTTGTATATATGGAAGATTCATATTCTGCATATTAAAGAACACTCAATTTTCAATCACAACAGAATAGTTATAGAACCACCTTTTGCAGAATACCTTCTATTGTTGGACTGCCATGTCCAAAAGTCAAATAAGACAGTACCCTCAACATGGAAACTTACTCTGAAAGCATTTATGTTTTGGGATCTGCAATGGAAATCGGCATTGTGGTTGAGAGCATATTTTTCAATGCTTTGAATGTTCTGGACCCTTCATTACAACTGACTATATTTTATTGTTCTTTCAAAAGTTTCTGACTTGAAATCTCCTTTGCTTCATATAAATCAACTGCTTTGACAAAGACTTTTTGCCATCGCCAACAGAATTTGCAATTATATCTGCTATGGACAACAAAACAGATTCTAGAAATACAGAGTTTTTTTAAAGAAAATATGACTAGACACATTATACGAGAATCTAGCTCGCAAACCAACAGACAGGAAACAACACACAGAATCAAAAATTTTATTACTATAAGCAAGATACAATGATGGCATCACCCACTCATGCGCTCCCACAATTGGAGCTTAGATGGCGATCCGGACGAACTCTACATGATAAGCTTACAAGGTAGTAGTATACTTGCTCAACTCCGTGTTTGTACTAGTGCAAAAGTCATATATATATAGACCAATGAAAAGGTGTGACCTTCCGCAAACGGCTAGACATGGGTGATAGCATGTGGGCGGCCACCGCCTACGTAATGGTCTACCACTCCCTTTGTGATGGACTGACGCTGCTCGAGCAGTGGTCTTCCACCATCCTGTAGTGGTCTACCCATGTGAGGTCCACCAACACATATAGTGTAGAGAACCGATGAACCAATTGAATGTCCTTTTTCATACATTAGACCAGATGTATCCCGACCTACTTTCGAGCCATCCAAAGGCTTTATTGTCGACCTCTTCAGGGTGAAACTACCAACCAGACCCCTACCTAAGGATGGGCTCGTCCCTATCCCCCATAAACGAAGAATTTTGGGGGGAATTGTGCACCTTTATGAGGCCACTTTATTAACCTTAAAAGGTTATCCAACAATACTAAAGTTCATGCCCTACCTAACAAATAAGTTAGGATCACAAAGATCATCTAGAGATTTTACAATCAGCTCTCTACCTCATCGGACTTCATAGCCAAGAAGCTCCCAATGTCCAATACTCTCGCATGACTTTCCTCATAACATGGGCCTTACAAAATAAAGCCAAAGCCTTCCAAAACATTGGTGTGTCCATAAGGACGAAGCATTGAACATATCTCACACCCCTCTTCAATGATCACCCGCAAGTGAACTACCTCCTTAGCCTAATGTCAAGCCTATCAACATGAGAATAGAACTAGTCCTTTGAAAGTGCCTTTGTGAAGATGTCTATAACATTTTGTACACTAGTCAACTCGCATACATAGAGACATTGGATCTCGATATCCTTTGTGAAATACTAGTTTTTGCAATCACAATGCAACTTTGGTTATCACAATTTTAACTTTGTACGTCCTTTATGCATACCAATATGCCAAAGAATCTTCCTTAAGTCATACTATCTCACATGCAGTAAAACAAGCTTCCTTATATTTTGCTTCTCGATGACAACACCATTGTAGGCTGCTTCTTACTAATTCAAGAGAAGACTCAAGGACCAAAAGAGAAGCAATATCCAAAAACTAACTTTTTAAAATCAATGTCTCAACCCAATCAAAATCACAATAGTCTCCCAAAGAGCTTCCCAATGCATTATGAGTGATGTCAAAATTTAGAGGTCTTTGAGATTCTAAAGTTGACCGTAAAGTTTACCGGGTGCTAAAGTTTCTCATAAAGGTATTAGGTTTGCGCTAAAGTTTTCGGAAACCTTTTAGGTTTTCTTTAGCGCAAAACCAATAGGTGGGAAACCGGTCCTTAAGCACTTGCATTCCAGCTTTCCAATGGTTCTTTCGAGGCTGATTTAAGAAGTCGCTCAAGTACACCACCAACTCCAAAACTAATATCAAGACTGGTGTTGCACAAGTACATGACGTTTACCAACTCCTTGTATGTCTTCATGTCCATTGTCTACAAGTGTTAATGTATCCTCCATAGATATTGGCATTTATCTCCATTGGTGTAGTTGCAATCTTGCACTCCATCATTCCAAATGCCTTTAAAATTTCTCACCATACTTTTGCTAAGAGATAAATATTTTTCTTGATTGCTTCCAAACCTCAATCCCCAAACAATAATGCAAGAACCCTAAGTTTCTCATCTCAAACTAAGTACATAAAGCATTTCAAGTTTTTTGGATCAAGTCTTTATGGTCACCTAGAATGACGAGATCATCCACATGGAGTACGATGACAACATACTTCCCATCATGCTCATAAGTTTACAAGTTTGCGTGAGGACATCATCTGAAGTTTAATTTTTGAACAAACTTGTCTATCCGTGGGTACCACTCTCTTGGGGTTTGTTTCAGCCCATACATGCCTTCTTCAATCAAAACACTGTCTTCTGAATTGGGGGCCTCAAACCCTAATGGTTGAGCCACATATACCTCCTCCTTGAGGTCCCCCTTTAAAAACGAAAACTTTATATCCATCAGTGCTTCACCGGTCCACAAACTGCTTGAAGTAGTATCGTCTTTAGGTGTATCCCATTCGGTGCAAACCACATGAAGCGATGCTTTGCAAATTTTCTCAATTTTTTTCATCGGCACAAAAACCCTCAACTTCTTCACATTTCATGTGCGAGCCTAGGCATTCCTTCAGCAAGTGTTTGAGACTTGAATGACGAGTCCTTGAAGGCTGAAGTTTGCTCTTATGCCCTCTTGCTACATAGGCCACACACCTTTTGCCTCTTGAACCTTGACCCTCTTGCTCCATAGTACACACACCCTTGCCCCTTGCTCCACATCCCTTGTGATCCACACACCTTGTGTTCCTTGCTCTTGAGACTTGTGCTCCACAAGTCCCTCAGTTCACACACCCCCTCCTTGCTCTTTGATCCTTGCTTCTCCCTCCATTATGCCTCATGATATCTCCCACCTTTGGGCGTTCACACATCAAGCCATGAACTAGTAAATCGTACCATTTCTGGCTCGGGTACATCTAGCAATCTCTTAATGCGATCATTTTCAAGCAATGGCATATGTTCTCATCTTCCATCGCAATTCTTCTTCTTGGTGATTGCTTGGTTATGGTTGCTCATAATCAAATCTCTTGTTCATCAACTAGTTCTCATTCACATTATCTTGATTCTCCACCTTTCTTCAAATTGCTTTGCGACCTCGATTGTGTCCTTTGTTAGTATATGAACAATGTCTACCCCTTATGATAGTATGTTGTATTGCACATTTTGTAAGGCCCCCATTATGAGAAGAAGTCATATGTGCATTACCCAATTGATGGGAATCCCAACTTGCATGTTGGATGAAGGCCGAATTGGACCATTTAAAGTATTGTAAGGAAAGGGAGTTACTCAGGTCCCTAATTACGGGGTCCAAAGAAACGCTCAAAAGCCTTGGCCAATGATGGTAAAGAGAATATTCCATGGAATATTCCTTGACGGACTCAAACATTCATATCGGTTAAGTCGATTGAATCGATCTAAACTACATATGGAGATTACACATATGATTGCCGCCCACATTCTACTACCCATTTTTGGCCGTCCACGAGCAACACCTCTCCGTTGGCCTATGTACACATGAGTGCTACATTACCCAGACATAGAATTGAGCAAGCATACCTCTACCTTGGACAGGTGGACAATGCCATCATCTTTGTACTAGTTGTTAGTGGTGAATTTTGCCATAGCTCCTTTGTTTTCTTGCATAACTACTTTCTTGCATCGTTAGAAGGATACATTTTTTTACACACAATCAATTAAGATGAATACAAATACTGACGAGGGGGGGAAAAAAACACCTATATTCATACAAAGAACATTGACAAAAAGACACTATCAATAAGCATTCATTATAGAACATAAAGACTAATAATAGAAGTAATGTTACTTGACAAAACATAGGCGCTGCAAGAACTAACGTTCCCAACAAAAGATATACCTCTGAAGACTTCCTCGATACCTTCTAGTGAGGATAAACACATGAAATGCTCTAACATGGAAAGAGTTCATTAGACTTGTCACTTGCATGGACTTTGCAATACAACTCCATGAGTGAGTATGTATTTACTCTTGTAATTAGTATTTTTCTTCATGGCCTTCTTGGCTTCATAAGATAGTTGCACTCTCATAGCCACTAGAACTTCCAACATGACCAAACGGTTGGCACATCTATGCATTAATCTTGGTCTACACAAGGACTTTAATCCTACATTGTGATAGATAGAGTACTTTATTTCTGGCTAATAATGCCAAATTTCATGCACACAGTAAGTATATTGATGTGAATCATCATATGACATATTGGCTATCTAACTTCTATAAAAGTCTATGCAAAATCAAAAGATGTTTCTTTGGAATTGTAATCATCTCGTGCAAAGCCCATTTGTGAAAGCTCCAAATTGACCAAAAAGTTATCAGCAAATCAACATTTTGCCTACTATTTTAATTTGCTTCACAATAAAATCATACAATTTTTCTTACTTACATAGAAAAGTTTGATTGAGATTTGAGAAGAGGGAGGAGGGGGGAACTTAGTGAAGAAGAATAAAGGCAAAGCCTAGAGCACTGACATGCATGCATGATGTTACACATTGACAAAACACTACAAGTTGTAGTTTCTAGGTCTACTAAGGCAATGTGGCAACACTTATCAAGATAGAGCAATAAGATTTTCTTGATCAAGTCTCAATAGAACCTGAATAGAGGGCTACCTCTATGTAGAGGGTTACAATAGGAGTCACTTCTAGTGCACAAAAACACTACCACATGCTTCCACATACACAAGTGGGCTGGTAATGTAAGAAATTATTATACATGAGAGAGTAATGTTGCAATGTATTTATTGTAAAATTGACACTTTCTTATTAATAATAAGTACAAAGATGATGGTATTGTCCACTTTTGCACTCTCGAAGATTGACCATGGAGAAAGATGGCCTTACACAAGTTCTCCAAGTGCGTGTGTGTGTGTGTGTGTGTGTGTGTGTGTGTGTGTGTGTGTGTGTGTTTGGGGGGGAGCATGGGCAGCCATCACCTAGACAATGAAGAACTTCCCATACATAAGCTTGTACATGGGGATCGCCAACAAGAAGTATGTGAAATAATACTTCATGAATCATAAAATGGGAGAAAACAAGCCTTCCAAGGCTTGATAGTCAAATATCCGCCAGCTTTCCAATCCAGAATCATATGAGGAACAAAATTGGGCCTATGCATTAAATCATCAATAGCTTTAACTTTAGCTACATACCAACCTCATTAAAATCCCACTTGGTAAAATACAAAGTCTACGGCCAATTACTAGAAATCAATGCTCCAATATGACCTCCTTGGGAGCATAAGCTAGGGTTTCCCACCAACAAGGCAATGCACATTTAACTTTTCCTCATATGGGGACCTTGGAAGTGTGCAATACAAAACCAGATTAGAAAAGGAAATAAATAATTCTAGTATCCTATCACTCCATCCAAAAAGAGTTTTTAAATCCTGTTCAGTTTCAATTTCAATACAAAACAAATGGCAAATTCGATCCACTGATAGTTCAGACATGAGAGATAGATATTGGTCATATACTAATAGATAATACCCCTAAAGAAGGAATGTAACCTAATGAATTTTTTTCCCCCTTTACCTTTCTATGTATATACATGTAACTCTTTACATGTATTTCTTTTCTTTTCGAATTATATTGCTTGGTTAATTGTTAAACCTAAGAACCTCTTTCAAAATCTTCAATCATTGGTCATGGCTTTGTTTATGAGCTATCAAAAGTTTCGCGTGCAAGTCCAATCAATCGAAAGCATTAGGTATAGTATATTGGGAGAATGTTCAAAAAAGTTAATTTATTAGAATTTTTTTTAGTAAAATGCTGTTTTATCCTAGACACCCTTAAAATTATAGAAATACATCAAGAAATAAAAAGAACTAAAAACACACATCATAGATGTGAACCCTAAAATCTCTAGGTCTAGTTTTTTTATAGGGACCCTTTCTCAGATAAATTCTAAAGGCTAGAAATGTAGCCTAGATGCTATTCTTGCTTCATTATCTTCTGGCATCTTTTTATCCAATGTGGTATCATGTTTCTGAGGGTGGTTGCTACTTGAATCATTGGATATGTATGCCTTAAGAATATAAGGGCTTGCTTCATGTCTTTCCAAATACCAATTTACCCAACATGTTAATACATTTATGATGGTGTCTTGACATAAATCAAATATGTATACCTTGCTGCTCATTATTGTGTCCACCAACATATTGTCAATCTCCATTTTTTATTTGTTCATGTTCATGATCATCAGCATGATATATTAGTATTCTCCTCGACCTCAATCAACTTGATCTTATGCAGATGGACCATATATATTGGACATCCAGGTGCAAGTTATATGAGATATCCACCATATAGACAACATATAAGCTCACAATGTTATTGTATGTGGATAGTTCATAACTTCATTGATAACACAAACTTTTCTGTTGGATCTGGTATCTAGTTGAGGAGAGGTCAGATTCGCAAGCTGAAATCTGTATGGAAGAGCTCTGATGTTCATGCATCCATCTCAAGCATGGGTTGGTGAAAGGCAATATTTCTATGAATTTCCGGTTTGTTTCTCCGGTCACTCTCATTTCTCAAAAGAGCAGCAAATTGCCTCATTCAATCATTGCCATAGCTTCATTTATCAAATGTCTCATGTCTTGAGTGAGTACTATTGCCTGAGTATCACTTTCCCATAGCCTGTTTGGATTGCTATATGTCTACAAAACCTACGTTTGTTCTCTAACTTCTCTTTGATTTGCCAGAACAATCAAAAGGAAATATTACAAGAGGCACCAGAATTTACGACCAACAAAATGCAGTGTGCATTCTTATACTCACACAGGAGCAGTCTATCTCTTGTACCTTTGATCATCTCCTTTGAGTTATTGATCAGGATTTTACCAACCTGTGAATACACAGGCCAGTTTCAAATGAATAAACTCTCTCTCTCTCTCTCTCTCTCTCTCTCTCTCTCTCTCTCTCTCTCTCTCTCTCTCTCTCTCTCTCTCTCTCTCTCTCTCTCTCTCTCTCTCTCTCTCTCTCTCTCTCTCTCTCTCTCTCTCTCTCTCTCTCTCTCTCTCTCTCTCTCTCTCTCTCTCTCTCTCTCTCTCTCTCTCTCTCTCTCTCTCTCTCTCTCTCTCTCTCTCTCTCTCTCTCTCTCTCTCTCTCTCTCACACACGCAAAATTCGTGCGGATGCAGCAAATGAAACAAACCGAGGAAATGCAGACGAACAGCGCAGAACAGACTAGAAATTTACAACGGTATCGGAGGATCGGTGCAACAGACTTCGATTTTGCAAATAGAGAGAAAGTAACACACTGAAGAGTGCCAAAACCTCGTGAGTTTCGCTCATTGATTAGCTGATGATCCGGAGCTCGGTCAATCCAAAGAACTTTGCCGGGTCACCCATTCAGTCGTCGACTCGTCATCCCGAGTCCCGACCATTGATCGGACACAAACCCAGACGGATCACAATGGTCCCGCTAATTGTACGTGTAAATTTTTTTTTAAAATTCAAGAAGACTCGCCGATCGATTTCCCCTATGCTGCATAATCCATATATAGTGCACTATTAGGTTCTATGAAATTAAACGTTGCATTTGAAACCCGTATGCTGTATAATCCATATATAGTGCACTTTTGGGTTTTAGATATGATGCAACACAAGGAACAACGAGTTGAGATATATATAAACAAGCATGCTATTATCGTACATCCAATAGAGGACCCATGCTAGGCAAGAAAGTAAATGTTGTAAAAATCATTATGTATTAGGACCCCTTTAAATCATTTAGGGCTTTAGGAAATAGCATAGAGCTTAATATGGGAGTTTGGTCATCCTAGTGCTATGAAGGGACTATGTGATTTTCTTGGTCTATTGTTGAATGCATGATTGGTTGTCTTTAATTGCAAAAACAAACATTTCATTAGAGTTTTTTTATGTTTTTTGTCTATCTAGAATCATTTTGTAAGGCCCCTTTCTATGTTTTTTCAACACTTTGAAATAGTATGTAATGCAAATCCTTTTTAAGAAAGGTAAACTGAAATTATACTGAATGAATTAGATATATGCATGAAGAACTTCATAAGTGAAGTGGTGCGATGGTGTTGCACCATGATGGACTTCCTTTTAAGAGCTTCATGATGATGTAAAAACTACACAATACATAGAGAGCATTGATTCAAATTTCTTAGCTTTTATGAAATATAGTCGAACATCGAGTTTGTGGCTGACAAAGCCACTATATTTTTTATTAAATAACATATATAAAAGTGTTTGACGGTCATTTTCACCTTTCACATGGACACTAATGGTAACAATCTCCCATTAAAGGACCATATGGCAAGTGAACTATGGGAGAAAAAATAAAGAATGATAAAGGATACCTGAGTGTAAGTATACAAACTATACCTCCCACCTGATGGGCATGGTACACAGTGTAAAGTAACTTTGCAAGATCATGAATCAAGTAATCCCCATCAAGTGAAAATGGTGTCAGAAGCTATCATGTGGCAGTGCCTTAGACAAAGCATATGCAGCATTATCTTGAGTATGAAATTTCTCAATAATAATGTGCTCAATGGCTAAGCAATCTCTAATGAAATGGTACCTTGCCTCAATGTGCTTGGTCTTTGCATGATAGATTAGATTCTTAGCTAAAGCAATGGAACTCTAATTATCAATGGGCAAATGAGGTACATGTTGAAGTAGACCCATATCGCAAGCAAGAGGAAAAAGCCTTAATGCTTCTTTACATGGCTCAATAGCTGCAACATATGTTCCTTCTATAGTGGAAATGGTTGTACATTCTTGAAGGCGAGATTTTTAAGGGATAGCACCTCCGGAAAAGAAAAAGATGTATCTTGATGTAGACTTTCTATTGTCTACACAACCAACATAATTAGAATCTGTGTAACCAATAATGGATGCCTCTCCTCTAATCAAGCATAGACACTTGTCATTAGTGCCACTCAGATATCTCAAATTCATCTTGACCGCCTTCCAATGCTTCTTGCCAGGATTCAATATATATCTACTCACAACTCCCACTGCAAATGTGATGTCTAGTCGTATAGCTACCATAGCATACATGAGACTACCAACAGCACATTGATAAGGAATTTTGCCCATGAATTTATTCCATGTTGATATATTTAGGTAGTGATGTGTGTGAACACACTAGGACCATGGGGACACTTTTTTCCCTCTTAAAGAGGTTTTTTTCCCCCTGGCTTGTATATATGCCTATTGCCCTAACAGGTCACTTATCTTTGTACATTCTAGTGGTAATACATTCAGTATTGTGTGTTGTGATCCAAGCTTCTTCTTCTTCCTTGTGTTGTTTGCATGCTTCCATAGACCTCGAACTCAAACAATCGGAATCAGAGTAGGTCACTACATCATCTAGGGCATCATCGACATCCCTTCGATCATAGTCTCAGAATCGCATGAAATTTGGTGAGCATACTCAGAGTGATTACAAGATCAAAATCGCTTCACTTTTGTGCTATCGAAATCACGATTTGAGCTCGTTTTGACCTCTGAACACACTATCATAGTGCTTGTGTAAGCAATTTCATCTTTTTGTGCCAAAGATATATACAAGTTTTGGCTCACCAATATAAGCATCTCAAAGTCTACTACAGGTTTAGCAGAACTCATAAGGATAGTTTTGTTCAACTTTTTGAGATACAATATTTTTTCTACATCAGGGTATTTTAGTTGGTGGCCATGGCTGAAAGCAGTGATGTATTCCGTATGTTGGCTGCTGAGGATAAGTTGGACGGTACCAAATACCCATTGTGGGCTTATATGATGCATCATGTATTGGTTGCAAAAGACTGTGGAATATTGTGCAGGGTGTTGAAAAATGTCCTATTTCACTTGCAAACACAGTTCTTGAAGGTGATGTAGATGGCATTGAAGATGGTGATATTCTTCATGTTCATATTCGTGTTGTGGTTCCTACTGCACCACTGCACAGCAAATTTGTTGGGATGGCAGAGATGCTCAGGCACATGTATTGATAACCTTGTCTATCAAACATGCCATTATTCCTCGCATTTGCTCTTGCACAATAACTAAGGATGCTTGGGATACATTTACCACTTTATACCAGGCAAGGAATGAGGCTCGTTTTTCTTACCTCCGAAAATAGTTGGAGAGTGAACACATGAATGAAGGAGATTCCATGGACAGTTTTCTGACAAAGATCAAAGGTTTGAAGGAACAGTTGATTCCTGTTGATGAAGTCTTGCCTAAGAGTTCACTTGTGCAGACTATTTTGAATGGACTTCCCAATTCATATCAGAGTTTTGCTTCTAATCTTCGTTTGATGATGAAAGGCAATCCAAATGCCTTAACATTTGAGGAGTTAGTCTTCTTCTGTCACAAGAAGATCAGTCTAGGTAGAATAGGTCCATTATGTGTGTTGCAGATCAAGCTTTCCTAGCTAGTTAAAAGGGCAAAGTTAAATGGAGCTCTTCTAGTAGTAAGCAAAAATCTATGAATTCTGCACAATCGAAGAAGGAAGACAGAGAAGAGAAGAAAACGGAAAAATAGAAATTGATTTGCAAATTCTATAAAGGAAATGATCATGTAATAAAGAGCTACCAAAAACTTGTTTCTAAAGAGGCAAGGAAGAAAGAGGTTGGAATGGTTATTGTAGAGGCCTCTACACCCAAAATAGAGTCTGGTAATCTTGTGCAGAATGAAGAATGGGCATTTACCATTGTTTACAATTATGACCCATCTTCTCATGAACAGTGTATGTCTATAGTAGACTCAAATGTTTGGTACTTTGATAGTGGGGCGACCAAACATATTACCTTGTAGCGCAATTTCTTCACTTCACTCGAGCCTGCCCCTACAAGGAATATTATCACATGCACCAAAAACTCCTCTTATCCTGTTATGGGAGTTGGTAAGATCATCTGACTACTGTTGATGGTAGTTCTTTTACATTGTTAGATGCTTTATTTGTGCCAAGGATCAAGAAAAATCTATTATCAGTTTCAACATTAGCCAAGATCAGCTTGGTTGTGAAATTTGTTGATGACAGATGTACCAGTCATGATTCTGTCAAGTGGCGATTTCATTATTGCTTTTGGCATTTTATATCTTGGGTTGTATAAGGTCATAGACTATGAAAAATCTATGAATGATTCAGCATGTGCAATACATGATTCTCAAGCTTTGTCAGATGCAAAGCTTTGGCATGTATGCTTTGATCATCTGAATTTTGCTAGTTTGCTATGCCTGCAGAAATCTGAAATGGTGTCCTCTATGCCCAAACTTGAGGAACCTGGTAAACATGTATGTGAATGTTGTATTTTGGGCAAAATCCAACATTCCTTCTTCCCAAAAGATGGTTCAATTCGAGCTACTCAGAAATTGCAGCTTGTTCATAGTGATGTCTATGGTCCTATGTAAACACCTTCTTTTGGGAACTATCTTTACTTCGTGAATTTCATTAATGATTTTTCCAGGCATACATGGGCATTGAAAGCAAAGTCCAAAGTGTTTATGTGCTTCAAACTATTTCTAGTTTTGGCTGAAAATCAGTCAGCATATAAAATGGGCATCCTTCGTTCTAATCGAGGGGGGGAATATATGTCTTCTAACTTCAATGCATTTCTGGCTAAACATGGGATAAAACATCAGTGTACAATGCCAAATACACCTCAACAGAATGGAGTTGCTAAATGGAAGAACAGGTCACTCATGGAGATGGTGAGGTGTATGGTCAAGAGTAAAGTTTTACCACATAGTTTTTGGCTTGAGGTTGTTATGTGTGCAGGATATGTACTTAATAGGTGTCCCACTAAAGCATTGCAGTCTATCACTCCATATGAGGCTTGGCATGGTCGTAAGCCATTTGTTGCTCTCCTGTGTGTTTTTGGTTGTTTGGCATATGCATTAGTGCCTGAACAAGAATGTAGGAAATTGGATGGTAAAGCAGCGAAATGTATTTTTGTTGGGTATAGTTCTAAAAGCAAAGGCTATCTAGATCATCCATAGACAAAATGCATTTTGGTTAACCATGATGTTGTTTTTGTGGAAGATGTTATTGAGCCATTACTTTCATGTTCTAAGGAGACATTTGTTAGCTCCAAAGACATGTATGATACTTTGTTGCCTCTTTTTACAAGTGGATAGTCTAGTGCTGGTCCTAATGATGCAACTTCTTAGCCTTTACAAGTTTCATGTGATGATGCACATCATTCCATTTCTAATGCACATTTACATGATGCACTTGTTGATGAGAGAGCTAATATCGAGGAGGCAAAAACTATGCCAAAATGGTTGGTGCAAAATTTGCATGACAACAATCTAGATGCACCTCTGTCATATCGTACTTGTTCAGGCTCTCATAGTGCCTCTTTTGCATCAAGTTGCTATGTTATGGCTGCCTCTAGTCTCTGTGATGAGAATGGGCCTATTTCGTTTGATGAAGCACAAAATTTTGAAAACTGGATGGCTATTATGCAATCAAAATATGATGCTATCATGAAAAATGGTACTTGTTCTTTATGTGACTTGCCTCTTGGCAAGAAGGCCATTGGCACTAAGTGGGTATACAAGTTGAAGCATGAGCCTGATGGAATAGTTGATAAGTATAAGGCTAGACTTGTTGCAAAGGGTTATGCTCAGGAAAGAGGCATTGATTTTGATGAGACCTTTGCTCCTACTTGCCAAATGACTACTATTCGTAGCATCTGTGCACTCGTAGCTCATCCCGATTGGAATGTACATCAGTTGGACATTAAAACTGCATTTCTAAATGGTGACTTGCATGAAGAAATGTATGTTTTTCAGCCGTGTGGCTTTGTGCATAAAGGACATGAAAACCAAGTGTGCAGGTTGAAAAAGGCATTATATATTTTGAAGCAAGCACCATGTGCTTGGTATGAAAAAATACATGCCTACCTGATTGCACATGGTTTTGAGAACAGTCCAACTGAGAGAAGCTTAATATGTTAAGCGTGCTAATGATGTGCTTCTGATCATTGTTGTGTATATTGATGACATGCTGCTCACTGGACCTCATGAGAAGCATATTGCTAATTTTAAGGCTGATCTGCATGCCTCATTTGAGATGTCTGATTTGGGGCATTCACATCATTATTTGGCCATTCAGTTTATGCAAATTGATGGTGGAATAGGTTTGTGTCAAACGAAATATATTGACACATTATTGTAGCATTTTGGCCTTGAAGATTGTAAACCTATTGCCACTCCTATGGAGATAGGTTTATCATTGAGTCTTCATGATGCTTGAGATGCATTTGATGTTGTTCTCTATCAACAAGCTATTGGATGGTTGATTTACTTATGCATTACTCGGCCATATATTCAGTTTGTTGTCTCACAGATGAGCAAGTTTATGCATTGCCCAGGTGTCAAGCATTGGCAGACAGTTAAGTGCATCTTTTGCTACTTGAAGTTGTATCCAACTACTTGGATTGTTTTATCCCAAGAGGGGATCACTACTGTCATATTTACATGCTTTTTCTAACTCTGTCTGGGCTAGTTGCTATGAGACTTGTGTGTCCACTAGTGGTCTTTGCTTCATGCTTGGTAGCTCATGCATATCTTGGTTGATCAAGAAGCAGCCTATTGTGGCCACTTCTAGTTGTGAGGCTGAGTATAGGGCAACTTTCGTAGCGACTGTTGAGTGTGTGTGGCTCAAATGCCTTACGACTGATTTGGGTGTTGGCCAGTCTTCTGCCACCACCATCTTCACTGACAGTCAGAGGGCATTGGTAGTTGCGAGGAACCCTGTGTTCCATGCTCACGAGGTGCACTATCATTATGTGAGGGAGAGGTTCTCTATTGGAGAGATTAGTTTGGCATTTGTGCCCAACTATGGATTGATTCCACATAGCTTGACACTTCCTTATACATGAGTGCCAGCTCCTTGTTCACCACATCACTTCGAGGGGGGATTTGTTGATATATTTAGGTAGTGATGTGTGTGAACATACTAGGATCATCGGGGCACTTTTTTCCCTCTTTACGAGATTTTTTTCTCCCGACTTGTATATATTCCTATTGTCCTAATGTGTCACTTATCTTTGTACATTCTACTGTTAATACATTCAGTATTGTGTGTTGTGCTCCAAGCTTCTTCTTCTTCCTTGTGTTGTTTGCATGCTTCTGTAGACCTCCCACTCTAACATTCCCCTCATCATATTTGGGACAATCACCCTTACTACACCACATATGTAGGCAACGGTGTACTCAAAGCCTCTCCAGAATGCATATTAAATCTATGAAGTAATTTGGTTATGTACTCACTCTGAGACAAGTATATGCATCTCTTACTATTATCACGAGTGATGTGCATTCAAAGAATATGTTTAGGATCTCCCACAACCAACAACACATTGAAAAGTAATTTCGGCCATGAATTTCTTTCCCTCATCATATTGGGGACAATCATCCTTACTACACTTCACATATGTAGGCAACGGTGTACTCAAAGCCTTTCCACCATGGATATTAAATTTATGAAGTACTTTGGTTATGTACTCACTATGAAACAAGTATATGCATCTCTTACTCCTAACATGAGTGATGTGCATGCCAAGGATATGTTTATCATCTCCCAAATCTTTCATGTCAAAATTTTGACTCAACTTTGTCTTCAAGAGAGAGAAGTCCTTTGAGGACTTCCAAGCAATCAACATATCATCAGCATAAAGTATCAAGCTTCCATCCGAACATCTCTTAGCGTAGAGACAGTTATCCTCATTGCTTCTAGAATAGCCTTGGACTTCATGAATGCATCAAACTTTTGATACCACTGTCTAAGTGACTATTTAAGACCATACAAGCTCTTCTTGAGCTTACACTAGATTTTCTTTGCCAGGAACTTCATACCCCTCTAGTTGTTCCATACAAATCTCATCCATAAGATCTCCATGTAAGAAAGCAGTCTTCACATCCATTTGGACGGGTTATAAGTCCTCTTTTGCAACTAATCCAAGCAACAAGTGTAGTGTCATCATCTTGACCACACGTAAGAAGATTTCTTCAAAATCAGCTCAAATGTTGTTGCTTGAATCCTTTTGCAACCAATTGTGCTTTATACTTTGGAGAACTATCTGATGTGAATTTCAACTTACATACCTATTTACATTATAAATCTTTCCTACCCTTTGGCAGAGGTATAGAGGTATCGATTCCCAAGTACCACTCTTATGAATAGAATCTAGTTCACTCTTCATGGCATGCTCCCACTTGACACGATCATCTATTTGCATAGCTTCTTTATAACAAGAAGGCTCATCAGCATCTCTCAACATGACAAAATCCAATCTTGGAACAAAAATCTATTAGGGGGATATCAGACACATGAAGATCGTCTGAATGTTTGTTGATCATGAGCACTAGCTGATGCTTGTTGAATATTTTCATGAACAACCTTTTCTATCAAATTCTTATGCATACTAATAGGAGGACCAACATCCTCAAATACGACTCTTCTCACTTCAACCTCTTTAATGGGTTATTTATGCATCTTCATTTCATTGAATATAATAGCATTGCTTCTCATCACTGAGGGCATTTCAGGATCCCATAAATGATATCCAAACTGCCCATCTCTTCCATATCCAAGAAAAATACATTTTCTAGATTTTTAGTCCAACTTTTGTCTCAAATACTTTGAACATGGACATAAGACTCACAACCAAGTATTCTAAGGTGATCATAATGTAGTGGCTGCCTTGTCCATAACTCGTGTGCCACTTTCAAGCCTTTAGTAGTACTAAGTGAAAGGTTAATCACATAAACTATAGTCAACATTGCTTTTGCCCAAAAGCCTTGTGAAAGGTTTGCATCATGCAATGTAGAAACTACTCTATCTTGAATAGTTATATTCATCCTCTCAACTACACCATTCTATACTAGGGTGTAGGATCTGTAAGCTCTCTTTATATTCCTCTACATTGACAAAAATGGTTGAATTCATGTGAGGTATACTCACCACCATTATCTAAATGTATATCCTTAAGCTTAGTTCCCTTCTTTGTGTATATCAAGGAAATACATTTTCTACAAGTAAGGAATACCTCATCCTTAGGCTTCATTAGATACACCTAGACTTTTCTGGTAGCATCATCTATAAGTGGAAAAGTAAAGAGCACCACCTAATGTTAAGAGACCCCAACATCTTTGTGTCTCCTAGTTAAGAAAACCTCATCACGACCCTCTTTATCAATGTCAAAGGCTCTATGCAAGAATGTCACATCTTATAGTGGTCACATCTCCTGGTGAGAACATCCCTTATGTTAGATGGGCATATAATGCCACATGGTTAGAGTAAGGGATACCACTTTTAGGTAGAAGAGTATAAGGAGTGTCATACGAGACACTCACATGTGAAGAAGAGGGCTCGAGCATGGTCGGGCGGTTGGAATATGAAATGATCTCAGTGTGTCTAGTTGAGGATGACCTCGCGTCACTCACCTCAGTAAAGCTGAGTAGCAAGAGAATGATTCAACACTGGTATCAGAGCTTCAGGGAACGAAGCACGCAAACTGTGCCACAGGGAAATCGAGCCCATGCCATGGGAATGACAGATGACCTGCCTAACCAAGGCGCCAAACTCATTCGATGTCCATCATACATACATTTACAATAAATGGTTGCCACCCACGGAGCACAGTTTAAAGAGGAAGGATAAAAACTTTATCGTTGCAATTCAAGTAGAGGATTCAGGCGTTGCCATGGAACACTAAAGAAAGATGCAATATTGGCATCAAAGCGGCTTCCTCTCTTCGTAGTCTTTTGATTTTGGAGACACACATAGTTGAAAGGACAGGAGTTAAAGAGCAACTTCAAATGAGGATCGAGAACAAACAAGGGAGAGAGATGGGTTGCACCTATTGCACTAGAAGAATACATGAATGAAGAGCATCTCTTCCATGAGGTTTTCGGTACCATGCTTCCAAAGTGAAAGAAGATGGAGTTTCCTCTTATTGACCGGTATTATTATTTTATTTTTGAAAGGATCTGAATTCGAGAGAAGGACAATGGAGCATTTGGAGGCCAAGTGGAGGAAATCATTTATATGGAGGGTATGGATTATATATACTCTCATCTTGAGTTAAGGATTCCCTCAAGGTGTAAGAAATATTAAGCTTTAGATGCTTTCAAAATAGCCTACTTTCATGATTTTCATATAAATTTCAGGGGCTATTTTTTATACGTAGCCATTTTGGGAAAGAGAAATGAAGTGGGATCTTTCTTAGTTGGTAGGAAAAACCATGCATACGTATAGCCTAGTGTATTGAATTATACATAAGATTTAGAAATCCAAAATATACCTCAGTATCATGGGAGTTTGAAGCTCCACAAAACCACCTTCCATCACAATTTGAGAAAAAATTTCAGCACCTGAATCTAAGAAATTTCCATTTTGGAAGAGGGAAAAAGAGGTGCAATATCTATGGATGCATGGGAAGAAGTATATATACTGAGAGTATGGTGAATGGAATTCATAGTGGAATCATTAGATTCATTAAAATGATAAGTTAAGCAGGAATTATGTATCCTCAAAGACCCCCTTTCCATAGTTTTTGAAAAAAAATTCAGATGTTAATTTTTATCAAACTCCACTTTTGGGAGTAAGAAATAAAGACCAATTTAAAAGGCTTCCCATGGATTAGTGCATAAATACATGAGGTATGGTGTATGTATTACCATGAAGAATGAGAAAATCCATGAAAAATCCACATTAGGAGTGGATTAGAAGCTTGCTAAAAGCTCCCATTGAAGTTTTTGCTTAAAAGTAAAAATCTTGATTTAAGCCTCTTTTGGGGAGCAAATTAGCATGCACAAAGAGAGGATTTGGTAAGGTGAAAATAGACCCAAGCATCTTCATATATTTCTCTCTGAGATTATGGAGATAATTTTAGCATTTGTTTGATGGAAGAATGCTTTTGGGCACTCCAAAAATCACATTTTCACACTTTTTCCAGCCCCTCCAACAGTCCACTAGTTTGGCATGTCCCGCTTGGAAAGGCCATATCTTGGGCTGGAAAACTTCAAATTGGACGTGATATGGCTCTTTTTGAAGAGCACAAGGGTTTATTTCAGTTTAGCAAAAGAAATTTTGGAGATTATGTATTTTTTGCAGGTCTTTACAAGTGTGCAAAGTTTGAATAGTTTTTGGCAACTACCTTCTGAGAGCCATATCTTACAAACCAAGAAGGCGATTGAAGTAATTTCACTTCAAGCCACTTGCACATGATATTTCAATTTATGATTATTTGTAGGTCCTAAAATGGTTTTTGCAGGTCTAAAGAGGGATTACATATGCATTTTTTGGGTAAATCTGCATTATTTTGGTAATCATCTGACCATGCTTTGTGATTTGGGAAGTGATCCGATACTTTTGAACACTTAAAAGTTTATATTAGGACCTAGGGAGGAATGTATAGAGGTCTCAAAGCTCGTAAAAAAGGATTGGATGCATGCAATTCCAATACCAAATCATTCAAGGATGTATGCTTTATATTTTCAGGCATTTTACTTTATGTTATGGCATGTTCTATATGTACATGCATCAATTGGAATGCATACATCAAAGTTGATCATTTTTTTAATATTAAAGGTATGGATCAACATGTGAGAAGTACAATTTTTTATTGTTTGCAGAAAAGATGATTGGAGGAACTACATGATTATGCAACAAAGAGAATTGTTGCTAACATTCATTTTTATGTTTTACAGGTTATGGAGTCCATGTATGAGTTTATGGCGTGCATGCCATGGGCCTGTCAAGCCCTATGTTGTTGGATGGTCTGTGTGCCATTGAGCTTATGGTTGAAATTTTTTGGGATTCCATTTGCTAGGGATATGCTGTCGAAATTTTTCCCACCTCATGGCGTTATATACGCACTTACTTCTAGGTAAGAATGTTATGGCATGGTAACATGTATTCTCTGCAAACATCCATAAAGTGTTAGCATGCTTATTTGCATGTACTTGATCTCCCTCAGTTAGGAATAGTTGGGATACCCAATACATATATGTATATTGGGATCTACAGAGAGGTACGTATACCTTGTCTTGGTACCTAGGAACAAGTTAGTTTGGAATAAGAAAGGGATATCCAGTGTCACATGTTGACTAGAACCAAACTAACTAGTTCGAGGATATGGGACTCATTTGAGTCCATCGATATAAGTCGAAGATATGGGATTCATTAGAATCCATCTACATATTCTATTACATATACATGGAATATATATTTGGTTTAGTGTAGGTATGACACCATGGATTGGAAGAAAGTTCCACTGGTACGGGATGGTGGAAATGACTTCCCTTTGAGCACTCTTCTTCTATGGCCAGGGAGAAAAGGACTCATCATTCATGGCATCATGTCTCACTAGATCAGAGGAGAGCTCTTAGTAGACATCTTCTTAGGATTGGGAGTTATCCTTCATAGTTTGGAGAAGATTTATTCTTCCAATAGAGAATGTGATAAGTAATTTTATCACCATTGGTATCACATAATCATTTTGAGCTTTTCAAGAAGGATAATTCCATTAGTTGATGGGATCGTATAGATCCATGCATAGAGGATGGTTGGCACAGATAGCTCTTTAGTATGGATACACATGTTTATGGTATCATCTCATATCATTACCGACCATTTTCATAGAGGGTTTTGACTCTTATAAGGAATTTATTTTCTCCACTCTTCACTACATACACCTTCATTAGTTAGGGGAGATTGGTTCTCCATCTTCATAGGATGATATGTAATGAGGGATTATGCATTAGTTATGGAAGAGAGGACTAAATGAATTCACAAGTTTCTCTTTTAAGGAAAGGAGAAAGTGGGAATTAGCTTAGAGATCAAGGAGAGATCTCACTTTAGCTCAGTGGTATCACTTTAGCTCCTGTTCTTTCAGAGAGAAAGAAGGAAAGGAAAATATGATTTCTTCATAGTAGAAGAATAGAGCATATTTTCCTTTAGACAGAAGAGGTGTTTGGAAAACATCTCTTAGTTTATATTTAAGAAGGAATTCATTTACTCTACTTTTCAGTATAATTTTCACATGGGAGTCTCTTTCTCCACTATTTTTGGAGGAAAATATGGAGAACTTATGTACATGTTCTCCATTATCAACGGAGTAAATGGATTCAACGGAATCTCTTTCAGAGGGAAAGGGAAACTGGAATAGGTTCCACTGATAGAATTCTTTTCCTTAAAAGAGATTGCATAGAGAGAGAGAGAGTTTCACTTTCTCATTTTTGTTGACTAGATAGAAATGGCACTCTTCTATCAAAAACAAAAGGGAGATTAGTTAATCATGATGGTTAGATTGAGTCTCACTTGTAGACTTTAGAGAGAAGCATTTATGTTTATTTCCAGTGATGGTTCTTGACTAGATGAGATGATCTAGTAATTGAGATTAGTGAAACTGGGAGTATAGTTATGACTCTTCTCTTTAGGGTTTCTAGGAGACATGGAGATATCTAACCTATTGGGGTACCAAACTCTTAATTGATGCTTCATCATGAGGATGATGGGTGAGCATCAATTAGGGAATTGGGTACTTTGGGATTATCTAAATCTCAAAGGGAATGTTTTTGCATTCATATGGCAAACTAAAGGGAAGAGAAAATTTTAGAGTTTGCACTAGTGCCAATAGATGCTCTTCCAATAGAACTTACTCCAATGGTAATGGATGACAAACCAAAGACTTCTCAGTTAGTGGAATGTAGAGATTTCATTTCACTATCATGAAATTCTTATATATGAGCTAGATGATGGATTTGTATAGTTCACTAGGTAGTTTAGACAAAACTATTACTTGCGATTATACTCAAGGTTAGAAAGACCTGGAGTGGTATGAGGGCAATGTATCATTTATTCTTAGATGGGTTTGGAATCACTTGTTATGGGACTTTGTTCTATACTTCATAGGACTTTATGGTTTACTATCTCCATTATGATATGATCAAGCCTATAAGCTTGGCACTTTACACTGCTTTTCTTACTATTACTCCATAGAGTATACATCATATGGACTTAGGTCATTCTGAGGATGTTATATGTTATGGGAGTGATAGTCTAGAAGTTGAGTGCATATGGGAGATAGTAGGCACCACTCAGATGGTTTCCCACCTTTGAGATGATCTCAAATGAGACATCTTAAGGGGAAGGATATGGGGAAACAACAGAGAGAGATGACCATGTACATAGAGTACATGGGGTTTAGGGGATTCCAAGCACTTTCTTCTACCATTATGGACATTTCATCTACATTTTCGAGGACAAAAATGTTTTCAAGGGGAAGGAAATGTCACATCTTATGGTGGTCATATCTCATGGTGAGAACATCCCTTATGTTAGATAGGCATATAATGCCACATGGTTAGAGTGAGGGATACCACTTTTAGGTAGAAGAGTATAAGGAGGGTCATACGAGACACTCATATGTGAATAAGAGGGTTCGGGCATGGTCGAGCGGTTGAAATATGACATGATCTCTATGTGTCTAGTTGAAGATGACCTCGCATCACTCATGTCAGTAAAATTGAGTAGCAAGAGAGTGATTCAACAAAGAACTTAACCACTGTATCAATGACCATATGGGTGTACATAAGTAGTATCCACATAAGCATACATATTGTGTATGTGCTCATTATATGCTAGAGAATATGCTAGAGAATGGTACTGAAAAAGGCTGAAATGATGCCAAATACTAGCCAATAACACTTGCAACTATCTATGAACTTTGTTTTTTAGACAAAAAACAAACCACATAAACGTTTAGTGGTTGCTCCCACCACAACTGAAAGCCTTCTAAGAAACCTATAAGAAGACTCAAAAGTTGAAAATTCAGAGACAAAGCTGAATATGCACTATCAAGGAGACAAAAACTCAAGTGACTCTAGCTCAAAGAATGATCTTTAGCCAATATTTCCACCTGTGTAGTTGAAACTGTCCCAAAACTACAAAATCAATTTTTAATTTTCCCCAATTTTTCACCCAAATAAAATCCTAGAAAATCAATGTAGAGAGCCCAAAAAGACACTTTAAAGGCTCCAAAATAATGTTAATCATATGTATCTTCACTGCTATAATCACCAAGCAACTAGGGCTTAGTGGTATGAAAACCTACTATTAAGCCGGCCTTCAGAGGAACATTACTAGAATGGGTGACCTCCTGTATTGAGATCGTCCATTATGAAACATACATATCCATGCACTTCAAACTCTATGGCTTATGCGTTCTCCACAAGCATATGCATATCCTTACGCATGTCATTCATTGTAGTAAAATGAAGATCCGCTTTGTGGGAGCACTCATGCTCTCTTACAAAACTATATGGCTTATGCGTTCTCCACAAGCATATGCATATCCTTACGCATGTCATTCATTGCAGTAAAATGGAGATCCGCTTTGTGGGAGCACTACCAAAGGAGTTTCACATGTGAACATGTCATAAAAGCATGAACCATTTCTATTGTCATATGTAGGGATAGGCTATTCCAAGATGACTTCTTTTCTAACCTCAACATGTGAGGCAATTATTTTTCAATAAAAGTTTAAACTTGTACTTTGTGAAAGAATTAGAAGCGTGCATTAAGAATTCCATAACTACAAAAATTAAAATGATACTTTCATCTAAAAGTGAATGTTATCTATTGGATATTGATAAAGTTGATTAGGAAAACTTATTGGGTATGGAATCCCTCTATTGATCACCTCTTCAAAACCCACCCGTGTCATTTTATTGGGTTAAAATGCACAATATTTTGATAAGAGCGCCATACAAACATTATCCTAGTGCTTTGATGTATCTACAATATGGATTTGTTTCCCAATGGGTTAACCTTGGCCCAACATACAAGTACTCATGGTTACACCTTCAAGACTCTTCCCATGATGTTATGCCTCCCATAACATTGCATGTCGCACATAGATATTTGGTCTAGAATATAAATGGCTTGAAGAAATGACACAATTCATTTGTTGCATCTTACGTAGCATTCCAAAGTCCCCCCTCAATATTGCCAATAGATACAACCCACATTCGGGGATTCCAAAAAGTCACCAATTGTGAATAAAGAGACGCAAGTGCCAGAAAGAATAGCACAATAGAATAGGCAAGTAGAGAGAGTTGAGAAAATAATGTAGACAAAGAGAGATGCAGACTAAGAGATACAACACTTAAATTCTCAAATCACCAAGAGTAATGAAGCTACAAAGATGGTGCTATCCATCCATGCACTCCCAATATGGAGCTTAGATGGCGATCTAGACAAAATCTGGATGAAGGAATTACTAGTGCACAATGCTTTGTAGAGTTGCACATGGCCATGCTTATATAGGTTTTACAATGGGAATCGGTATAGATAAACATAGTCAGGAGAGAGAAAAAAATCACCAAAATATACAATACAACAATATCTCCATGACCAAAGGGCCCTATAGAAGAGGACAAGCCCCCCTCTGTAATCCCCCAACTAACGTTCTTTGAATGGCAACCCAATGGCCCGGAAGTTTATGCCCCACCTAATCTAGTGAATAGACTCACAAAGATCATCTATTACCATCAATGGTCACACATAGACCTCATCTAACATGGAAGTTAGTGTTCCACAAATGTTGAGGCTCTCACAATGGCTTCTCCTCCTAACGCGAATAAAAAAACTTAGAGCACCATGAATCATTTGTGGTCACTTAAGGATGGAGTATTGAGTATATCTAACACCCCTCTCAATGTCCACCTTGTGATGAACTACCTCCTTAGTCCAATGCCAAGCTTTGGAAAGTGTCAATGAAGTTGCTCTCTCCCAAGCGTCTTGGTGAAGATGTTTGCTCCATTTTCTTCAGTTAGATGATAACTTATCTCTGTGACCCCATGCTTAATCAACTCATGCACAGTGATACTTAATCTCTATGTGTTTGTTATGTGCATGGAAAATAGGATTCTTGGTGATGGCCATGCAACTTTGGTTGTCACACTTCAACCATGTAGCCTCCTTTCCTTGTATTTCTATGTTCCATAGGATCCTCCTCTATGTCACATGTTGCAACACATGCTACTTTGTACTCAATTTCAATAGAAGATAATGCTACACCCGGTTGCTTCTTATTCATCCAAGAGAGAATCCCAGATCCTAAAGAAAAGCAATATACAAAAATTGATTTTTTGGTATCAATATATTCTACTCAATCTGAATCACAATATCCAACCACAAATAATCATTCTTCTTAGAGAATACCATGATCAATAGTTCCTTTCACATACCTGAGTATCTGCATGCTTGCCTTCCAATGAGTTTGGCAAGGCTTATTGGAGAACCTACTTACTACTATAACAACATAGGGGAACCAAGTATGTCATTTCAAATTCTGAACTTAGGGCATCTTTCATTTGTTGAAAAAGAGCATCATCATTTCCTATAATCATAGGCCATCTAAATAGAGTAAAAGCATAATTTGTTGGAAACAATGTCAAAATAGCACAAAACCCTAATTTCTAGCAACCTTAATTTTTGGTACTTAGCCAAATTTTGATCACAAAAAGTAAAAAATTATTACTAACTCATTACATAGTACTTGAGGAGAGCTTTAATTTGATATATGAAATGATATCATCAGAGGACCAAAAATGCAAGAAAACCCTAACCCTAATTTTCACTCACTTCTTTTATTTGCATATTATGAATCCTCACCTCATGAGCATCAAGAAAAGCACATTTTTATAATTTCCCCATGGTCCTTTTGGGATATAGTTGAGATTTTATGCTCCAAAAGCTGATCATTTTTTTAAACTAACAAAAGACTTAGTGCTTTTTGTGCTTTTTGTGCTTTTTGAGAGATTTTTTTGCAAAAACTTCCTAATCCTATATAAAGAGGGCTTAATGGTCACTCTTGGCATCATCGAAGATCATCTTCTAGCATACTTAAGAAGTGTTGAGTGCTCTACCACTTGGAGGAGGTGTTCCCAACTTTTGGGAAAGATTTGGAGGAGATCTTGATAGCCAACCATTAGCTCTTGTTGAGTTTTTTAAGTAGCAAGTTCCAATTTCAGTTCTTCTTCTATTTTTGTCATTGTTCGAAGGCGTTTGACTTCTACTTCAACTCAAGGAGAAGTTTATATTGCTATTTAGGTCAATTTTTGATTTAAGGTTTTGAAAAACCTAACTTTAGAATTAGGGTTTTCTGTAAAATAGTCCTAAACTTTTTCTATTCACTTTGATTGCATGTACACACACTCTTCATACCTCTTAGGCACTTTATGCACAATTCTTCTATCTAGAATTCTAAATTTAGATTAGATTAAGAATGCTAAGGTTCATGTGTTGGAAGATCCTATAAGCCAATAGGGCCCCCTCTTCCAACATTCAATACTAGAGCATATTTGAAATAGACCCTTAACAAGATGAGTGATTATAAACCTGTGAATGAAGATAAGCTTGAAGGAATTCTAACTATCCAATGTGGAGTTTTATGATGATGAATTTGTTAGTATCTAAAGTCTTGTGGAATATTGTCAATCACAAGTGCTCAATACCAAAACAAGCAAGAGAGGATGTTGCTTCATCTTCCAAAAGACCTTCTACCCCAATTTTTGCTCAACAAGAGGTTATTGAAGAAGAAGAAGAAGCTCTTTCATTATCCGGAGTCCGTGACACTATCAGATTACTTCCTATAGAAGAGCAATCTAGATGGGATTCAAGGGATGCACAAGCACTTTCATTCATTGCTATGGGAGTCAAGAGACATATTATACCCCGAATTAGTTCATGTAGAACCTCTCATTAGCTTGATTGGAGTTAGAGCATCTCTATCAAAGTAGAAATATTGTTAGGAAAGCACATCTAAGGAGACAATTAGCCAACACAAGGATGAAAGTTGGTGAGTTAGTTCAATCACATAATTTGAAGCTCAAAGACTTACGTTTGTCAATTACTTAATGTTGGAGTCAGTATTTCAGGTGAGAAAATGATAAACACACTACTAAATTCACTTCCATCTTCATTTCGTTATTTTGTTACTTCTTTATCTCTCTCTACAAGAGATAGAGAAATTTCATTTGAAGAGTTGCAGTTGTTATTACTTCAAGATGAAGATCAACAAAAGAGTATGGAAGAGAATGATGAAGCCATGTTATCATCATCAGGGAAGAAATTATGCATGTGTCAATATTGAAGAATTAACTTTTGATCAAGCAACATTAAATGCAATCTCTCAAAATCCTTGATCTTTTATTCTAGAGCTACTAAGCATATGATAGGTTGCAGGAAGGTATTTGCTTCACTTTCTAATTCTTCAGGTAGAAGAGTGACATTTGCAGATGGTCATGATATGGATGTTGTAGGTGTTGGAGAAGTAAACCTAAAGTCGAGACTAGGTGGAAATTTCACAATTTCTAATGTTCTTTATGTTCCAAAAATGAAGAAGAATTTGATCTCGGTATCTACTTTCTTGATAGATGGATATAACATTGTTTTTAAGAGAGATTCATGTCAGATCCTCTCACTTAATGAGGAGCATTGTCTACTTCAAGGTGAAAACAATAGTGGCATGTTTGTAGTGTCCAAAATTAGTCATGCTAATGTTGTTAGGTCTTCTACACCTAAGGAGAACATGAAGTTATGGCATCCTAGGTTTGATCATATCAGTTACACAACTCTCAAGCACATCAAAGATCAAGGTATGGTGGAGAGTTTGCCTACCTTTGCTTTACCAGATGATGCAGAATCATGTGAAGGATGTCTTGAAGGAAAGCTTCACAAAATTCCTTTCAAGAAACATGGATAGATCACAACATAAGGAAGTTACAAATCATACATTCAGATGTGAATGGTCCTATGAGAACAGATTCCATTCAAGGTTACATGTATTTTGTCACATTTATTGATGATTTTCAAGATCTTCATGGATTTATGGTCTTAAAGCAAAGTCAAAGGTCTTTCCTACTTTCAAGAAGTTCTTACCTATGGTTGAAAATGAAAGTCAATTTCATAAAATAAGATGACTCTACATTTTTTAGAAGGAATTTGGATTCTTACATTCAACCATACAAGGGGGTGATGAACCTTCTCAAACCCTAAAAGTTGTACTTGATAAAGGTAAAGAGAAAGTTTCATTTGCTACATTTATATCTATTCCATCATCAATATCTCTTGAAGTTCCAACTTATGAAGTTGGAGAAAGTTCTGGAATTCTAGAAGAGGGAGATATTGAAGAACAAGAGGACATTGCATCAATTTTTAAGAATTCTCTAAGGTGGTTATATCAAACTTGGAAGGACAATGGTATAAAGAACTTCACATGTAGAACAAGAATTCAGAAAAGGAAAGAACAAGAAGATCAGGTAAATAACGAAGAAAACATTTAGATTCATAACATTTTAGCACTAACGTCAGTTGAGAATGAAACAGCTAATGTTAAAGATGCACTACAAAGTCTTGTTTGGAAGAAACCTATGCAAGAAGAGATTGAAAGAATCAAATATGGAAGCTTTATGAGTTACCAAAAGACAAAAAAAAGCAATTGATGTTAATTGAATCTTCAAAATCAAAAGAAAAGCAGATGGTACTATTGACAGGAATAAAGCAAGGTTAGTTGTCAAAGGTTATGCACAAAAGAAAGGAATTGACTATTTTGAGGTTTTTGCACCTACTTCTAGAATGACAGTAGTTAGAAAAATACTTTCTCTAATTGCATTCTTTGGTTGGAATATATACCAATTAGATATCAAAACAACCTTTCTTAATGGTGATCTTCATGAAGATGTCTACATTCAACAACCAGAAGGTTTTGAAGAGATAGGTAAAGAGCGTTTAGTATGTAAGCATATGAAAGCATTGTATGGTTTAAAGCAAGTGCCAAGAGCATGGTATGAGAAGATACATCTCTATCTTTTATCTATTGATTTTGAAAACTCAAAAGCTGCTCCTACTCTTTATGTTAAAGTAAAAAAAGATGTCTTGATTATTATTATCATATATGTTGATGATATGATTATGAAAGGTCCCAAGGATTCAGACCCTTTTTTTAAAGCACAACTTAAGCATACATTTGATGTGAATGATTTAGGTATTTTACATTATTATCTTGGGATTGAGCTCAAATACAGGAATAAGTGTATCTACATAACACAACAAAAATGCATTGAGAAATTATTGGAAAGGTTTGAAATGATAGATTCCAAGACTATGCAAACACCTATGGATGTTAATGTGTCATTGCAGGCAAAACAAATTTAAAACCTTTTGATGCTACTTTGTATAGTCAAGTAGTTGATTGCTTGATCTATTTATGTAATACACATCCTCATATTCAGTTTGTAGTTTCTCGAGTATCCAAGTTCATGAACATTCTGCTCAAGATTCATTGGAAAATAGTTAAGAGAATTTTTAGATATTTGAAGGGAACTTCAGATTATGCTACGATATATATGAAATCACCACAATTTTCACTTAAAGGTCTTTTAGATTTTGATTGGGCAAGTGATAAAAACTCAAGAAGAAACACAAGTGGCTATTGTTTCTATCTTGGAGATCATCTTTTCTCATGGTTATCAAAGAAACAACCTTCTTCAGGTGAAGCAGAGTACAGGGTTGCCTTTACAACTACACTTGAAGCTATTTGGTTGCAAAAAATTCTTAGTTATCTCGATGTACAAGTTCATCTTCCTATGCAAATAGTTTTAGGCATTCAATTCTTAGTTATCTTGATGAATCCTCACCTTAGTGAGCATCAAGAAAAGCACATTTTTATAATTTCCCCATGGCCAGTTTGGGAGACCGTTGATATTTTATGCTCCAAAAGCTGATCACTTTTTTAAATTAATAAAAGTGCTTTTTGTGAGATTTTTTTGCAGAAATTTCCTAATCCTATATAAAGAGGGCTTAGGGGTCATTCTTGGAATCATCCAAGATCAGCTTCTAGCACACTCAAGAAGTGTTGAGTGCTCTACCCTTTGGAGGAGGTGTTCCCAACTTTTGGGGTAGATTTAGAGGAGATTTTGATAGCCAACCATCAACTCTTGCTGAGTTTTGTAAGTAAGTTCCAATTTCAGTTCTTCTTCTATTATTTTTGTTGTTCCAAGGCATTTGCCTTCTACTTCAACACAAGGAGGAGATTATCTTGATACTTATGTCAACTTTTGATTTTGGGTTTCTAAAGCCCTAATTATTGAATTAGGATTTACTGTAAAACAATTCTAAATTGTTTCTATTCACTTCAATTGCACATATGCACACTCTTCATACCTCTTAGGCACTTTATGCACAATTTCTTGTATCTAGAACCCTAAATTCAGCCTAGATTCAATTTTGTATCGTGACAAACATTGTAATTTGACATGCATATTAGATAGTGTAAGTAAGCATTCAACTTATTTTGACACTTTGAGAAATTCTGTATTCTCTTTCTATTTCTCATCCATCTAATTTTGAGTCTTAAGGTGTGTATGTTAAGGCTCATGTTTTGGAAGATTGTGTGAATATTATTATTAGGGCCCACCTCACTTCCAACATAATTGTATTCCCTCCTCTCTTTAGAACATACAAGTTAGCATAAGAAGCACATCTTTTGAAACCTAGATCCAAGAGATACTTATGTATCCATTGGCACCATTTAATGCCTTCTTCAACTTACATAGCTTGTTTTCTAACTAGTACAACTCAGATAGTAGTCATCTTGGAGTTAGAGCAAATGATTCACAAAAGATAATCCATTCAACTTGTGAGTACCCTATGCAACAATTCTTGCTTTGTACTTTTCCAAAGTACCATTAACCTTGTACTTTAGCTTCCACATTGACTTGGTTCATATGACTTTGTGCTTAAGGGGTTGATCCATTAGCTCCCAAATTCCATTCTTCATGATATTGTTGTATTTCATGGAAGCCCTCCAATTCATAATCTTCAAACTCTGTTCATGTAAACTCATGACCACCATATATCCTAAATTTCTTCATTTTTTCAATTTCAAAAAGCTAAAGCCATTCTTTCAATTTACCAAAAGCTTGAGCCTTATTGTGAAGGAAATACACCCACACCTTCTTGCTATAGTCAACGAGGAGTAACATGAAGTAGGAAGATCCACGCAACGTATGTGTAGGATTTTTTTGCACAAGTCAACATGCACCAACTCTAAAGGATAAATTGCTTTTCAAAAATGCATCTTAAAAACTTTAGATTTCTCAAGGCTACCTACAAATTCACAAAGAGATAGTTTCATAATCACATTTCCAGTACGTGATATGGTGTCATTGATAAAAGACTACAACATGCTATTAAAGCCTTATAACCTTCTATATTTCGATTTAGATGGTCCAAATAAAAAGTATTCAATATTTCCTTTGATCTATTAAGAACATTTTAAAACCATAGCACATTGCTCACTATCTCATTCAATCTTTATATCCTCTGAATGAGTGAGTCTAAGTGATTTACAATGTATATACCATCATATGACATATATGATGTTGTATACATGCTTTCATATCTTTTATACATGCATACACACACACATATATATATACATACACACACACACATACATACATACATACATACATATATATATATATATATATATATATATATATATATATATATATATATATATATATATATATATATATATATATATATATATATATATATATATATATATATATAAGAGAATAGCTGAAGTATGTCCTAAGCCCCATAAAATATAATTTGTTTGCAACTAGACCTATTTACTTTTTTGTATTTTGGCAAGCTTGCCTTGCTCTAATCTCAGAAACGTGTGTAAATACACTTGATCTACCCATCCCCAATAGGATCACCAAATGATGCATGGTACAAAGTGCTCACAACTATACCTTTTTAGCCTATTTTCCAAATCCTTGGATATCATAAAGTAGGCTTGGTATTCTAGATTCTTCTTTTGTTTGATTCATGTAGTTCATGTGTATGCATATACCTTATTCACAAAGTCTATAAGTTTGGAATTTTTCTCAAGGAACATGTAGTTCATGTGTATGCATATAGAGAGAGAAACATGTAGTTCATGTTTCTCTCTCTACTTTCTCTCTCCTCATGCAGCAGCCCACTCCCTTGGCATTTGGAGCAACCGAGCACACCGCGACGTAGCTCTCTGCAGCATCTTTCAACTGGTATCAGAGCTTTGAGCTGTTCCATCGCGACAAAGTTGCTTGAAGTGCTTTTTTACTTCAGCCTATGTTAAGCTGAAGGTGTTTTCTTGCATTTGGGAGAATTTCGTCACGAAAAACCTTCTTTTTTCGTGATAAAAGTGTTGTTTTTGGAGGATTACTTCAGCCCGGAGCAAAGCTGAAGCAAATTTTGTGCTTTTTAGAGAGTTTCATCGTGAAGATTCTCTTCTATTCTTCTTTTTGTATCCCCACAGGTCATTTTCAGCATCCACATTGCTGATTTTTTCATCTACAAGTCATTTGTGGCAGAAATTCTCTCTCATTTCAAGTGGAAGGACATGTACAAAGATTGAGGAAGTGCATACTTGCTAGAAACTTATTATAGCATGTCATTTCTCTAATTTTACAGGTCATATTGCTGTAAAAATTGGGGCTTTTGTGAAAACAAGCACCCATTGACTTGGCTTTGCATCTTTGTATGCGTTTTGTGGTTGAAAAACAACAAATTTGTTGTTTTTGATGCAATTACAGCTTGCTAGAATTTTCTGCAGAAAATTTCACAAATTGATTTTTGCAAGTTTTGAACAGTTTTAGGGCTTAATTTCTCAGCTATAGTCTCGTAAGGTAATTGCGCACAGGACAACAGGTGAATTTTACCTTTTTTGGTCAAATTTTGAAGCTCTCAGTGTGCAAACATGGCCCCTACCTCCTCTGATGTCAAAAGTTTGTTTGAGATCAAGAGATTTGAAGGTAATGGTTTCGATTTGTGGAAAGAGAGACTGTTAGGCATCCTCTTTCTTAAAGATTGTGAAGGGGCTCTTGAGGAAGTCAAGCCTGAAGATATGACAGATGCAGCATGGATGAACCTAAACAAGAAGGCCATCACTTACATCAAGATGGTTATCTCAGATGAAATCTTAGTGGATTTGAAAGGCCTTACAACTGCTTTTGAGGTATGGGAGAAGCTGAAAGCCACTTATGAAAATACCACGCCTGTAAATCAAGTGTATCTTATGTGTAAGCTAGTGTGTATGCAGCTTAATGAGTCAAAAAGTGCGGCTGAGCACTTATCTTTGTTTACAGGTACTCTTTCACAATTGCAGGACTCTGGATTACCTCCATTTGATTATAAGCTTAAGGCCATCTTCTTGTTGATGACCTTACCTGATTCATGGGAAACATTGGTTGTTTCACTTTTGAATAGCCCCAGTCTTACCTTTGATGGTGTAAGGGGTTCTATTTTGAATGAGGAAATCAGGAGGAAAGCTAGTGGAGAGGGCAGTGGTTCAGCCAATGTGGCTAGAGGAAGAACAGGAAAGAAAAGTGAAAATGTACAGAGCAACAGGAGCAAAAGCAAAGGCAAGGCTGAAGTGACTTGTTATCAATGTGGTAGGAAAGGTCACAAGAAGCCTGATTGCAGATTCTATAAAGTTGAACTAGAAAGAAAGAAGAACACAGGTGACAGGAAGAAAAAGGACACCAAGAATGAAGCACATGATACCTCAAAGGACAAAGACAAAGAGAAGGCCAATGTGCCTCTAGTGTCATCATTGAGGAGCTATCAGATGCAGAAGATATACTTTGTGCTACTATGGCAGCAAAGCATGCAGAAGTTATTGATGCTTCTATTAATATTCATGCACAAGACATGCAAATCACAAAGAGGGATTTGATTGATGCCTTGGTTACTGTGAATGATGCTTTGTCACAAACATGGATTGTAGATTCAGGTGCATCGTTTGATGTAACTCCTATTAAGGAGTGTTTTACTACCTTTCATGCAGGCAGCCATGGACATGTATATCTTGGAAATAACCATGCTTGTTCTATTGAAGGTATTGGCACAATGCATCTCATAGTGGATGGTACTAATGAGCTGGTTTTGCATGATGTAAGGTATGTACCAAGCATCAAGAAAAGCTTATTGTCTGTTGGGCAAATGGATATGCATGGATATAGTGCCCTCTTTGAGAAGGGGTCATGGAAGCTTATCAAAGGCTCTAGGCTGATTGTTAAAGGTACAAAGAAAGGGACTCTTTATTGCTTGCATGCTAAAGCCTTGATGGGCAAGTTTATTGATAAACTATGTAATTTGGACAAGTTTGATGCTAAAGGCTCAAAACTTGATTTTTGTAATGAATGCCAATATGGTAAGCAAGTAAAGAATTCCTACTACTCTGGTGTCTCTCGTAAGTCTAATGTGCTTGATCTTGTTCATTCTGATGTTTGTAGCATGCCCAAAAAATCTATGGGGGGTGCTCTTCACTTTGTTTCTTTTGTTGATGACTACTCTAGGAAGCTTTGGGTATATTTGTTAAAATCTAAAGATGAAGCCTTTGCTGCATTTAAGAAATTTCATGCATTTGTGACCACTCAAACAGGTAGAAAGCTGAAAAGCTTACGTACAGATAATGGGGGTGAGTTTACAAGTGCTGAATTCAATAGATTTTGTTAAAATCTTGGTATTAAGAGGGAGCTAACAGTCCCATACAACCCCTCTTCCAATGGTGTGGCTGAAAGGTACAATAGGACTTTATGTGAGAGGGTGAGATGCATGCTGTCCACAGCTAATCTCCCTCATGGATTTTGGGGAGAGGCTTTGAAAACTGCAATTCATGTTTGCAATCGATCCCCTCATATGTCCTTAAAAGGTGGCATTCCAGAAGAGGTTTGGTCTGGCAAACCAACTTCATATGACCACCTACGCATCTTTGGTTGTGATGCTTTTGTGCATATAAGGCCTGAGTTGAGAAGCAAGTTAGATGCAAGTCCATGAAAGGAATCTTCATGGGTTATGGAGATGAAGGTGAAATGGGCTACAAGATTTGGCTACCTCAACTCAAGAAGGTAATATGCAGCCGAGATGTTGTAGTTAATGAGGCAAGGCTGCTCAAAAACAATTGTGCCTCTAAAGATGACCGTAAAAGAGTCAAATTTCAGCATGTACAGCCACCAGTTAAATATGATATGAACCCTCGGGATGCACCACATATGGCTGGAAATGACAATGAGCCCGTGGTTATTGAGCAAGATGATGCTGGACAGCAAAATGATGCTCCTGAAGGGTATATGCAGCCACCTATTCATGCTGAAAACAGGGCTGGAAATGATGTACAACAGCCTGTTAACAATGAAGAAGTTAATGTACCTCTTGATGTAGATCCATTGCCTGATAATGTGGATCATTGGGTAAGAAGATCTATACGTCCTAGGAGGCCAGTGACTAGATATGATCCCTCTATACATTATATTATGTTATCAGATGAGGGTGAGCCTCTTACTTATAAAGAGGCAAAGCTATGTGAGCATAAGAAGAAGTGGGAGTTAGCCATGCAGGAAGAGATAAAGGCCTTGCATGCAAACCATACTTGGGATTTGGTTGAGTTACCCAAAGGAAGGAAAGCCATTCCCAACAAGTGGGTGTACAAAATCAAAATTGCTGATGGCAAACCCAAGTATAAGGCAAGGCTGGTTGCTAAGGGATATGCACAAAAAGAGGGCATTGATTTCCAAGAAGTGTTCTCTCCAGTGGTGAAAATGACCACTTTACGTGTGTTGTTTGCTCTCACAGCTGCCTTGGATTTGGAATTATTCCAAATGGATCTCAAAACATCCTTTTTGCATGGTGATTTAGATGAAGAGCTGTACATGAAACAGCCAGAAGGATATGCCATTCCTAGAAAAGAGCATCTGGTATGCAAACTGAAAACGAGCTTATATGGGCTGAAACAAGACCGTAGACAATGGTATAAGAAGTTTGATGCATTTATGCACAAACATGGGTTTAAAAGAAGCCATGCATATCACTATTTGTACACCAAAAAGGATGAAGATGGCAGCCCAATTTTTCTTGTACTGTATGTAGATGATATGCTGCTGGCTGGGAAGAAAAAGAGCAATCCGAATGCTCTAAAACAACAGCTGAACTCTGCATTCTCAATGAAAGACCTTGGGGAAGCTGAGCATATTCTTGGTATGCGTATAAAAAGGGATAGACAGCAGCATACTTTGCAGGTATCCCAAGAAAAGTACATTGAAAAAGTGCTGGACAGATTTAATGTGGCTAATGTTAAGCCTCTTGGAGTGCCATTGCAGCCACATGTTAAGCTTTCCAAGGATGACTGTCCCAAAAATGATGATGCAGCCAATTACATGAAGAGTGTTCCATATGCATCAGCTTGTGGTTCACTTATGTATGCTATGGTTGCCACTCGGCCAGACATTGCTCATGCAGTGGGAGTTGTTAGCAGGTTCATGCTAATCCTGGTAGAGCTCATTGGGAGGCAGTCAAATCTATCTTGAGATATTTGAAAGGGACCAAAAGTAAATGCTTATGTTATGGAAAGGGTCCATTGGAGTTAAAAGGATTTTGTGATTCAGACATGGCAAGTGATGTGGACACACGCAAGTCGACAAGTGGCTATGTATACATCCTTGGAGGTGGAGCTATTTCATGGTGCTCTAGACTTCAGAGGATAGTTGCACTATCTACTACAAAGGTTGAATATATTTCAGCCACAGAGGCTTCCAAAGAAGCCATTTGGTTAGCTCGTCTCTGTAGTGAGTTTGGGATGCCTGAAAAGGCACATGTTCTTGGATGCGATAGCCAGAGTGCCATATGTTTGGCAAAGAATGCCATGTTTCATGCTCGCACAAAGCATGGGAGGTTTCACTGACCTTGCCAAGGGTTGTCACGTACGAGACAACATTGTGGGCATTACCCACTTCTACAATTTATACAGCCATGCCTTCATCCTTCTCTCTTGTGAATGTATGAGATCTATTGTTCGATGTGTACCTAAGTACGGACTTAGGGACTTGAGGAGAAAAAGACTATACCTCAATCCCCTACAAGTGCATATAGTGGAGATTCACACTTTAATTATCAATCCAAGAAGCATCATAACGTAGCTGAGTGTATGAGGACATGCATTCAAATGACGGTCAATACAAATGAGAACTAACAAAGGTGCAAACAATTGTGAACTATCACATTCAAACCTTTCATGGTCGGCTATGGTGTCACGACACCTAGAGCAGCAGCCAACAATATATCAAACTTTTCTCTTAGCTCCGAACTAGGAATATAGCAAATAGAGTTCATTTCGAAGCTCTCAAGAAGACACATCCAATGGTTGTATTTTCACTTGATTCTGACACTTCTGCTTCAAGCTATGAGCAAAATACTGAGCCGTGGGAATGACCTACCTATACTTCAACACTTCCTACACTTTGCACACACGTTACCAACAACAAACAAGCACTACCATGGATAGACAACACTTCAAAGCACTCTTTTCAAGCCACAAATAGGCATACAAGCTTACAAAGAAAAAGATAGAGAAATGAGAAGACACAAATTCGAAATTCTATGCTCCTCATTCTCACAATGGCAAAAGGTCTTTACAAAGAGTCACAAAATGACTTATGTGCATGTGCCTTAAAAATGGTCCTTTCACACAAGAGACTGTCACTTTATTGACTAGAAGACTAATTTCCTACTAGTTTACAAGGGTAATGATATAGATATCTATGGATATGCATCTAGAGGACTCCTCTAGTGCATTTACATCGGAAAATATATTACAAAGTGACTATGTTACAAAAATAAAGTATCCAAATTGGAAAAATTTTGGGGCCCTTCTTTTTCTTTGCACCTCTGCTCTTCTTTGCTCTGCAACACTCTCCCCCTCTTTGTCTATGTCGTCCCATGATAGGCTTTGCTTCTTGTCTCTAGTTCTGTGCCTATAGTCGATTTGGTTCCTTATTAACTGATAGCCTCTTTATACTTGACCACTACTAGCTCCTGTGGAAGTCGTAATGATATAGTTTTACCAGTGGTCAAGAAACTGATCATAACTCGGGACTTGTTGCATTGGTTTTGGCCTATTCTTTTCTTTCCACTATGCACACAACCAGTGGAGATGGACTACAATAGATTTGGTGTCTAGCTCACCAATAACCTCTTTGTATTTGCACTACAAGCACCATACAAAAGGTATGAAGGTCTAGATTTCCAGCTTTCAATCTGGACCTCCCGAAGATCAAGAGCTTGAAGCACCTTCTGGGGCTCGAGATCTGCCGGATATCTTCTTGCACTTCTTCATGGGTAGTTATTAGCCTTGAACCGTCCTTGCCTATTGCGTACTTTCCACTGTTGTGTGCCCCTACGGGCCTTCCTACACTGTTGATTCTTTAGATTGATTCTGTTTAGTGAAGCTTCTTTCTTTGTTTTCTTCTTCTTTTCTTTTTGCTTGACTCTCCTTCAACACCACCCCCCCCTAAAGTTTGTCGTCCCCGATAGGCTTTGGATGTCGATGGGAGTATGTCCTATATTCCTTTTGCTCTGTTTCATTAAGGAGATTGGCTTCACGTATCATAAGTTGCTTCCATTGTTATGCTTTTACACTGTCATGTGGTGCCTGTATGGTCTGCAAAGAAGCTTAATTCATACACCACAAGTCTGGCATTTAGATTAGTTGACATTTTCAAGAAAATTTCTGAGTCAATCTCAAAATATCCTGTAAAAAACGCTTCCTCAAAAGTTTTCATGTATGTGGAGTAATATGCCTTTGTGTCGCTTGCAGTCGTTCCTGGTGCTTCTATGGGTTGGTTGCATAGTATCGCATTCATAAGTTCTATATTTCTATTTCGTAAATTGTCTGTTTCTTCCATGTATACTTTGATTTGAGTTTCAAGTAGCTTACTTCGATCGTTCATTCTTGCCTTCTCCGCTTCACCAGCTTCATATTTTCTTTGTAGCTCTGTTAGTTGATCTCGGAGCTTTTGTTTCTCTTGTGTTAGCATGGTGCATTGCTCCATGGCTTCTTTGACTTCTGATTCCTTGGCTGAGAGTGCCTGTTGAACTTGAGTTAATTGTGCAAACAAGTTTTCACTCATCACCTAGAATTGGCTTCTCTCTCGCATAGCCTTGTCATAGACTGCATCTGTTTCGAGCATTTGTTGTTGCGTGTCCATAGCCATTTGTATCATTTGCTTCACTACCAACTTTAATTGAGCTACATCCACATTTAACCATGTTTTGGGGATACTAGGTTCTTCGCCTGTGGTAACGTCCTTTCCTTGTGCCACGTATAGTGTTGTTTGGTGGGGTTGTCGAATATGTAGCTGTATCGTTGGCTCAACTTCTTTAGTTACTCCCTTCCCTTGTGGCGTATCATCTGGAATCTCAATCATAGTTTTTATCAGTGTTTGTTGTGATAGTACCTCTTTTTCTAGCTTCCTTTGCAATTCGTCGTTGATGGGTGGTACCACATTTGTTTTTGGTGGAGATGCTTCTTTTGCACTAATCTTGAACTGGGTATTCAACTGGATGGTATGCCTTTATTTAGATGGTGCTTCTTGATTCTGTACTTGTAGATTTTGGTCTTGAGGGGTGTGGTGGACTTGATGAATCTCTGTCCAATCTTCATCATTCATCTCTGTTCTTATATTTGTGTCCACTGTATCGTGTTCATGACTAGAATCATCATTGGAACTTGAATCGTCAAGCCCCAACTCTTTGTATCTGGTGGCTTGTGATGGGCTGTGGTCTGTTTGACTCTTTTTCTGCAAGCGTCTGGACTGCCTGTGTTGGTGTCCTTGTACAGTAAGATTTACGTGGCCGCACATGTAAGTATGTGTTTCTTCTAAAGCGGTTGATAGATCCCTTTGTGTTATTGTAGGTTGAGTTAACGAGACCCATGGTAGTAGATGTGTTCGCTTAGATTGGGGGGTCTCTTGTGCCTCTTCTTCTCTAGCCCACTTGGCTCCACGCATCATGGTTCTCAAACTTGTTCCAACTTCTTCTCGTGATGTGGAGGCTTTCTTCTTCTTTGGAATTCTTTGGAGGCTTCCTTCTTCTTTGGAATCATATCTTGCCATCTCAATAGAGGTTGTCATTAATCGTAAGCATTCCTTCATTTCTAGTGCTTCATATATCAATAGTGTCAAGGCAGAGCTCTCATTCAAAAACTTTTGATGGTCCCATTTCTTCTTAGCTTCGAATAATCGTTCCTTTATGTATGGTATAAAGTTGAGTTTGTTCATGATTCGCCTCATAGCATGAGATATCAATTGAACTACAATCTTTTGAGGTGTTGTATATTTGTTCATGCTTGGGAAACAAAAATGTTGATGCACCACACGAACTGACTCTTCAATATCCGTCCTGTTGATTTCCATAAAGCTCTTCTTTTTAGCGTCATGAAATTCATTTTTGAGATTTGTTAGGCCATCTTGATTCCATCCAAAAGCTTTATTGATGAGCTCATGCGTAAATCGAACATGTTTCCATTCTCCAATTTTGTTAAAAACTGTAGCTTCTAGTACTGAGGGCATATCCACTGCTGCTTGCAGCGTGTTCATTGCCTGGGTACATCATTGAAAATCTGGTAGATAAATTGGAAGTCATAAAAATGCATCAATTCCTGCCCTTGTCCATACATCCGTAATGCTTGGTAATCCATGTTGTAGAGTTTGGAAATCCTGCGATACCAATGGAAATTGATGGTCTCTGTCCATAATCTTGATTGTGGCCAAAAAGATGAGGTCTTCCATCGGTTGGTCTTCACGGAACCAATGACCTCTTGCTTTTGTAATTGACTCCAAAGGAAGAACTAGGGCCTCTTCCTCATGCGTAGCTTCCAAATCAGATGATGCCATCTGCACTTAGAGCACACCATAACCAGTGTTAAAGTGGTTGCATGACTTATCTCCAATTAATGTCCATGAATCGAACAGTTCTCTGAGTGACTTGTGTCTTCCTTCCCCGTGGGTGTAAGGAAGGCAATACTTGGGATTTTTTTCATATAATTTTTCTTATTTTTGCTGAAGAAAACAAAAATGTTAGTGAATAGCCGAAGCTTTATTTATTTTTAATTATGTTCTTTGAGGTTATTGTACAAGTGCTCTCCTATTCCCTGGGAGGGAAATGTGCATCACTAATAAGTAGAAGAAGAATTACGTGACGAATGCATGGCCTTGTAATGTGGCCCTATCATGCATGTTTGAGGTGTATGGAACTCAAGATGTGTGCAAGAAGAAGTTGCTGGCGGGTTTGTAGATGGCGATCGAGATTTGGGTATCCAAATCAGCTTTATTTTGTTGTTCTTGACTGCAGCTTTGTCTCCTCTTGTGCTTTGTGTAGTTGTCGTATTGTGATTCTTCTTTGCTCACAATACATATCTTTGAGTTGATTTCTTTGAGTACTCCTGTTTCTGCAATTTTGGGTTATCATGTCTTTCCTGCTCCTTTGACTTCATTTTGGATGGATCCTTCCTTTGTACTGGTGTCTCAAGTTTATTTTTCTTCATTGGCATAGTTGATTTGGGAATCCATATTTGCGTTCTTGAGGGTTGAGCAGCAATCAGTTTCTTTGGGATCCATAATTGAACAATCTTTTGTAGATCTAGTGATCCAGCTTGTCTTGTAGTCTTGACCTGTTGTTGGTTCCTTTGTAGGTGATGACCTTGTTGCTGATGATACACTTCTACTTGGTCTTGTCGAATCCATACCTATTTGGTTCCTTGAATGGGATATATTCGAATGGTGGAAGGTTTTGGTTGATTACGATGAACAGTCTTACTAGGACTAAGCTCTTTTTAGGGCTCTCAAGGTTTGATGAAAGGTTGAGTAGTAGAAGACCAATAGAGGGTGTAGGCACAGGTGAATTACTTGGAGATGTAGGTTCCCCATTAGAGGTAGGTGCACATTCACATTCATGCATGCTTACCTAATCGTTCAGTGCTAGACAAGTGGCTTTGATAGGTCGTTCTTCTAACAAACTAAATACTTCACGATGCCCTATCTTGGATGATATGTAGCCTAAGGCTAGTTGGATGGTTACCTCATATTATTATATCCAATCTTGCCCTAACACAAGTTCTTCTAATAGATCTTGATTGTGGTACACTAATAGTTTTTGTTGCATTGTGTTATTTCCTAGGAGGTAATCTTGCCTATGCATTCAGTAACATTGCCTCCTATTCCAATAAGATGTGCTTTGGTTGGATGTAATTGGGCTTTGAGCTGATGAGTCAAAGAGGATCTGATGCAGCTGATAGCTGCTCCTGTGTGAATGAAGGCATCCACCAAGTGGTACTCCTCTGTTCCCGCTCCTAAGTTCAAATGTGGTTGCCACACTTGATGTCCTAGGGTGCTATTTTGTATGCTACTCTGAATGCCCATAAAGCATGATGTAACTGCTTGTCCCAATCAGATATTCCATTATTAACTATTTTCGTACGCATTGTACATAAGATCTTGTTTGAGCTTTCAGCCTATCCATTGGCTTGTGGGTGATAGGGAGCTGATTTCTTGTGAATTACCAAGAACTCATTGATCAAGGCTTCTATTACTTCATTGACGAAGTGTGTGCCTCTATCACTCACTATTTCTATTGTCAGTCCAAATCTAGTGAATACGTGGTCAAAAAGAAACTTATCCATGGTCCTTGCATCGTTCTTCTTTGTTGCCTTGGCTTCTACCCATTTGGTCAAATAGTCCGTTGCTACAATTATGTATTCTACATGGGAACCTTTTTCTGTTGGGCTAATAGGTCCTACAAAATCTATTCCCCATTTGGTAAATGCTCTGGCACTTATCATGGATCGTAATGGCATTTCATCTTGTCTAATAGGATACTTTGCTTGCTGACAAGTATCACATCTTTGGACATGTGTGGCTGCATCTTGATATAGCATTGGCCACCACATTCCTGCAAAGAGAATCATTTTTGCAGTTTTATCTGCAAAAAAATGTCCTCCTGCGGCTCCCGTATGAGCCATTTCCGAAACTGAAACATACTCATCTTCATGGATGCACATTGTTAATTGGTTGTCCCTTCCTCTCTTGAAAAGTTGTTTCTCTACACATCTCAAAAGTAATCCACTTGACTCTTGGTGATATAAGCTTCTAGCTATGATATGGAGATTTTTAGTTTTCCATAACTCCTGGCTCTTCTTCAAATTGGTCCTATGTTGAGGTCCATGCGTGAGTATGGGAATCAATTTTTCAACCCATTGTGGACATACTTCCAGGTTGAAAAGATAAGTACCCGACAAATCATCTGGCACTCCTGTAGGAGGTTCTCCATGTGTCATTCTTGATAAGTGATCATCACGGATGTGTGTATTTCCTTTTTTGACTACTACTTCAAAATCAAATTCCATTAGCAATAGAAACCATCATACTAGTCATCCGGTATTACAAGGCTTATTGACTAGATACAATAGAGCCTGATGATCAATGAAGAATTTGAATTTGTTTGCCAATAAGTAGTGTCTAAATTTCTTCACTGCGTATACTATTCCTAAGACTTCTCATTCCATAGTCGTATAATTACGCTCCGCTTGGTTTAAATGTATACTAGCATAGGCTATAGGGTGGTCTAGCTTTCCTGTATCTGCTAGTTGTGCTAAGATGCAACCAATGGCAAACTTGGTGGCATCCACATGAATATGAAATGGTTTATTCCAATCTGGTACTTTCAAAATTGGTGCTGAACTCAAATGACTCTTTAATTCGTTGAATGCCTTTTCACATTCTTTCGTCCAGGTAAACTAAGTCAGCAGTCACTAAGAGGCCTTGCAGTTATGGCATACATGTGAATGAATCTACGATAATATCCATAACGTCCCATAAATGCTTGCACTTCTTTAGCATTCTTTGCTCTTGGAAAATCCAAAATTACTTTGATTTTTTCTTCATCAGTGGAAATTCCATTCTTAGAGACAATTTGTCCTAAGATCTTTCCTTGTCGAACCATGAAGACACATTTTTCTTGATTAAGGCATACTCTATACTGACAACATTTGGCAAATATTTTTCTTAGTTCTGGGATGTGCTTTGGTCTTATAGCTGAATATGTACATAAATCATCCACATATATCTCCATACTCTTTCTCAAAAATTCCTTGAACACATGGCACATTAGTCTTTGGAAAGTGGTTGGGGTGTTAGTTAGACCAAATAACCCTAAAAGCATAAACTCCCCATTCAGTTGCAAAGGCTATCTTATGTTGGTCCTCAGGAGCAATGGCTACCTGACTATATCCTGAAAAGCCGTCAAGGAAGCTATAGATTTCCTTTCCTGCAACCCTTTCCAATAGATGATCTATGATGGGTAATGGGCAACTATCACGTATGGTGGCTGCATTTACCTTTTTAAGATTAATGCACACCCTTAATTTTCCCTTCTTTTTTGACACTACCACTAATGGTGATACCCATTCTGTGTGTTCAATTTCATAAATGAAGCATGCATCTAAGAGTTTATCTATCTCCTCCAAATAAACATCATTGTATGTGTATGGTCTTTGTTTGGAGGGCTTGGCTTCCAGTGTCATTGGGATTCTATGAGCACAAATAGAAGGATCTACACCTTTTAAATCCTTATACGTCCATGCAAAGACATATCGATACTCTCTTATCAGTTGTATTAATTCTTGTTCTTCTTCCAGCAAGACATCTTGTCCCATGAAGCTGCATCTCTCTTCTCCTTCTTCAATAGCTACTACAATCTTCTTGGTCTGCTCTTTATTGTCGTATGCTATCCCTGGTTGTGCTTCTCATTTTGGCATTTGAATAGCAATCTTTCTCTCCTCTACCTCATAGTTCTCAAAGGGCTCGGGTACCTCGAATTGGTCTTGAGGTGTGTTTTCTTCTTTTTCGTTTTCCATATCCGGTTTATTTTCTTCCATTTGCATCATTCCCTGATTTGATTCATTAGTTATGGCACTTACTTCTTGTTTTTCATTTTCTTCCTCAAATGTTTCCCTTTCCATTTCTATGCTCTCATAGTCTTCATTCCACTCCTTTTCTATTACTTCTCCTTCATCAACCTCTTGGAGAACAGCCATGTAAAGACTTACATCATATCCTTCCTCATCGATACATTCATTCATAGTTATTACTTCTTCATTTATGCATACATCAAGAGTGGATAAAATCTCCATCCAACCATGGGGTTCAAATTCTTCATCTAAGAATATTTGAGGCATGTAAGTAGGATCTTCTATAGGTCTAGACACTCCTTGTCCTGGCTACCATCTTTGTCTCCTTTCTTCTTCCCTTTTAGCGGCCTTACACATCCATAGGTGAGTATCTTCATTCATCCATGTTTGGCTACTCGATCCTACACTATGAATGGATAAATTATCATCTTGCAGAGGGTTCCATTGCAGAGGAGGGACATCTTGATAGGTATAAGTATGGATGTTTATTCTAGTTGTCGTTCCTCCATGTTTCAAGTACACTGCATCTTTTCCCCAGTCTTGCACTACCTTGAGCTGTCTCATGAAAGGCCTTCCAAGTATCATCTCATAATTGCTAGCCTTTTCAAATTGACATATTGCTACGGTGTGCTCAAATTCGACTCCGCAAGTGGTAAATACTACATTTTCCAATAATCCTAAGGGTCGCTCCGTATGTCCATCTGCCATTTGAATCTTCATTCTGGTAGGTCATAAAGCTGGCTTTCCCCATTTCTCCCATATTTCTTTGGTAGCAATTCCTACTCTAGCTCTCAAATCTAATATGGCTTTAGTGGTATAACCTCTATAAATGATAGGGAGGCATGTGTTTCCTTCATCTCCCTCACTGAAATCTCCAACCTTGTCAACTAGGATTTTAACAGTGGCTACTTCATCTCACATCTCGCTTTTGTTTGACTTAGTTTCCAGTTGGCTGGTGATTTTCTCTCTTAATTGAGGCCTCACTTTCAAGAGTTCTTCTAGAGTCAGAGTACATGGTATTTTTAATTTTTTAAGGTGTTGTATTATATACGAAGTTCGGATTGATGTGTTCCTCATGGTGGGAACATGATACAACTCTAAGTTATGTTCATATTCTCCCATGTAGTTTGGTAATGCATTCACACTACCTTCCTCATCTTTGTTGTCATCCAATTGAGATGATCTTTCTAGGTTTAATTCAAGAATTGACAATTCAAGCTTTCCTACTGCTTCTAACTCCTCAAAAGGTGGTTCAATTCCTTCTACTTTCTTCCATCTATCTTCTTGGACTCTTGTCCATAAGTCTCTAGGCCATTCTATGTCTATTTCAGGGATTATGGATCCTTCTTCTTTACTTTCATGGAAATTTCTTCATAGTTCTCGTTTTTGTTTCCTTCCCTAGGGTGACTAGGTGCTACACATTCTTGAAATTCTTTTTCGAAAATCCTTGTGATGGGTAGTGACTGGATAGGTTTCTCTAAAGTTTGTTGAGCCACTTCAATTAACTTCTTACACATTTCCAATCTTTCTTTCTCTAAGTCACCTCTTGGGTATTCTCTTTTGCGTTGCTCAATGGTTGGGCCTGCCTTTATTCGTGCTTGATATGCTTCAATCCACATGGCTAAATCTTCTGGCATTGGATCAGCTAAAACTGATCCTGCCTCTTGTCTTTGATGTTTCTCTGTTTCCTTGTCAGTTCTTCCTTTAGGCTCTTGTTCCTTGTTTGAGCTCTGCTTGTTATTCTCATTCTCCAACTTTTGTTGCGATCTCTTGTGTTTTATCTTTTCTCTATGATTCTTCCATCTTTGGGTTCGTTTAGACTTAGTACTTTTCTCAGACTCTTCAGAATTTGCAACTACTTGTGGTGTTGGGGTGTTCAACTCTTTGTCTTGGTTATCATTTTCTTTGGATTTGTTTGGGGTCTCTCTAGCTTTTGCCCTAGTTATGGCTTTCAGTGGCATAATGTATTCCTTATCACTCTCTGATGACACTACCACTTCTATAACATTTATTTGTGCAGTGGGATTGATTTTTTTTTTAATTTTAGGGCAATCCCTAAAAAGGTGTTTCTTGCCACAATCACTGCAGTAACCCTCCAAACTCTTTGAGGTGGTGGTGGGTTAGGCAATGTACACTCTCTGATAAAGTGATCTCCTCCGCATATATAACATAGTCCTCTAGGAGTAGGTGGTCTATTCATTGGCCTTGGAGGTAATGGTGCTCTAGAAGCAGTGTACATAAGAGACACATAGTCTTGATCATATCCGAAATAACCATCATAACTATTAGATCCATATGTATATGCCTCATAGGATTGTCCATACCCAGCCATAGTATTTTCGTAGGTAGAATAACTTCCTTGACTAAGGTCATAAGATTGGTCATAAGTCTCAGTTAGTCAATGGGGTGGCTGGTACTATTGCTCTTTTAGGATTCTCTTCAATTTGAGCGATTTTCACTGGGACAACATTTTGTGGGTGAGGTGGTTGTTGTCCTAGTACAGGTTGAGGTTGATTGTATCCTTGATACGCATAAGGCCTTGGTGAAGGTGCTTGCTACTAGAAAGGAGAGTATCTATAGGCATGTCCTCCTTGATCTCTCGGGGGGTATCCATAAGGCTTAAATGGTGGTGGTTGTGTAGGTCTTGATTGTTGATTATAAGGACAACTCTCCGTATTCTGATTTGTGTACCTTTGCTCTATGCTACAGTAATAAGTTGGACCCTAGGCAGGTGGTCTGTTATAGGCATATGGAGGTGGTGGGGCTACTCCCTTATTGCACAAATGAGAAGGGTGGTCACCTCCACAGTGAATGCATCTCTTGAGCATAGGCACTCTCATGGGGTGGTTTGGATAATTCCTCTGTCCTTGAACATTCAGCTTCTTAGCCACTAAATCGGCTATCTCTTCTACATTGTTCCTGGGATTGGAAGTATTGCTAGCACTATCCTCACTCTTAACACTTCCTTGAGGTATTTTTAAGTCTTCCTCCAGATTGTCTTCTAGATCGATACACTCCTTCATGCATTCTTGTAAACTTTGGAATCTCTTCACATATACTAAGGATCTCAATGACCCATTCACCAATCCTTCCAAGAATAATGAGACCATTTTATTTTGGGTGGGTCTCTCTTCTGCACAACATCTATCCACATATTGCTTGAATCGTCTCGCTACTAAGCTCACTGATTCCGTAGGCGATTGCTTGAAACTATGAATTAATGATGAAGAGTTATTTTTTATTCCAGTATTTAGTGAATTCCTCAATCAATTCCTGATATACTTGTTCCATGTTTTGAAAATTATTAGGATCTAAGGGCTGGAAACCATGCTAAGGCCGTGTCTGTGAGGGTTAGGCCAAACAATTCATATTGGATCAAGAAATCTTCTACTTGTTCCGCTCTCACCACTTGCTTAAATTCAGCAATGTGATTGTATGGCTCACCAAAACCATCATAGTGGCTTCTCATGCATTTGGCAACTTGAATTGGTCTTAGTCTTCTTCCAGGTTCAGGTGGTCTTGGCATTACAGGGAAAACTGGATGTCTTACAGGTATACTTGCATCTCTTCCTACTGGTGGTCTCTCAGGAACACGGATTCTATTTCTTGGTTCCACATTTGCAGGAGGTCGATAGTTGGGATTGACACCTGGTGTGGCAAACTAGACTTGGGGTCTAATCGGAATGCTTGGTTTTTGTGTCTGGCTAGAATGATGATAAGATGAATTTGGGTGAGTTCCTTGGGGATCTCGAGAAGTAGTGGCTTGATCCCTAGGCAAGAATATAGAAATGTTGTGATATCTCAGCTTGGCTCTCTCTAACTCAGTCATGGGCCAATATCTTCTTTGATTCTTGTCTAAGTAATGTGAGTGGGGTTTTAGGGATCCTGTAACTCATAGATGGTGGCTGGGTTTGTCACTTCTTCCCATAACAAAGAGTAGGTTTTAAGCAAATGATCCATTCCATTCACCATGTAGACATCCATTGAGGAGTCGTCCTAGGGAATTAAGTCTCCTCTCCAAACCCTAATTACAATGGACTTCCCTCTAGGGGTTGACACCTATTCTTCTTGTCCCTCTTCATTAGGGTTTGGGACATTATCTTCTTCCCTTTGCTCGTTAATGCTTTCTGGATGCTCCATGACTACATACATAATCCCTCTTTTATCCATATAGAATCCTCCCACGTACTTGACTGTTGGTCTAGGCACTATGTGCGCATCCCTGGCTTTCTTCAACCTTGCCACTGATCTATTGAATCCATCTATGTAGATGGGTAGGTCATGTTGATTGGTGCTCACATATTCTAAGGAGGTTTTGTACTCTCCCTCGATGATAGACATTAGGCTTGTGATGGGTACAGAGTTATGCATGTCTTCTGAGGTCATAATGGCTTCTTCTTCAGACTCACTCGAGGTCTCGGAATAATGTGAATGAATGCTAGGCTTGGCAACACTTCCTACAGATGATACCAGACTCCTTCGGCTTCTTAGGACTCTTCCTCATCTCAAGTTCATTCACTAATGGCTCTATTTGAGTCTGGACAAACCTTGGCTCCAAAACTCTCTTCAGAATTTATAGATATATATGTATTTTTTTAATTTTGAGTCTCCTTGATGAGGTATCCCTTAAGTTCACTGGCATGACACAAGACACTTGCTCTTCAGACGACACTTGATACCTAGCTTCCCACGATATCTGATCTCCACGACACACGATATTTGTGATCCACATGACACCTACAATTGGTGACACTCGATTCTTGGCTGACTGCCAACACACAACACCTGACTGGTCACGACACACGACACTTGAATATCGCGACACTTGGATTGAGCATGACACCTGAATATCACGACACTTGACTCTCAATGACACTTGGATGTCGCAACACTTGACACACGACACTTGTTCGTCACGACACACGACACCTGAATATTGTGACACTTGGACTGAGCACGACACCTGAATATCGCAACACTTGACTCTCAACAACACTTGGATGTCGCGACACTTGATACATGACACCTGGTTCACATGACACCTGAGTATCGTGACACTTGGCATTGGGAGTTCACGAATTGGGATGTCGCGACACTTGGCCCTGAGCGACACTTAGATGTCGTGACACTCGACCTTGGGAGGTCATGACACTTGGATGTCGTGACACTCAACCTTGGGAGGTCACGACACTTGGATTTTCTCACACATAAGCAATTATTTTAAAAAACTGAGTTAATGAATGTGCTCTTAATGCCTATTTCCCTTTGTCTAAGTGCCTGTATCACAGAAAATCTCACTCAAACCCACGATATCTCTCTCACGAGATCGTTCATAGGCTGCCTCACGTTTTTTTCTGCTTTGAATTGAACCTTTAGAGCAATAACTTAGTCAACTCACCTTCAAAAAGCTGCCCTCAAGCTCATTTCAACCAACGCTTGCTCTTTCTAGCTCTAAAGGCCACGATCTCTCTCTCTCTCTCCTGACGCCTGTCATGTGCGCTCTCGTGACACTTGCTAGGAAACAAGTGATCTGAAAATGGCTTTTTTTGGTTTTTAAGCCTCTGAAATGCACAAAGGCTGAAAAATGCTGAAAGGAAAAAAAACTTGGGATTTGGACCTACCTACCTATCCTAACTCTCTTCCTCTCTATTACCTACTCTAACTTCCCTCTCTAGCTCACTTCCCTAAACTAACTACTCACTACACACACTCCAAAAGTGAGAAGTAGTAAGTGCGGATGAAAGTGACTTACCAAAGAGAAATTCACAACTCCTCTACTCACTTCAATGCTAGGAGCTTTCACCATCACACGAATGCCTCGGTTTGATTCGATACTCCTCAGCAACGGTGCCAAAAAATGTGTGTACCTAAGTACTGACCTAGGGACTTGAGGAGAAAGAGACTATACCTCAATCCCCTACAAGTGCATATAGTGGGGATTCACGCTTTAATTATCAATCCAAGAAGCATCATAACCTAACTGAGTGTATGAGGACATGCATTCAAATGACGTTCAATACAAATGTGAATTAACAAAGATGCAAACAAGTGTAAACTATCACATTCAAAGTTTTCATGTTCGGCTATGGTGTCGTGATAGCTAGAGCAGCAGCCAACAATAAATCAAGCTTTTCTCTCAGGTCCGAACTCGGAATATAGTGAATAGCAGATTGCTTTTGAAGCTCTCAAGAAGACGCATCCAATGGTGGTATTTTCACTCAATTCTGACACTTCTGCTTCAAGCTATGAACAAAAGCTGAGCTGCGGGAATGACCTACCTATGCTTCAACACTTTCTACACTTCGTAGACACATTACCAACAACAAACAACCACTACCATGGATAGACAACACTTCAAAGCACTCTTTCAAGCCACATACATGCACACAAGCTTACAAGGAAGAAGATACAGAGAAGAGAAGTGTTAACTGCGGACAAAACGGCCAATGTTAAGGCCAGTGTTGAATTAATGCGTTGTTCTAACTGTCAGCACGTGTCAAACGAATCGTGGGTTCTTGGAAGTGGTAGGGGTCTATTAGACAGAGGCCCTGTACTTAGTTCCCCAAAATAACCGATTCAGTTGCAACAATAAAATGCTATTGACAGTTCTATCTGAATCTACTGTCCTTAGACAGTGTTATTACAGTCTTAGCTCAGCTACCAGTAACAACTAGATTGTACTAGACTTATCTGTACCTTGGTACCGAATTACTTCAGACTAATAGGCTACTGTAACAGTACAGTAGTCCAACCTTCACCAAGACAGCGCTCACGGTCAAGCAACCGGGTCACAGAAGATACCTATGGTTTCAACCTACAGATTTGAAGACTAATACACACTGGAATTACCCTTAACTTTAGGTAATTCTCACCGTACAAGTGCAGATCGAGAACAACACTACTTCTGCACAACGTTCTTAGGGAAAGATTACTACATTCACACAGACTTATCAGTACTTAGCAGTTCAACAAGGAGAAGAGCACTAAGTCGTACATCTTAATAGAACAATTCGTCACAACGATCCACAATAACTTTTTCAGACAACGATCCAACGACTTACTGAATGGAACTAGATTCACAGTGTAACCGAGATTGACAGATGACAACACAGAGTACAATAGAGTACGCAGAGCTTAGATAAGACACACTACAGCAACACTCAGACACTCAATCAGACGAACAGTCTGGTGCTACTCAGAATTGATCCGAAAACCGCCCCCTTGGGCGACGATCCGATGAGTACAGGATATAATTAAGGTCCACTGTGCAAACTCAATCAAGAAAGAACAACACATATACACACAACGTACCAGAGTACGCAGAAACTAAACAACACACACTACTGCAACGTTCAGACAGACAACCAGACGAACAGTCTGGTGATAACACGAAAATAGGCCAAAATCCCCGCGCTCCCGAGCAGTTCTTTTCATTGCTTTATATAAGATTTATAAATATGCACGTAACTACCTTTCACGCGTGTTTTACAAAGATTTCCGTTACACCTGTCCTAATCCGTCGGCCGGCTAACACTGGCACGCACGGTGGACTCGAACCCGCAAGTTTTTACAAAATTACTGCTCATCGACTATTCCTTCTAAGTACATGTTTCGAGCTAATCTAAATATACGGGCGATCTTTTTCTTAAGGGTTTCTAATAATTGTTTTAATGTATCGGGTTCTAGTACCTGGGCATCTACTCTAACAGAACTTATGGCTATGGCTTCGGTTAACAAAATTTCTGCTTGCGTTTGCAGAAAGGCCTCTTGCAGATAAAAGTCATTGGCCAATGCAGCATCTCTCGACGTCTTCATTTCCTCGAGTTGTTGCTCCATCTTCTGTACTCTTTCTTTAATGTTTGCCAGTTGGTTTTCACGCCTCTCGATCTCCTGAACTTGAGAATCTACAGTCCTAATGTATGAGTCCTTCTCGTGTTTGAGATTGGCAATGAGCTTCTGTGTCTGCCCTTCCTTTGTTAGGTAGTGCTTGAGCATATTATTTACGTCTTTCAAATTTTCGTTGGTTCTATGCAGTTCTTCTTTTGTTCTTTTCTGCTGCAACTGCTGTTCTTGACTCTGCTGCACCAGTTCTTGTAATTACTTTCTGGTTTCCTCTAGTAGATTGCCCAATGCAATTCGTGCGTCTTCTTTGTCTTGTATATCCTGCTTCATTTTGTTGATTTCTTCATTGGCAATCTGCAGTAACTCTTCTTTCCTTGTAAGTGCTGCCACTGCCGCATCTCTCTGATTGATCAGCATTTCCTGTTCGGTGAGTTTTGCCTGTAATTCCTTCAATTGCTCTTGCAGGGATTGGTTTTCGGCTTTGGCAATTAGTACTTCTTCCTGTAGGGGGCTGATGTCAGCTTCTAGCATGTCAACTTTATGTTGTAGCGCATTGCGGATACTGTCTGCGGCTGCTTTCATGTGGATGGGCAGTTGCTGAGATAAATTGATCAGAACTTGACCCATATTGGCCAGTTCGGAAAGCATTGGAATGGAAGGGAGGGGTAGCTGGGGTCGTGGTTGGGAAGAGGATGCGTTGAGGAGCTGTTGGGAGTTTGGTGGAGAGTAGTTGAGGGAGGAGGATGAGGACTCGGCGGTTTCGGCAGGGTGAATGGGCTGGATAGGGATGATGGGTGGTTCCGGTGGGGGAGTGGGAAGGATGGTTTGATTTGTTACCTGATTGGCGACTTGTTGTTCCTGCTCTGCGATTGTGGATTCCACTGCCTTTAGCAGTCTGTCCAGTGCTTCCTTAGCAGGTTGTTCTTCATCTATCTGTTATTCTTCTTGAGACTCCTACTGTGATTCTTCTTCGATCGATGATGTGTCAGCTTCTGTATGTTTTTCCTGTTGTTGTTCTTGGGATGATTGTGCCGATGATTCGTTTTGCATGGATGTTGTGGTGTCGTGGAACGTTTCTTCTTCTTGCTTATCCTCTTCTTTGTTGCCCTCATTGTTCCCTCCGGCAGATCCTTGTGCTTCGCTTTCAGAAGAGCTAATCCTTATTCTTTTTCTTCGGAATAGTTGGTTTAATTCCTCTTCGTCTTCTTGTTTGTCGTCCCACAGCTGCACTGACTCTTCATGTCGCAGAACTGGTCCCCTGGGTGGTGGTTGCGCTGCGAGTATGGCCGGAAAGAGAAATGAAATGATGTGTGGTAGTCTGGATCTCGGCGTGCCTCCCTTGTTTACATGTTTCATGATAGCTACGCATTCTTTGTGGATGCGGTGGAAGAAGAAAGAGGTGAAGTTCACTGGTTCTCGTGCGACTAATTCTATGGCGGAGTAGAAGGGGCGGGATATTCCATATGTGCGTTTTTGGAGGTTGAGTATGGCTACTAAAAATTGGAGGGCTGATCGTTCTGGTTCTGGTCGGCAGAGGATTGCATACTCGTTATACGAATATCTAGGAAATAGCTCAATCATTCGAGCAATTGTCAGGCTTGGGCCATTTTCTTGGCCTTGCGACGGGAGTCTAAAAGCTTCTACAAAGGCTTGGAATGTGATAAGTGTTCGGGATGGAAGGGAGGTGATCGGCCATCTCTGATCAGTGGCAGAAGTGTTGGCGATGGCGGAGATGATTTGGGCGAAGAATGGGTGGGACTCCACTGAATGCCAAGGCAATTCAACGAAGTTTGCCAACCCACATACACGCAGGTACTCTCCTACGTCGGTAGGGAGCCCGTCACGGAAAGCGGCGTAGTTAGCCAAAGCTTCCATGGCGCACAGGACAATAGTAGACACAAACACGCAGAGCACAGGGTAAACACAGGGCACAATCACACAAACACACTAGTGTTTTTCGGCGAACTGGAGAAGGTAGATGCTTTGCCGGGGAGAGCAATGAAGGATGATTAATCATCACGGGGTATTGAAATGATAATTTTTTAACTGCGGTGTGCATGCGTGAGTAGCTGGCAAGGGCAAGGCGGCTGTGGCATAAATAGGTTTCAAAATGCGGATATTTACAGACTTGTATTATTAAACACGCACAAAAAGAAAAGAAAAGAAAAGAAAAGTGAACTCCAAAAAACGCGACCAACCGCAAAATGTTTCAGTGCGGGTTCGCTGTGTGTTGATACGGCCACAGCTTCGAACCTTTGATGACTTTCGAAAGAGGGTTTTCGGTCAATGTAGTCAACCGAAAAGTTGTTGGGCCCACTTGTTCTGAAATCCGGTAAGGGCCATACCATCGTAATTTGAATTTACCAGCAGACCAATTCGACTTTGCATTATAAAAAAGGACAAGTTGTCCCACCGTAAAAACTAGAGTTTTCAAGTGTCGATCATGCGTCTGAGCCTGTCTTAGTTGTACTTCCTGCATAGTTAAAAAGATGTGCCATCGATGCTTGTCTAGTCCTCTGAGTGTATCCAACCAAAATGACAGTGAGTCTTCCGGTAGCATTTTCTGATTGATGGCTACTCGTAAACTAGGCACAATGATTTCCATGGGTGCTATAGCTTCCACTCCATAAGCTAGTTTGAACGGGGTTAATCCTGTTGCTACCTCATATGTAGTTCGGTAGGCCCATAATACTACAGGCAACAGTTGATCCCATCTTTCCGGTGCTTCTAAAATGAGTTTTCGGAGCATATTCAGCAATGATTTGTTTGTACTCTCAGCCAGGCCATTTGCACGAGGATAATATGGTGAACTAAATTTATGTGTGACCTGAAACGAATGTGTGAGTACTTTCATTAAATTGTTGACAAAATGAGTGCCTTGATCTGTAACAAGTTCCAGTGGTAAGCCAAAACGTGGAAAGACATCGGTTAGTAGACACTTTGCTACCGCAACAGCTGTAGCAGACCGTAAAGCCCAAGCTTCTGCCCATCTGGTTGCATAGTCTGTACAGGTCAGTATATAATGATTGTTACTGAGGACTGCTGGAGGTGTAATTGGACCGATAAAATCTAGACCCCACCTCTGGAAAGGTTCCAGTGGTAAGATGGGTTGCAGAGGGAAAAGATGACATTGCAGGGGCTGTCCAGATCTCTGACAGTTATCACATTGTCTGACAAACTATGACACATCTCTGTTCATAGTAGGCCACCAGAGACCACTTTGCAGAATTTTTCGGTGTGTTAAGTCTGCAGCAAAATGACCACCGGAAGGAATTGAGTGAGCCAAAGTAATAACTGAGTTAACTTCATGTGGTGGAATACAACGAAGTAAAATTCCAGTATTATCCACATAGTATAATTCCCCAGCAATCAACCGAAATCGGCGGCTAAAAACTGCAATTTTCCTACGTACTTCCGTAGAAGTCTGAGATGGAAGGCATCCATCAGTGAGAAAGGTCAGGATCTGATCATAATATGTAGATGGCATAGGTGGGTCTGTAATTTCATCATGGGTTGGTTCAGAAACATAAATCGCCGGAGTTGTGTCATCTATACCTACCGGAGCTTCACCGGAATCTAGTCGACAAAGAAAATCTGCTAAGGCATGTGAATTGTCTGGCCGATGAATGACTTCGTAGTCAAATTCTTGTAAAAGCAGAACCCATCGTGCTAATCGACCACCTAGATGCTACTTGCGAATTAGATAGACAAGTGCAACATGATCTACATGAAAGGTAAATTTACGGCCAGCAAGTAATGCCTGAATTTCTTGACAGAATATACTAAGCCTAGACATTCTCTTTCTGTTACAGAGTAATTTTTTTCCGCAGGGGCAAGTCTTCTACTAGCATAGTAAACAGGTCGGAACCACTTATCGGTTCATTGCATCAGAACACTGCCAATGGCAATATCTGATGCGTCTACGAAGACATGAAATGGGTGATCCCAGTCTGGAGGCTGTAAGATTGGAACCTGTGTTAATAAACACTTTAGACGATCAAATGCTATCTGACATTCTTGAGTCCATTCAAACTGTCGAGGAGTCTTGGTAATCAATCTGTTCAGTGGTATTGCCAAGTGAGCAAGCCATCGTAAGTGTCGTCCATGCCATCTTACTTGGCCCATGAAGCGCATTACTTCCTTCGGTGTAGTGGGCACCAGAGCTTCTAACACAGCTGAAATTTTATCTGGATCTACCTGTATAGCTTGTGCAGATACAATGTGACCAAGTAGCTTGCCACATGAAACCGCAAACACGGATTTGTTTGGGTTCAAACAGAGTCTGTATTCTCTGCATTTCTGAAAGCAGCACCGTAAATGGAACATGTGTGCTATCATCTTACCGAAAATTGAAAAATCATCAAGATAGACTTGCATAAAAGAGGTAAGATAAGGAGAAAATATTTGCATACACCTTTGGAATGTACTTGGGGCATTTGTTAATCCAAACCACATAAAAGTACAAGCAAATACACCCCAGTTGGTAATGAAGGCAGTCTTTGGTATATCCTGTTCAGCCATTCTAACTTGATTATATCCACTGTACCTATCTAAGAATGAATACATTTCATGTCCTTCTACTCTATCAAGCATTGTGTCAAGAAAAGGGATCGAAAAAGGATCAGGCACTGTAGCTACGTTCAGTTTCCGGTAATCTACACATATTCGCAACTGCTTATTCTTTTTCGGGACAATAACAATTGGTGAGATCCATTCAGCATGTTCTATTGGTACAATAAATCCGACTTTAAGTAGCCTATCAAGTTCTGCCTTTACCTGTGCTGCATAGTTTGGATTCATCCGGTAGCTGGGTTGTTTGTTCAGTTTTGCTTCGGGCTTCAGCATGACTCTGTGCTGATAGATGCGTGGGTCCAATCCCTTCATGTCTTTGTAATCCCATGCGAATACATCAGAAAATTCGCGAAGTAGTTGGATTAGATCTGCTTGAAATAATTCCGGTAAGTTCTGCTTTATCTTGACAGGTCATGGATTTTCTTCATCACCTAAATTATAAGTGGTCAGTTGATCTTCTGGAACATAGAATTGTCGAGGCTTCTCTGTATTCTCTGATGGCTTAAAAAGTTGTTGTAGATCAGCGGCATCTATGGTAACCTTATCTTCTTTCATATCTGTTTCTGTTACAGTCATCACCGTACAAATTGTAGGATTCCAGTTATCTACAACAGATTGTAGATCAACAGTTCCTAGGGAAATCAAGTCAATGTTATTTTTTAGAAACTCTTCTTCTTCATCATCTGACAATCCATCTAGCATATGGACTGGTTCTACAAAATTTGGTCTAGCATGTAGTTCTCAAGGCTGTATAGAATCTAATTTTACAACATATTTATGATTGTTGTCTTTGAAAGTGAGTTCCTGTGCAGAACAATCTTGTATCACCTTAGCGTGCTTCAGCCAAGGTCGGTCGAAAAGGAGGTTGTAATCAAGAGTGGATTTCGGTAAATCTAGTATGACAAAGGTCATTTTATATGTTGTACCTTGTAAAGTGATTGGTACATTTCGTACAAGTCCTATGGGATGGACTCTTGATTGGTCGGCCATTCTAACAAAAAACTGAACTGGTTCGATTTCGGTCCACCCTAACTTTTTACATAGTGCAGCAGTAGCAATGTTGACTCCAGATCCTCCATCAATTAGTACCTGTGTGATTTTATGATTCTTATACCATACTGTTATCAAAGGAACTGAATGATCGACCGTAGAATCAGGTCCCGGTTGCACGGTTGCTGTCGCACGAATGCAAGGAGGCACAGGACTCAACTGTTGTTTAAATTGTTGTCGAACTCCCGGTACTAGTGCAAGTAATTGGCCCAAAGGAAGGGTGATGGATGCTTTAGATAAAATTTCCCAAGCCTTTTGTGATTGGATTGTTTCCACAGATTCTGAAGATGATGCGCCTGCTGAAGATGATGTGTCTGCTGCTGATGATGTGCCTGCTGCTGATGATGTACCTGTTGCTGATGATGTGCCTGCTGCTGAATTGGAATCCTGTTGTTGTGTTCCTTCTTCGGTTAACGGAGTCTGGGTTACCGGAATAGGATCTGGGAAGACTGGAGGTTCTGCGGTTGTCCATTTACTAGCTTTATCATACATCCTTTGTTGTTCTCGTATGCCTGGTTCAAATATTTCTGCTGCTGGTTGCAGTTGTTTACTGGAGCGGGTCTGAATTACTGTAGCATGTGTTTCTACTGGTGTGATTTGTACCATATTAGCCATTGGGTTTTGTCGTTCTTTCTTCCTCTGATCATACTCAGCTACATCTTTACAAAATCTTCTAATGTGACCAAATTCACCACAGAAATGATAGCGCGGTGGTAGTAAATTGGGATTTTCCGGTGGCGGTCCGGTCTGCCAGCGGTTTGCATTATAGTTGTTATTTCTCTGTCCTCTGTAATTTAGATATCCTTGTTGCTGGTTGTTTCTCATTTGCGGAGGCACATAGTGATTGGCTGGCTGCCCTGGTTCCTGTATAATTGCATTGACAGTCGCTGTTCCCTGCACTTTGGTGTTATATGCACAGTTTTCGATGGTGTGTCCGGTAGTGTTGCAGATAGCACAGAATAACTGATTAAGTGCACAAGTGGCACTAGTATGGCCTAAATTCTTGCATGTGATGCAGTATACTTGTCTGGTCATATCTTCAGAGATATTTCTATTTGTTTTTAACCACTCTAGATCCTCTGTAAATCCGGCAACCTTGTTTTCCAGCTGTAGAGCCATTGCAATTACTGCATCTAGCGTCATAGCTCCTACACAGCGTATGATCATAATCTGTTTAAGTTGCGGGGTCAATCCATTGATAAACCACTGAGTAATAACGTCGTCCGGTAGGTTGGCGTGTGCTGGTGGTAACTGCCTTAGATGCGTCCTGAATAGAGTAGCGTATTCCTGTATTGTTTGATTTACCTTTTGTCTGTTGTTTTGCAGATAGTCAAAAATTTCGACTGGATTCTTCTTTAGCCTGAATCTTTGCAAAAAGGCATCTCGTACTGCTTCATAGGTGCCGAAGTGATTAATATCATATTTTGTAAGCCATCTAGCTACTTCATTGACCAATGTAGACTGAAAGACAATAGCTTTATACGCCGGATCCGGTGGATGGTTAAGTACTACGTAACTTATCTCAAATGTGCGTACATGAGCATCTAGGTCATCACCTGGGAATCCACCGAATTTAGTGTACGTTACTCCTGTTGGAGGCGGCCTGGGTGGACATAGCTGTTGTTGTTGTTGTTGTTGTTGTTGTGGTTGTTGCCCATTCATCGTGCTGATGGTTGTATGATGACTTTCTCCTGTATCCAGAGGCTGAATATCCGAACTATTGGAGTCTGTATCGCTGGCCTGTGCGCTTTCTGGTTCGATAATCTTGTCCAGTGTGTTTCAAATCTCGGTTTCGAACAAATTTCCTTCCTTCTTGATGTCGAGTGTAGGGGAACTTACTCCAAAAAGCGGTGACTGGGCTGAAGACTCAGCAAAAAATGGTAAACCATCGCCAAAAAACTGCGATTTTGTTACCGTAATATCACCGGAATGTGCCGAATTTTTGCCAAAATAAGGTGTTTTTTTGCCTTCGCAAATTTCTTTGGCTAAAGTGTTTCTAGTCGTAAACAAATTTGAATCTTTACCCAAGATTGTTAAACTAACTTCAGATTGCGTCCTGGTAGATTCTGGAGTTACTATATCTTCGACAGACTGTGTCGAAATAGTACCGGAATTCACTAGAGGCGTAACACGTTCCACCGGAATATGACCGGAATCATTACTAACATTCTTGACTTTCTTGACAATTGGGTTAGACCTAGTTGTACTTCTACCTCCTGGAGTCGTTTTTAGTAAATTAAGTACCCCGGGCAGGCTATTCTTTGGATACGTTTCACCGGATCGAGTAATCGGCATGTATCATCTTTTGTACTAATCGCGTATTATTACTGTCGAAAAAAAAAATTTAGTCACGTTTCCACAATAGGTTTGCAACAATATGATCTGTTGCCACCTTCCCGTAGTTAAATGGCAATCTTGCTAACACTTTCGACAAATAAATAGCAATCTTGATGCCACCTTCCCACAGACGGCGCCAAGTGTTAACTGCGGACAAAACGGCCAATGTTAAGGCCAATGTTGAATTAATGCGTTGTTCTAACTGTCAGTACATGTCAAACGAATCGTGGGTTCTTGGGAGTGTAGGGGTTTGTTAGACAGAGGCCCTATACTTAGTTCCCCAAAATAACCGATTCAGTTGCAGCAATAAAATGCTATTGACAGTTCTATCTGAATCTACTGTCCTTAGACAGTGTTATCACAGTCTTAGCTCAGCTACCAGTAACAACTAGACTGTACCAGAGTTATCTGTACCTTGGTACCGAATTACTTCAGACTAATAGGCTACTGTAACAGTACAGTAGTCCAACCTTCACCAAGACAACGCTCACAGTCAAGCAACCGGGTCACAGAAGGTACCTATGGTTTCAACCTACAGATCTGAAGACTAATACACACTGGAATTACCCTTAACTTTAGGTAATTCTCACCGTACAAGTGCAGATCGAGAACAACACTACTTCTGCACAACGTTCTTAGGGAAAGATTACTACATTCACATAGACTTATCAGTACTTAGCAGTTCAACAAGGAGAAGAGCACTAAGTCGTACATCTTAACAGAACAATTCATCACAATGATCCACAGTAACTTTTTCAGACAACGATCCAACGACTTACTGAATGGAACTAGATTCACAGTGTAACCGAGATTGACAGATGACAACACAGAGTACAACAGAGTACGCAGAGCTTAGACAAGACACACTACAACAACACTCAGACACTCAATCAGACGAACAGTCTGGTGCTACTCAGAATTGATCCGAAAACCGCCCCCTTGGGCGACGATCCGATGAGTACAGGATATAATTAAGGTCCACTGTGCAAACTCAATCAAGAAAGAACAACACATATACACACAACGTACCAGAGTACGCAGAAACTAAACAACACACACTACCGCAACGTTCAGACAGACAACCAGACGAACAGTCTGGTGATAACACGAAAATAGGCCAAAATCCCCGCGCTCCCGAGCACTTCTTTTCATTGCTTTATATAAGATTTACAAATATGCGCGTAACTACCTTTCACGCATGTTTTACAAAGATTTCCGTTACACCTGTCCCAATCTGTCGGCCGACTAACAGAAGACACAAATTCAAAATTATGTGCTCCTCATTCTCACAATGGCAAAAAATCTTTACAAAGAGTCACAAAATGACTTATATACGTGTTACCTAAAAATGGTCCTTTCACACAAGAGACCGGCACTTTATTGACTAAAATACTAATTTCCTACTAGTTTACAAGGGTAATGATATAGATATCTATGGATATGCATCTAAAGGACTCCTCTAGTGCATTTACATCGGAAAATATATTACAAAGTGACTATGTTACAAAAATAAAGTGTCCAAATTGAAAAAAATTTGGGGCCCTTCTTTTTCTCTGTATCTCTCCTCTTCTTTGCTCCGTAACACTCTCCCCCTCTTTGTCTCTGTCGTCCCATGATAGGCTTTGCTTCTTGTCTTTAGTTCTGTGCCTGTAGTCGATTTGGTTCCTTATTAATTGATCGCCTCTTTATAGTTGACCACTGCCAGCTCCTGTGGAAGTCGTAATGATATAGTTTTATGAGTAGTCAAGAAACTGATCATAACTCGGGACTTGTTGCATTGGTTTTGGCCTATTCTTTTCTTTCCACTACGCATGCAACTAGTGGAGATGGACTACAATAGATTTGTAGTCTAGCTCACCAATAACTTCTTTGTATCTGCACTATAAGCACCATATGGAAGGCATGAAGGTTTGGATTTCTAGCCTTGGATCTAGACCTCCCGAAGATCAAGAGCTTGAAGCACCTTTCGGGGCTTGGGATCTGTCGGATATCTTCTTGCACTTCTTCATGGGTTGTTACTGGCCTTGATCCATCCTTGCCTATTGTGTACTTTCCACTATTGTGTGCCCCTGTGGGGCTTCCTGCAGTGTTGATTCTTCATATTGATTCTATTAAGTGAAGCTTCTTTCTTGGTTTTCTTCTTCTTTTCTTTTTGCTTGACTCTCCTTCAACATTTGATCTCTTCTCTTCCATGCAACAAAGTGTTTTTTAGCCCAGCATACCTCCCATGCCTTTCCTCCATTGCTTTTTGGTTTCAAACAACCTCTCCTAGACATAAGGGGTCAAATTGATTTGGTTCCTCACTTGTTTGATAGCAACAGTACGACGATCTTTTGAGGAGTTGTATATCGATTCATACTAGGGAAGCAGGTGTTGATGTATGAGTCACACTTCTTCTCCAACGTGAATTCAGTTGATATATAGGAAGGTTCTCTTCTTCGCATCATGGTTCTCAACCTTGAGGTCTATCCCCACCATCTTTTACTCATCAGAAAGCATCCTTAATGAAATCATGTGTGAAGTTGATGGTTCTTAGCCTTCCTTGCAAATCAGTGACTTGATCTTTCGGTATAGATGATTATTTAGTAGCTAGGTGCAATGCGTTCATGACATGAGGACATCTTTCAAAATTTGGCTTGTAAATTGGTAACTTTAGATACGTATCGATGCCTACCTTTTGCCATGTTTCTATAGTCATAGGCATGTTGTGGATAATATGGAAATCCTGACTCATAACTAGGAACTCATGATCTCTTTCCATTATCCAATTAGTGACTAGGAACACATGTTCGCTTGCTAGTCCACCATCTCTAAACCAATGCCCTCTAGCTTTGATGGAACTTTCCAAAGGAAATTCTTCCACTTGAGGCATCTCCTCGGTATTTTGAAAAGCCATCTGCACTCAAATCATTAAAACTGGATTAACATGAGAGAGTATGAAAACCATAAAGAGTTTCATAGTTCTCATCCACGATTCATCCTTCTTTCAAGTAATTCTCCTCTTGCACTAATTAGATCATCATATTGCTATTCCCTAAGACTTACAATTTTTTTTATTTTTTAATGAGAAAGAAAACAATTAGATTAGTAATAGCGAAAGTGAAGAATTATTGTGGCCCTTGTAGTGTGGCCCTATTGTGCATACTCTGATTGATTTTCCTTTGGTCTTCACACTTGAGTGTTTTTGTAGCTCGACATTGATCTTTGTGTGGTGTATCTAGTTTTTGGTGTTTCCTTTGCTTTGATCCTCCATAATAAGTTGCTCCAATCATTCTGCTTCATTGGCTTTTTTTATCTAGATGATCTTTGATCATTTGGAGTCCTTTGGTTAACCTTTAGTTTGAGAACAATTTCCTGATTCAATACTTTTGTAGCTGTCATTGCTTCCTTTAAGGGTTTCTTTGGGATCCAAGCTTGTTGATGATGCCTTTGGGCTTCTATGAGCTTCTTTGCTATCCAAATTGAATTATCATTGAATTGATTGAATGCTTGTGGACTTTTATTATGCCCGAGTTCTTTCCTCTAGGGTTTCTCAGTTATGGTTGTCTTTGGATTGATTGATACTCATTCAATTAGCCCTTGCAAATCCATATCTATCTAACTCCCTTAGTTTGTGGTCTTCTAGTTCTTCTCGATGTTCTACTTGAGAATAACTCTCTTTTCAAGTAATGATAGCCTCACAAGGTCTCTCTTGAAAGTTTTCTTATAGAGGAGGCATTGGTTTTGTACTTTGAGTAGAACAAGGGTTGTCCTGAAGAGATAGGATGGATTGAGAAACGGATTCATTCGGATGAGACTCAGCGTGGGAATCTGTGTCTTGCACAATCAATTTTGATACATTAGGGTTTTTGGCATTGACTGTAATTAGAGGCTTTTCCTCTGAGATGCTAGAGACTTCTCTATGCCCTACTTTGGTAGTTGTGTATCCTTGAGCTAGATTCAAGGCAACCTCAAATTCATACATCTATTCTTGTCCTAGGATAAGATCTTCCAATAGTTCAGAGTATTTGCATGCTAAGAGTTTATGTTGCATTGTGTTATTCCCGAGGTGCAAAGATAGGGTTACTTCTACTAAGCATTTAATATGGTTACCTCCAATTTTGATAATGTATGCTTCTATAGGAGTGATCGACATCTTTAGTCTTTCAACTAAGGAAGCACAAACACTGCTCAAAGCTGGTCCTGTGTCAATCAAAGAATCCACTATGTGGTTATCCTCATTTTCAATTCCTAAGTTTAGATAGGGTTGACGTGGCATGCTACCCAATTTCTCGATGTTTATTGCATGGTAGGTGGCTATGGGAATTGGTTCTTCACCTTTTTAGTACCTCTCATCTCATTCTCCAATCCATTCTTTCCATTTCCTTATTCTATCTAAGGCTTCTTGCCTAACTTCTTCTCGAATCCTCTCTTCTTCCTTGTTACAATTTTGAGATCCTATGATTCTTCTTAGCATTTGTTATGTAATCGACTCCATATAATCTTTACTTGACATACACTGATGTAGGTTGGTAAGATATCTCCATCTAATGTGGCCAAGTTAATATCTTCATGAGAGGAAATACGATTAATGATCAAAGGACCATATCTTCTTTGTTGGAGTTTCTTTGCATGTTGCTTTAAGGTATAAACTAGCACTAAATCTCGAACTCTAAGACCTTTATCTTGTATGTGAGCATCATAATATGATTTTTTCCTTCTCTTGGAAGCATAGATTCCTATCATGGCATGTAACCTAGTTTCATGCAACCTCTCAATTTGATCCAATTGTTTAGACAGTTTGTGTCCTATCCGTTCATACTTCTCAACTACTTGAAGAGTAGGAATTAAGAAGTCAATTGGTAGTATGGCATTTCTTCCATCGACTAGGTTAAATGGCATAGTTCCAATAGCAGTCTTATAAGCTACTCTAAAATCCCAAATTGCATGGTGCAATTGCTTCTCTCGATTCCGTCTACCATTGTTGACTATTTTCATTAGAATTGTGCATAGTACCTTATTTGAAATTTCATTTTTTCCATTGGTTTGTGGGTAATAGGGTGCATTGTTTTTATGATTCGCCAAGAAATCTTTCATGAGTGTGAGTGTCTAAATGACTTCATTAATGAGATCATGTGTGAAGTTGATGGTTCTCAACCTTCCTTGCAAATCAGTGAATTGATCTTTCGGTATACATGGTTTTTCTTTAGCTAGGTGTTGTGTTCATGACATGAGTACAACTTTCAAAATTTGGCTTGTAAATTGGTAGCTTTAGATACATATTGATGTATGCCTTTTGCCACGTTTCTATAGTCATAGGCATGTTGTGGATAATATGGAAATCCTGACTCATAACTAGGAACTCATGATCTCTTTCCATTATCCAAATAGTGGCTAGGAACATGTATTTGCTTGCTAGTTGAACATCTCTAAAACAATGTCCTCTAGCTTTGATGGCTTTTTCCAAAGGGAATTCTTCCACTTGAGGCATCTCCTTGGTGTTTTCAAAAGCCATCTGCAATCAAATCATTAAAATTTGATTAACATGAGAGAGTATGAAAACCATAAAGAGTTTCATACTTCTCATGCATGATTTTTCCTTCTTTTTTTTTAATATAAAGGAAGTTCGGCAATAGCCTACTCTCCCGGACTTGAATTAAATAAAGAAAAGTACAAGAGAAGGGGACTAGTGCCCACGGGACCCCCCAAATCCCACAAAGCAGGGGAAGCTTTTACACAGCTTAGATGAAATTACAAAGAAGGTTAATTACCCTCTCGTCACCCTCATGTGGGGCCCACTTGGGTTTAAGCTTGTTATCGATCAAAAGGAGTACTTGATGATGCCTAAAGGGGGGGGATTTTTTACAGTTGACAATCCTTTTGCCAAGGAGGAACAGCGATTTCTCAATTGACCACTCCTTGGGGGAGTCACCGAAGTTGAAAGCACATCTTTCCCGCCAGATTTTCCATAGGACCTCCCCTCTAATGGCGTTCCAGAGAGTCGCGGAGCAGCCGATCGCTTCTCCCAACATGGCTTGCTGCCAACTGAGACGTTTTTGAAGTCTAATTCTCTTTCCAACCACCTGCCAGAGTCTGTTGGAGTTGGGGCAGGTAAAGAAGATGTGAGAAATATCTTCGATAGACCGGTGGCAGCGTTTGCACTAGGGAGGGATCCCACAAATTTTGCTAGCCTTAAGGTTGGTCCAGATTCCATGATGAAGGATTTGCCATAAGAGGACAGACTTTTTGATTTCTATGAGGGGGTGCCAGATAGCCATGAACTTCATGTCCCACCGAAGCCGCGTCCATGACAGGCGCCACTTTTTGTTGAGGTTAGCCTGATAGTCGATTGTTTCTTTGATGTTCGAGACTTTTGATAGGCTATTCCCATTGTGCCATTTGAGACCAAGCGAGCTCGACATGTCGTGTCCCATGAGAAGGCGAACTTTGTGTCGGTCCCAGGCGAGACATCTGCTTGCAACGTGTTCCATTCTTCGTGCGAAATGTTGATGCTAGGATCAATATCCTCAAAGTTGATCCAGCGGTGGGTGTCTTGTTTCCAGAGATGTTTCCATTTTTTGAAGCCTTTGTTCCATATCTTCTTGGCATTTTGAATGTTCCAAGATTCCACACTCCGGATGCCATGGATCGGAAACCAGATAGAGTCGTTTTGTCTGATACCGGCAGCCCACTTCCAGTCTTCACTTATTCTTGTGAAGCTTTTGACTTTATTCCAACTCTTCCAAAGGGAGCACACCAGATTAGAGCCTTTCGGGAAGACGGGGATCGGGGAAAACAACAAGGTCAAGATGTCAAGATTCTTCCAACTTGGGAAGCCCATGAGTGCCAACTCATTTTTGTTTCTGAAGATCAGCTTGGCCCATGAGGCCTCCCCGTTGCACCAAGCCTTAATCATCCATTTGGCCGACAGTTTGTTAGCCATGCACCCAATGTCCAAGATACCAAGTCCCCCACTATCTCTATGGCTGGTGCAGATGGACCATTTGATTTTAGGCACCCCCCTCCTATTGTGGTCGCCCGTCCAAAGGAAGTTTCTACAAATACTATCCAGTTTGGACAGATCATGCTCTTTCGGTCTCCAACAAGAAAGGAAATAAATGGTAGATGATAAGAGGAACGTGTTGATAACCATAGCGCGACCAGCAAGATTAATTTGCATACCTCTCCAATAGTTAAGCTTGTTTTCGAGTTTGGCAAGCACCCAGTTCCACCGCTGTTCCATAGATACGCCAAACCCCAAGGGAATCCCAAGAAGCCGAAAAATTTGGCCCTGCGGAATGATTTGACAGCCATGATCAATGAGAAGGTCGGGCTGTGGCCCACCAATAGCTCTAAAGGCGGTCTTAGAGTGGTTGATTATGGATCCAGAGGCTTCACAAAAAGTATCAAGACACTTCCAGAACGTCTCAAGGCTGGTACTATCATTGTGCACAAAAGCGTTCATATCGTCGGCAAAAAGTCTCATGGTGATCTGACTGTGGTCATGCGGCAAACGAAGGCCTTTAATGTTACCCGCTTCCACCTGATGCTCCACCAGCCTGCTAAGCCCTTCTGTGGCAATGGCAAAGAGAAGGGGAGCCAATGGGCACCCTTGTCTGATAGATCTTCTAAGTTTGATCACCTTTGAAAGATTTCCATTAATGTTAATTTGGGTCGATGCGTTTCCGAGAAGGGTCGCGATCATCTTGGTGAATTTCTGACTACATCCAAGATCTTGTAGCGACTGTAGAATATAGTCCCATTCTAGCCTGTCGTAGGCTTTATCAAAGTCGATCTTGAGGAAAACAACTTCTTGTTTAGACTCATTTGCAAATTCAAGACCTTCCCAGATATCTATAATGGTTTCCAAAATTGACCTGCCTTTGATGAAACCTTTTTGGTCCTCGCTTAACCACGCTCTCAAGTGGCAAGAGATTCTGTTGGCAATGACTTTGGCGATGATCTTGTATCCTGTTTGGAGCATTGTAATGGGACGCCAGTTCTCTATTATGTTCTTTTCCCCTTTTTTGTGTACTAACTTGATAATGCCATTGTTGAGACAAGAAGGAAGCGCGCCAAACTTGAGTGCCTCTTGCCAAACCAAACGAAGAGGGGTGGCAACCACCAACTTGAAGGATTTATAGAACTCATTAGTGAGCCCGTCGGGTCCAGGGCTTTTACCTGAGGGGAGGGCATCAATGACCTCAATGATTTCGGCTTCAGAGATAGAGGCATGAAGCAAAGAGTGAAGGTTGGGTGGTATCCTGTGGGGGGAAACCCTAGATATGGCAGCCATACAGTCCCTTCTATGGTGGGAGAGGGGGTTTGAGGTCCCCAAGAGTCTCATGAAGTGCCCTTCAATGATCCCAAAATTATCTTCTTCCGTATTGCATACATTGCCATTTGCGTCTAGCAATAAGGGGATCGATTCTCTGTTGTGTTTCCTTTTGAGGATACGGCACATCTCTTTGGTGGGTTTGTCGGCTTTGCCAGCCCACCACTCCTTGAAGAAAATTTGCAAATTTTTCCTTTGTATCTCTTCCTCGTATCTCAGCATCGCTCTGATCTTTCGAAGTCCTTTCTGGGCTTGAGATTTTCCTTTGTTCACTTCCTCCTCGAGCCGCCAGAGTCTATGATATAGAGCTTCTCTCCGAGCCCGCCGCACAGTCTCAAGCAACTTCCTGGATCTAATCATGATCTGTCGTGACTTATCGACCGCACTTCTCCAACACTTGGCTGGGGACAAGCCAGAGGCGAATGCCTCCTTCCACACATCAGAAATTGCTTGATGGACGGAGGGGAGAGAGAAGGAGGGCACACTAGCATGGAACCACGGAGCCTTACGGATCTTGGTGGGGGGTTGAAAAGTGATGACGATCGGGTAGTGATCAGAGATGGTGAGGTCGGTGCGTTGCGAGAGGGAGGGGTGGCCCCACTGATGATAAAAACTCTGAGAAATGTAGCATCTATCAAGTCTAGCTTTCCTCAGGTCCTCGCCTGCTTGGAGATTTGACCAGGAAAAGCCCTTCGAGTCTTTGAATTCGACCAAGTCAAAGTGTAGTTTAGTTCTGTCCCACGTTTCTTTCTCCCGACTATCGATGACCCTGCCCTTGCCCATCCATCTGTCCATAGGGTCCTCTACCATGTTGAAGTCACCACAAATAAGCACGTTGTGGGGGAGCGAGTCCAAGGAGGCCCAAGTGTTAAGTCTCTCTAACTCCCCGTTAGGGGCATACAAAGAAACTAAGGTGAAACATAAGGGAGCACCGAAAGAAACAGCAATCCATCGATGGCAATCATCTTTAGTGGAGTTCTCAAGCTTCTCAAACCAGCGTTGATTAATACCAATTACCGTTCCACCGGACCCCCGCTGATGCGCCGTTGAAATCCAAACATGGGTCGAGGAGACATGTCTAAGCCGTTTCTGGAGGTCTTCTCCGTCAATTTTAATCTCTTGGATACATATAAAATCTGGGTTTAGGCTAATGTCGCGAAGCCATTGACCAATGATGGTCGCTCTTGAGGGGTCGGTTAGCCCTCTAGCATTTAACGAGATGATGATCATTGTCGTTGTAATCCCTCTTTGCGGGAGGGAGCTTTGTCCTTTCTTTTCTTGGGTTTATCTTTCTTTTTCGCTCGGATCGGATCCCGAGTTAGCAATAGGTTCTTGTGGGGGCTTTTCCACGGTAACTCCATAGGTTGTTTTCCTTTGCGGGATGTCTCCTGCTGGGAAGAACAGGGCACCAATTCCAGCTCCGTTTTCGGAATAGTCGATCCGATGATGGAGCTTTCACTATCCATGTTATCTTCGTTGCTAGTGGTAAATCCGTCTTCTTTGCTTGTAGTGTAACCCTCCTGCAAGGTTTCTTTACTGTCCGGGATCTCTAGGCCTTTGACGTCGGTGTCCACCTCGAGTTGGTTCCCACCAGGGTAGTCAAACTCGTTGATTTCCTTTTCCAGATTGCAATACAAGTTGCTGGAGGGGGTGACTGACTTGTTGTTTCGCTCAGAGGTTGCCCTAGGGCTTCTTTTCCTTCTTCTTCTGACTTCGATGAACCCGTCTGCATCAGCTTCTGGATTAAGGGGACCCTTGAATTCCTCTACTCCATCTTGAGCATTTTTGGGGGCTTCTTGATTTCGCTTGCTTTTACGTCTCAAAGGGCAATCTTTGATCCTGTGCCCTTGTTGGCCACAACGAAAGCACGCGTTGGGAAGGTTTTTGTAACTGATGTCTTGCTCCCATACATCCCCTTCGCCCAAGTCCAGCTTGATCTTCGATGGAAGTGGCATACTGAGGTCAGCCTCGACACAGATTTGAGGGTGCCACCGAGCGTTGAACGAGTGTCTTGCACCTTCATAAATGAGACCACCAATGTCCTCGCGTGAAGCCAACGGCTTGCCGATAGGAGAGACGATGTCCCACACGAAGTTGTACAAGAAGTATGGCAGGTTAGGGAGCTCAACCCAGAGAGGGTACCGAAGCGATTTTGACTTGTCGGGAGTAAAATCAGGGGACCATCTGAAAAGGCACAGGGTCGCCCGGCAGAGTTGCCAAGTTCCGACACTAAGGGCTCGAAACACCATATCTTCATTTTCAAAGACTAGCAGAAAGTGGCTTGCCGGTAAGAACTGACACTTACAAACAACTAGCCCGCGGGGGAACCACTCGTTGCGGAGCCACTGTCGCACAGTTTCGAGCGGGGGCCTAGGGCCGAACATTTGGCCGACGAGGCAAACTTTCTTGAGCTCCTCCTGAGTTGACAGAATTGCGGATCTACTGAGGGAGACCAAGGGGGGTTCAACACTCTCGAAGGCCCCTAGGGCGGCACAAGAACCCCCCTCCAACAAAGAGGCCAGGTTATCGGTCCCCCTGGGAGGAGGGGCCAGGTTACTTCTCACAAGGGAGGGGGTCGCCAAATCCAAATCCATGACAATAGAGGGGCACTCCGAGCTCCGAAAGCTTGAAACGAAAAGTCAAACGAGTTCAATTAAATTCTATTTTTTTGATCCCATTAAGTTTGGAGTCTCATGATCCTTCACTTTATGATCCTTCCCTTTTCACGAACACTTCCCCCTTTTTTGAAATCTTTTGCCTTTTTTATTTCTAAAGCTTCTTTCTTTTTCTATCTCTTTTCTTGATTTTGTAATTTACTCATTTATTAAAACTTCTAGAGGCTCCATGACTACCGCTTGAGCTTTAGGCTTTAACTTCGAACGGGCAAGCTCACAAATGAAACCTGCAAGGACAGCCAACTAGGAGAGCGCAAAGGACGGGAGACAGAGAACCACCACGCCAAACCCACCAGTCCCCGATGAACCAAGACTGCGAGGTTGCAAGACAGCCGAGAGGACCCCCAGTCAAACACGAACGAGGCCCCGCGATGGAAGCACTCCCGGATGCCTGCCAGTCAGTCGCGATGGATTCAAGTGCTCGTGTCACCAGTCAGTCGCGATGGATTCAAGTTCTTCTTGCTCACTTCTGTCCATCGATGCTCTATCAATCGTGCCCGTCAGTCAGTCGCGATGGATTCAAGTTCTCTGTCAGTCGTGTCCGCCTGTCAATCGTACCCTTGAGTCAATCGCGATGGATTCAAGTTCTTCTTGCTCACTACTGTCAATCGATGCTCTGTCAATCGTGCCCGTCAGTCAGTCGCGATGGATTCAAGTTCTCTGTCAATCATGCCCGCCTGTCAATCGTACCCTTGAGTCAATCGCGATGGATTCAAGTTCTTCTTCGATACCACTCTGTTGGAGTTGCGCAGCAATCACAATGCTTCCTATTGATGGCGCGGTCCATCCCATCTGGCAACCTCTCCTTCTGCAGTTACCACCTCATCGTTGGCCGTTGAGTTCACAGAGAACACCATAGCTCTTTCGTCCACGCAGCGTATCGTTGATTTTTCCTTCTTTCAAGTAATTCTCCTCTCGCATTAATTATAGATCATCATCTTGCTATTCCCTAAGAATCAAATACATTTTCTAAATTTTTTAATGATAAAGAAAACAATTAGATTAGTAATAGCCAAAGCGAAGAATTAGTTAAGGTTAGTGAAAGACCTAAATTACTATGGTACAATTGGAGATCTATTCTATTCTGAGGAAACACCACTAAATAGTCTTGGAGAAGTCATGTGTTGAATCCAAGGTCTTGTAGTGTGGCCCTACTGTCCATACTCTAGATGCATTCAGCTCAGCATGTGTGCAAGAATGACATTGCTTTTCAGGCTATTGCTTCGATTGATTTGCCTTTGGTCTCCACACTTGAGTGTTCTTGTAGCTCGACACTGATCTTTGTGTGGTGTATCTGGTTTTTTCTTTGTTGGTGTTTCCTTTTCTTTGATCCTCCATAATAAGTTGCTCCAATAATTCTGCTTCATTGGCTTTTCTGATCTAGATACTCTTTGATTTTTTGGAGTCCTTTGGTTAACCTTTAGTTTGAGAACAATTTCCTCATTCAATACTTTTCTAGCCATCATTGCTTCCTTTAAGGTTTTCTTTGGGATCCAAGCTTGTTGATGATGCCTTTGGGCTTCTATGAGCTTCTTTGGTATCCAAAATTGAATTGTCATTGAATTGATTGAATGCTTGTGGACTGTTATTCTACCCTGCTTCTTTCCTCTAGGGTTTCTTGGTTATGGTTGTCTTTGGATTGATTGATACTCATTGAATTAGCCCTTGCAAATCCATATCTGTATAACTCCCTTAGTTTGTGGCCTTTTGGTTCTTGTCGATGTTCTACTTGACAATAACTCTCTTTTCGAGTTATGATAGCATCACAAGGTCTCTCTTGAAGGTTTTATTGTAAAGGAGGGATTGGTTTTGTACTTTGAGTAGAACAAGGGTTGTCTTGAAGAGATAATGGATTGAGAAACGGATTCACTTAGATGAGACTCATCCTAGGGATTTCTGTCTTGCACAATTAATTTCGATACATTAGGGTTTTCATTAATGACCATAATTAGAGGCTTTTCCTCTAAGAAGAATTGAAGTTAGACCAAGGCACTTGATGGAAAGACTCCACAAGAGGCCTACACTGGTAAAAAGCCATTTGTTTCCCATTTCAACGTATTTAGAAGTGGATGTTATATACATATTCTAGATAGGAAAAGAAACAAGCTTAAGCCAAAAAGCATCAAATGTTTCTTGTTAGGGTATAATGAGGATAAGAAGGCTTATAAGCTTTATGATCTTGAGGCTAAGAAGATCATGGTGAGTTGTGATGTGGTGTTTGAGGAGCAAATACATGTTGTGGAGGAGGAAAACAGATTTTCCACTTTATCATCACCCAAAGGGGCAACCCACCATGAGCATGGCCCAAGAGCTATCCTTTCTACACAAGAGAAGGAAGCATCATATTTTGATGATGATTCTAAAAGTCACCAGCCTATCATCACCCAAACAAAAAATCCATTGCCATGTTGGATGAGGTAGATTTATGATTTTGAAAACCACATTCCAAAACGGTTAAAATAGATTGTAGATGGACCAAGGAGATTACAAAGAATAGAGGAGTAGAGATAGAAAAGATCCCATATTGTAAAAACAAACTTGATGGTTGAGCTCATTCAAGGACAATCAAAGGAGCTAATAGATGTAGAAGAGGCCGTCCATGATCCGAATTGGAGGGTTTCTATGCAAATATAATATGATGATATCATGAAGAATGGAACTAGGGAGTTAGTGGATTGTCCCCATAAGCAAAACTTCATTGGCACAAAGTGGTTCAGGAAGCTAAAGTACAAGGTTGATGGTACTTTGGAGAAGTAAAAAGCAAGACTTGTTGCATAGGCTACTCATAAGTCAAAGGATTGAATTTTGTGAATCATTTATCACAACTACAATGATGAATATTATCGAAGTAGTACAGTTATGGTTGTGCCTAAACAATGGCCAATATATCACATGGATGTCAAAGCAACATTCATGAATGGAGACCTCAAGAAGGAGGTATATGTGATCCATAGTGTACAATTGAGAAGAACTTTCATTTAGTTCACTCTTTTGTATAAATGCTTAAATCCTTAAATTCAAGGCTTAAGGTAAACTAAAAGGAGAAAAAAGCCACAAGTCCTATTTTAATTTAAAGTTAAAAAAGTTAGTTGAAAAGGTGATAGGAATCTTTGATAGAATCATCAACAACTAACAACTAGGATCATGGAAAAAAGCTTATACATGCTTCACTAAAGAAGTTGCATTAAGACACTGAGTTCTCACACACTTTATATGTGTGTTTCTTGTGCTTATATTGTAGGCATAGGAGTCCTCCAACACCTCCAAACATTTTTATTCACATATCAATACATATGATTGATTTCATCATCATCTTGAGCTATTGTGTGTTGCTGATTGTCTACTATTCAAGTATGTTGACTTTTTAGAGTCATTGAAGTGAACCTATGGTCTCAATCTCTCAACCAATGCATGGATCATGAATGTAACATCTTTTGGAGCTCTTGTACACAAGGATTTGATCATTGAAGCGTTTATGTAGAGATATGAGTCAATCTCTATGATTGTGTATGTGCATTTTCTTCTTCCTACAATGTTGGGATCACACCTATGATTTAATAAGTATATTTCTCACATCCTAATCACTTGAAATTCAAGCTATAATTTGGAAAAACTCAATTAATTTCCTTTTGGAAGTTGTGCAAAAGAATTTTTCTTAATTCATAGTAGGTTGAGAGCATTGAACTTTTTGATTGCCTTCTTCCATAAATAGAAGGTTTCATCCTCATGCTCATAATCTCCATACACTCTATCTTGACACAAACTTTTGAGAGCATTGCTCCAAAATCCAAAATAATATGGTCATATTTATGCATCATTAGCAAGTCTAGGAATTCTATTAGTGTGTCCAAGAAAGAAATAGGAATGAGAGAGAATGACTTAGTAGTCCTCTCTCTATATATATATATCACTATAGCCACCTAGAGGAGTAGTTCTCTGGACCCAAAGAAGTGGCTGCAGTGCTATCCTATATCCTATATAGTGTTCCAATACTAGTTTCAAATCCCCACCTATGCCACCTCTCTCCTAGGCCCTCATCACGCCAAGAAAAAGCACATAAAGCCCTTCCATGTTTATACCTCCCAACTATCGAACTTTTTCTAGTATCTTCTCAAGAGAATGTGCCTCTCTTGATGCCATGCTCTACTCTTTTAACCTTCCTAATGAAGTAATGTATTATGAGATGCCATGTGGCATAGCCTCACCACTAAGGTAATATAACAAAAAGCCAACTGATTGTTCCCACACAGTGTAAGCCACTACCAAAGTGGGAACAACAGCTCTTACCACAGTCATCTTCAAACAAGATGTCTAGAAGCAAAAAAGAGCCTCACATCATATTGTCAATATGGCTCTTATGGTTGAAATTATGGGATCGATAAATGAACCCATAATTGTAGATGAAGCACTCAAAGACTCCAAGTGGAGAGCGGCAATGAGGGCTGAGTATGATAGCATACTAAAGAATGAAACTTGGGAATTAGTTAATTTACCACCAAAGAAAAAGGTATCTGGAACTAAGTGGACTTGGAAAGTAAAATACAAAGCAAATGGTACTAGAAAAGTATAAAGATCAGCTTGTTGCACAAGGATTATCACAAGTGGAAGGATTTTATGTCCAAGGGACATTTGCACCAACAACTCAAATGAATACAATTCACATAGTACTTACAATTGTTGCACATAAAAGGTGGCCTTTTTTCTAGATAGATGTAAAATCAGCATTGTTGAATGGATACCTCAAGGAGGAATATGTATGTGAACCACTAGGTTTTGAGGTACCTCAATTAGAAAACAAGGTTTGTAGACTTAAGAAAGCATTATATGACCTTAGGAAAGCTCCAAGAGCTTGGTACTAATGAATTGAGAGTTCTCTCAAAAATTTGTTCTTTCAAAGAAGTACTCTTGATGCAAATTCAGTTGTTATGAGAAAACATAACCAACGAGTGATTGTCATCTTGTATGTGGATGGTCTGATAATTACAAGAGATCATGTAAATTTCATCAAATAAACTTGTGCTAGCTTGAGCAATGAGTTTGAGATGAGAGATCTTGGGCTACTCCATTATTTTTTTTGGCATTGAAGTATGGCAAAGGATGATGGACTACAAAGCCATTAGCAAACCTATGGAGGTAAGTCTTAAAACTTTCAATAGAGGATAATACACCAAAAGTAGATGCTAAGAAGAACAGGAAGCTTGTTAAGAGTCTTACCTTTTTCTGCAACACTAGACCAGATATATACTCTATTGTTGGAGTATTGTGTAGGTTTTCTAAGAATAAAAAGAGAGCCATTGGAGTACATGCATGCAAATTCTAAGGTACATTGTAGGAACACTGGATATTAGCATTATTTATACCACAAATGATACTCTTCAAGAGTATTGTGATTCAAATTTGGTTGAAGATTATGATTCTAGAAAATCTTTTTTTGGATATTAATGTTTCTCACTTGGATTAGGTACCTTTTCTTGGGCTAGTAGGAAGCAACCAGCTCTGGCACTCTCTTCCACTAAAGCATAGCACAAAGAAACTTAATGAGGCAATCTAATTAAGGAGAATTCTACCAGATATAGGCTTTTCATCACAAATGGTGACTATACTTAAATGTTTGTAATCAAAATTGTATGGCCATTGCAAAGAACCTAGTATTTCATGCTCTCACCAAGCATACAGAAGTAGCAATACCATTATATTTGTGATCTAATAGAAGATGACATTGTGGATCTAGAATTTTGTCCAACAAAGGCAAATTGCACTCACATATTCACTAAAGCACTTGGAAAAGAGCAAGTAAACAAGCATCTTCAATAGGTCTAATGTTTTTAATGGATTTCAAGCTACCAATTAATTAGGATTCTAAAGGGTTAAAATTCCTAGGGTTTCTTCCTTAATTAGGGTTACATATACATGGGTATTTTGGCTTCTTTTGATTATAAATATGGGGTTTTGGAAGGTAAAAGAGTGTTTAAAGAATGGGATTTTTATACAAGATAATGTTACATTTTTCTAGGATTTTCCTTGGTCAAAAATCACTCAATTGTACCATAAAATATTTTTCATCATGCAATCAATTAAGATCAATGAGATACTTGAACAAATGCACTCTTTTCTTCTTCTTGCAGATAAAACATCAAATTATGATCAGTAAAAGTAAAGAAATAAATTTTGAAAAAAAAATTTCTTGTTACATATTATCGGGATTTCATCCCGAAAATGTGTTGCAGATCAAGCTTTCTTAACTAGTCAGAATGGCAAAGGTAAATGAAGCTCATCTAGTAGTAAGCAAAAATTTACTAATTTCAAAGGGATTTCATCCCGACAGCATGTTGCGGATCAAGTTTTCTTAGATAGTCAAAAGGGCAAAGGTAGATGAAGCTCATCTAATAGTAAGCAAAAATATGCTCATGTTGGACAATCAAAGAAGGAAGACAAAGATGAGAAGAAAATAGAAAAGCAAAAATAGTTTTCCAAATATTGTAAAGGAAATGATCATGTCATTAAGAATTGTCCAAAACTGGCCACAAAAGAGGCAAACATGAAACAAGCTTAAATGGTTGTTGCAAAGGCCTCTGTACCTAGAATAGAGTGTGCTAATGAAGAATGGGCATTTACTATTGTTTGCAACTATGATCCATAGTCTCATGAGCAATGTATTTCTACAATGGACTCAGATGTTTGGTACTTTGACAGTGGGGCAACCAAACATATTACCTTGTAGCATAATTTCTTCAGTTCACTTGAGCCTATGGCTAGAGGGAATACTATCACATGTGCCAACAACTCCTATTATCCTGTAATGGGAGTTGGTAAGATCTTTTTGATTACTACTGATGGTAGTTCTTTCACATTGCAAAATGCTTTGTATGTGCGTGGGATCAAGAAAAATATGTTGTCAAATTCACCATTAGCCAAGATTGGCTTGGTTTTCAAATTCATTAATGAAAGATGTAGAGATCATGATCTCTCAAATGGCAATGGTATTATTACTTCTAGACTTTTATGTCGTGGGATGTATAAGCTCATAGAATATGCAAAATCTATGAGTGATTCAACATGTGAAGTTCAAGATTCTCAAGCTTTGTGAGATGCAAAGCTTAGGCATGCATGCTTTGGTCATCTGAATTATGCTAGTTTACTACACTTGTAGAAATTTGGAATGGTGTCCTCTCTCCCCAAAGTTGAGGCACCTTGTAAACATGTTTGTTAAAATTGTAATTTGGGCAAAATACAACATTCTTCCTTCCTTAAAGATGGTTTAGTTCCAACTACCCATAAATTGCAGCTTGTTCATAGTGATGCTTGTGGTCCTATACAAACACATTCTTTTGGGAACTATCTTTACTTCGTGACTTTTACTAATGTTTTTTCTAGACATGCATGGGTGTATCCATTGAAACCAAAGTTCCAAGTGTTCATGTGCTTCAAATAGTTTCAGATTATAGCTGAAAATCTATCAACATGTAAATTGGGCACCCTGCATTCTAGTCTAAGGAGGCCTTGTAATTTTGATGCATTTCACACTGAGCATGGGATAAAACATTAGTTCATAGTGCCATATGCACCTCAACAAAATGGAATCGCCAAAAGAAAGAGCAGGTCTCTCATGGAGGGAGTGAGGTGTATGATCAAAAGTCAGATGTTACCACATAACTGCTGGCTTGAGGTTGTTATGTGTGCAACATATGTACTTAACAGGTGTCCCACCAAATCTCTGCAATTTATCAGTCCATATGAGGCTTGGCATGGTCACAATCCATCTGTTGCTCACTTGTGCGTCTTTGGCTGTTTGGCATATGCATTAGTGCCTAAACAACAACGTATGAAATTTGATGATAAAGCAGTGAAATGTATTTTTGTTGGGTACAGTTCTAAAAGCAAAAGCTATAGTCTATACTATCACAGGCTAAACACATTTTAGTTAGCCATGACATCATTTTTGTGGAAGATGCAATTCAACCATTACTTTCATGAACTAAGGAGACATCACTTAGCTCCAAAGATGTGTATGTCACTTTGTTGCCTCTTTTTATAAGTGGATAGTCTAATGTAGATCCAAATGAGGCAATTTCACAACCTCTACAAGTTCCACATGATGATGCAGATCATTCTATTTCTTATGCAGATTTACATGATGCACTTGTTGATGAGAGGGCTGATCTAGAGGAGGCAAAAGCTATGCCTAATGGTGCTGACTTTGAAAGTTAGCAAATTAGATGCATCTTTGTTATATCGTACTCGTTCAGGATCTCATAGTGCTTCTTTTGCATTAGATTTCTATGCAATGGTTGCCTCTAGTCTCTATGATGAGAATGATCCTATTTCTTTTGATGAAGCACAAAATTCAAAAAATTGGATGGCTGCTATGCAATCAGAATATGGTGCTATTATGAATAATGGTACTCAGTTTTTATGTGATTTGCCTCTAGGCAAAAAGGCCATCAGAACTAAATGGTATACAAGCTGAAGCACAAACCTGATGGAACACTTGATAGGCATAAATCTAGGCTTGTTGCAAAAGTTTATGCTCAAGAGAGAGGCATTGATTTTGATGAGACCTTTGCATCCAATTACTGAATGAACACCATTCATAGAATCTATGTACTTTCAACTGACCATGGTTAGAGTGTACATCAATTGGACATTAAAACGACATTTTTGAAGGGTGACTTACATGAAGAAGTGTATGTATTTCAGCCCCATGGTTTTGTGTAGAAAGGGCATGAAAACAAAGTGTGCACATTGAAAAAGGCATTATATAAGTTGAAGCAAGCACCACGTGCTTGGTATGAAAAGATACATGCCTACTTGATTGCACATGGTTTTGTGAACAATCCAACTAAAAGCACCTTATATGTTAAGCATGTAGATGATGTACTTTTTATCATAAATTGTATATGTTGATGGCATGCTGCCCATTAGTCAAAATGAGAAGCATATTGCTGATTTTAAGGCTGATTTGCATGCGTCTTTTGAGATGTCAGATTTGGGGCATTTGCATCATTATTTGGGCATTCAATTTATGCAAATTGATGTTATTCTTTATTAGCAGATTGTTGGATGCTTGATTTACTTATGGATAACTCGGCCTAATATTCGTTTTGTTGTCTCTCAAATGAGTAGGTTCATGCACTGCTTGTATATATGCATATAACCCTAACGGGTCACTAATCTTTGTACATTCACTTGGTAATACATTCAAAATTGTGTGTTGTGCTTCAAGCTTCTTCTTCTTCCTTGTGTTAGCATGTGCTTTCGTAGACCTCAAACTCCAACACTAGCTTGGTGCAATCCTCGCACGATGATGATTCATGTTCTCTAGAGGTGGATTGTTTTGACGTGATTCATAATTTTTCACATGCAATTGAACATCTTTCTCCATTGTGAGCCATTGAACTCCTCTCTCATGTAATTTTGATAGTGCTCTCAACTGGGTAAATGTTTATTTCATGTATGTTCATAAGCTTGTTTCAAAAAGCTTTTCCTCTCAACACATTGTGATGTTGAAAATACGAATTTCATGGCATGATATGACATTTCTAAACTTATCATATATTTTTTATTTTCTTGCCATACTAGGAGCTCTATCTATTTTTTAATTACTTCCAAATTCAATAAGTATGCATCAAGCAAAACCTTTGCAATTCCTTGTGGTGGTTTTCCATGGGCGATTCTTGACAAGTGAAAAAATATCATGTGGATGCTTCCTTTTTTATTACTACTTCAAAATAGAGTTCCATAAGTAATAAGAACCATCTCACCAACCTACTTATAATAAAAATTTTGTTCACAACATAAGCAAAGCTTGATTAGCATATTCTTTGAATTTACTATCTAGGAGTTGGTGATGAAATATTTTCAATACATATACCATACATATGCCTTCTCATTAGTCATGCTATAATTCCTTTTTGCACAATTCATTTTTTTCCTAGCATAAATCTAATTTCCCTTCACCACTTAGTTCTATGAAGACATCCTATGGTGAAATCAAAAAAGTCTACATGGACATCAAAAGGCTCCTTTGAATTAAGAACTTTTAGCATGGGAGCCATGCTCAATCTTTTCTTAAATTCGTTCGATGCCTTTTCACAATCTTCTATGCATTTGGAATATGTCAACAAATCATAAATCTTCTATGCATTTGGAATATGTCAACAAACCATAAATCTTCTATGCATCTGGAATATGTCAACAAACCATAAATCTGCTTAACAATGATAGCATACATGTGAGAAAACTTTTGATAGTACCCATAATGTTCCATGAAGTCTTGTAACTCTTTAATACATTGAAATCACCTTATTTTACCTTTATCTATCCGAATATTCATAGAGATAATATATCCTAGGATTTTTCCTTGATGCACCATAAACTCACAATTTTTAGATTTGTACAAAATTGATGTTGTTGAAACTTCTAAAAAATCTTCTTTGAATTTGGTATATGTAGCTATCTTAGAGCCCATCAAGTGTGTAGATCATTAACATAGACCTTTAGACTCTTTCTCAAGAAATCTTTGAACACAGGGCACATTAGTCATTGAAAGGTGGCAAGAGAATCAAATAGACCAAATGTCATCACTTTGAATGTGTAGATCCCACATTCTATTGCAAAAGTTGTCTTATGTTTATCCTCAATGTAATAAAGTAAGTCTATGATCTAGGGATCCGGTTAGTTCATATGGATCTGAAATCAAACACCGTGTACTTTACAAGTTGATGTTTTCATTTCAGTACTTGTTTTATTCGTCGCTTTCATGTAGCTTGCATCTAAATATTATTGAAGCATGGTAGTAGTCTTCATTTTTTATAATGATAATGCAAATGCTACGAATTCATTGAAAGCTTAACAGACATAGCAATATTGGGAAATACATCAAGCACTAGCATGCATCTACAAAAGAATATTGGTGCATTTCTCCTTTTCAAAGAATGTTTTCATGCACAAAACACGTTTTCTTCTTGCTTGAAAAAGATAGTTAATGCTCAAGTTTATGCACATGAATGGTTATATCTTTTCAAAAGCTAGCAAGTAGAATGTTTGGCATGAATGATTGGGAACATGCATTTTCAAGCTCAAGAAATTGCTTGATTTAAGTTCGGTGCATGAAATGAGAATGCCAACACGTGAATGCACTCACATGCATTTGCATGCAAGAATAAGCACTTGCATATGCATGATTGTTGGTTAAGTAGTTGAATACTTATACTTTCCTTACCTCCTTTTTCTAGCTCGACTTAGATAGCTAGGGAAAATATCAAACTAGGTAGTTGCAATGCTCCTAGCTGCCATGCAACTCAAGTAGCTAGTTTGTTTTTCCCAAATGTGATACTTAGGTATCACAATTTAGGAGTCTTGATTAGGAAAAGTAGACCCTTTGAAAGTCAAGTGTTCAATTTTCTTGTTCATTGGAATGGCAAAAAAATAGTGTTGCTTGAAAATTTCCATGATGACTCTAAGTTTAGGAGAAAGAGAATCCTAACGACAAGCCTAGATGTAGTCATTAGCTTGGATTTGAGAAATCATGCATCCAAGTAGGTTGATAGAGTTTCCTTTGGAAGTTTTATCTGACTCTATCGCAAGACATGATAAGAATCAAATAAAATCAAACGGAAGTTAAATCAATTGAACTTTCAAGTTCAAAGGATAGTTGATACGTTCCAAATTTATAAAAAATCATGGAACTTTTGAAGTTTTTTCTTTGATTTCATCCTGAAGAATGATGAAAATCACAGAAGTGAATAAACTTTAGCATCACTTGAACTTTAGTGTTCAATAGTTGGATGCTAGGTTCCATGAACGCATCTCTAGTCAAGATGCAAAGTTTTCAAAAAGTATGGAAAATTTATTAAGCACTTTCCAGAGGATGAGAAAATTTTGTTTGGTTTTGTTTGAGCTAATTAGAGCTTAAAGAAGAAATCCAAGTCAAAGTAATCTTTGGGAATCAAGATATTTCCTAAAAGACATGTCAAAGTAATCTTTGGGAATTAAGCTACTTCCTAAAGATAAGCCAATAAAGGAAGTAGTCTGGTTAACTACTTCATTGGTTAAAAAGGAATATCTTTTGGACAAGACCAAGATTTAAAGCTTTACTATTTGTCCAAAAGTCAACATTTCTTTTAAAAATTATTCTAGTAAAGCAAAAGATTCCAAGATGAATCATTGTCTTAGTATTAGTTGATTCCTTGATAGGAATCTAAAGTTCTTGAAAGAAAAATCTCCCTAGATGTGAGATTGGAATCTTTCAAGTAAGTTTAATAGCAAGTACTTCCCAACGATTCCCAAACCACTAGTATTGGTACTTCCACATATTGATATATCTTAAGGTGTATCAAAGATTCTTAGCTTTGGAATCTGAGAGGCATCAATGTGTGCTTGGACTTAAGATTGAGGAAAAGATCTCTAAAAATCCCATGGGTAAGGAAAGAAGCTTTTGATAGTCTAGGAGATCTTAAAGATAAAGACTAAGTCTTTATTCTATTCGCAAGGTCAACCAGACTTGATCAAGCTTAGCCATGATTGTCCAAGAAGGTAGGATTGGAGCTACTATGTAGATTGCCCAAGTATTGGCAATAAAATTCATTTGGGAATCATTCACTCAAGTTCCATTTATCCAATGGAAAATTGTGAAAAGACTCCACTATTCCAAATCTGAACAAAGTGAAGAAATTCCAAGAATGTAGTCAGCAACTGTGAAGACGGTAAAGTCTGTGCAAGGCAAAACGTAATGTTTGCCTATCCTTAAAGGGATTTTGGTGCTAATCCAAAAAGCATGAGCGGATGCTTAGACTACCACAGTAGAGAGATTCCTGTAAAGTCTTGGCCAAGATAGGTACCTAAAGCATTAGTAAGAAAGGAATCTAAAGACAAGAAGTCAAAAGCTCTTGTCACTACAAATTGGTCAAGAATAAACCAATTGAACTTGAATATGTGAAAATTCAAGTACTTGGAATTCTAATTGTTTTTCATTTTGAAAACCCTAGCAAAGAGGAATGGGTATTCTATCAAGAGGTTTTCAAGTTTCCAAGGCAAAGTACGTGATTGTGAGATGATCATGTGAAGGAATCAAAACCTAGAATATCAAGTTAGAGGTAATGCCTGAAACTTCAAAATTCTTTTAAAGAGTTGAAGTAAAAAGGTACTCTATCAATATATGTTTAGACTTTAGGGCAAGTATCACCCACACATTAATGTGAATATAAAATAGGGTGGTATGGGACACCAGATTTTATACTCAGATTGATGTAGGAAAGATGGTATGGGACATCACACCGTGGGGTGATAATTATCTTTTAGTTGATCATCAAGGGAATTAAAACTTCAAAGAAGAAGTTTAAATTCAAGGAGGATAAAAGTAGTATCTCAAGATATTTCAAGATACTTCAAGATGAAGGTAGTAAAAGATAGGAAGTAAGTAACTTCCAAGATCTTGTTTTTCAAATAAAGGCGTATATTTTCTCTTAGTTGAATAATGAAATACTTTAAGATAAAGTATTGATTCAAAAATATTTGATAAAATTTTGAACAAGTAAGACTTTGACATTAAAATGATCCTATCAACTAAGGAATATATTGACTAAGTCAAGCAACAACTTCCTAGTGTAGCTTGATAAATTCAATCTTTTGACTCAAAGAAATGCACAAGAATTGCATTCCTAGAAAGGAGTCATGAAGATTGAATATGACCTGAACTTAGTCTCAAGTGAAGAATTATTTGAGTAAAGAATCATCAATAGAATGTCAGTGGGTCGACACACTGATGTTAGAAACCACACTAGTATCTTCTGGTTAGATGTGTTTTAGTTTTGCTCTGAATCATTTTGAAAATCCAACTAATTTCTCTTAAAGATAGAAAAATACTTCAAAACATTGTTGAAATAGATCATTGAGAAGTTAAAGTCTTTAGTCATCTAGAAATTGACTCCTCGCAAGTTTAATCTTTCGAAGTTTGAATTGGTTGTACAGAGTTTTAATGTGAAAAGATTCAAGAAAGTTATTGGTGGCCGAGGATGTATGTAATTGTAAAAGATTTTGTGAGCACATGTGCCATTCTCTATTTCCGCTTTTCGAATCTTTTGAGTGCCTTGTTCCATAAATAGAAGGTTTCATCCTCATGCTCATAATCTCCATACACTCTATCTTGACACAAACTTTTGAGAGCATTGCTCCAAACTCCAAAATAATATGGTCATATTTATGCATCATTAGCAAGTCTAGGAATTCTATTAGTGTGTCCAAGAAAGAAATAGGAATGAGAGAGAATGACTTAGTAGTCCTCTCTCTCTATATATATATCACTATAGCCACCTAGAGGAGTAGTTCTGTGGACCCAAAGAAGTGGCTGCAGTGCTATCCTATATCCTATACAGTGTTCCAATACTAGTTTCAAATCCCCACTTATGCCACCGCTCTCCTAGGCCCTCCAAGAAAAAGCACATAAAGACCTTCCATGTTTATACCTCCCAACTATCGATCTTTTTCTAGTATTTTCTCAAGAGAATGTGCCTCTCTTGATGCCATGCTCTACTCTTTTAACCTTCCTAATGAAGTAATGTATTATGAGATGCCATGTAGCATAGCCTCACCACTAAGGTAATATAAAAAAAAGCCAACTGATTGTTCCCACACAGTGTAAGCCACTACCAAAGTGGGAACAATAGCTCTTACCATAGTCATCTTCAAACAAGATGTCTAGAAGCAAAAAAGAGCCTCACATCATATTGTCAATATGGCTCTTATGGTTGAAATTATGGGATCGATAAATGAACCCATAATTTTAGATGAAGCACTCAAAGACCAAGCGGAGAGCGGCAATGAAGGTTGAGTATGATAGCATACTAAAGAATGAAACTTGGGAATTAGTTAATTTACCACCAAAGAAAAAGGTATCTGGAACTAAGTGGACTTGGAAAGTAAAATACAAAGCAAATGGTACTAGAAAAGTATAAAGATCAGCTTGTTGCACAAGGTCTATCACAAGTGGAAGGATTTGATGTCCAAGGGACATTTGCACCAACAACTCAAATGACTACAATTCACATAGTACTTACAATTGTTGCACATAAAAGGTGGCCTTTTTTCTAGATAGATGTAAAATCAGCATTGTTGAATGGATACCTCAAGGAGGAATATGTATGTGAACCACTAGGTTTTGAGGTACCTCAGTTAGAAAACAAGGTTTGTAGACTTAAGAAAGCATTATATGACCTTAGGCAAGCTCCAAGAGCTTGGTACTAATGAATTGAGAGTTCTCTCAAAAATTTGTTCTTTCAAAGAAGTACTCTTGATGCAAATTCAGTTGTTATGAGAAAACATAACTAGCGAGTGATTGTCATCTTGTATGTGGTGGTCTGATAATTACAAGAGATCGTGTAAATTTCATCAAATAAACTTGTGCTAGCTTGAGCAATGAGTTTGAGATGAGAGATCTTGGGCTACTCCATTATTTTTTTTGGCATTGAAGTATGGCAAAGGATGATGGACTACAAAGCCATTAGCAAACCTATGGAGGTAAGTCTTAAAACTTTCAAGAGGATAATACACCAAAAGTAGATGCTAAGAAGAACAAGAAGCTTGTTAAGAGTCTTACCTTTTTCTGCAACACTAGACCAGATATATACTCTGTTGTTGGAGTATTGAGTAGGTTTTCTAAGAATAAAAAGAGAGCCATTGGAGTACATGCATGCAAATTCTAAGGTACATTGTAGGAACACTGGATATTAGCATTATTTATACCACAAATGATACTCTTCAAGAGTATTGTGATTCAAATTTGGTTGAAGATTATGATTCTAGAAAATCTTTTTTTGGATATTAATGTTTCTCACTTGGATTAGGTACCTTTTCTTGGGCTAGTAGGAAGCAACCATCTCTGGCACTCTCTTCCACTAAAGCATAGCACAAAGAAACTTAATGAGGCAATCTAATTAAGGAGAATTCTAGTAGATATAGGCTTTTCATCACAAATGGTGACTATACTTAAATGTTTGTAATCAAAATTGTATGGCCATTGCAAAGAACCTAGTATTTCATGCTCTCACCAAGCATACAGAAGTAGCAATACCATTATATTTGTTATGTAATAGAAGATGACATTGTGGATCTAGAATTTTGTCCAATAGAGGCAAATTTCACTCACATATTCACTAAAGCACTTGGAAAAGAGCAAGTAAACAAGCATCTTCAATAGGTCTGATGTTTTTAATAGATTTCAGGCTATAAATTAATTAGGATTCTAAAGGGTTAAAATTCCTAGGGTTTCTTGCTTAATTAAGGTTACATATACATGGGTATTTTGGCTTCTTTTGATTATAAACATGGGGTTTTCGAAGGTAAAAGAATGTTTAAAGAATGGGATTTTTATACAAGATAACGTTACATTTTTCTAGGATTTTCCTTGGTCAAAACTCTCTCAATTGTACCATAAAGTATTTTTCATCATGCAATCAATTAAGATCAATCAGATACTTGAACAAATGCACTCTTTTCTTCTTCTTGCAGATAAAACATCAAATTATGATCAGTAAAAGTAAAGAAATAAATTTTGAAAAAAAAATTCTTGTTACATATTATCGGGATTTCATCTTGATAATGTGTTGCAGATGAAGCTTTCTTAACTAGTCAGAAGGGCAAAGGTAAATGAAGCTCATCTAGTAGTAAGCAAAAATTTACTAATTTTGAAGGGATTTCATCCCGACAGCATGTTGCGGATCAAGTTTTCTTAGATAGTCAAAAGGGCAAAGGTAAATGAAGCTCATCTAATAGTAAGCAAGAATATGCTCATGTTGCACAATCAAAGAAGGAAGACAAAGATGAGAAGAAAATAGAAAAGCAAAAATAGTTTTCCAAATATTGTTAAGGAAATGATCATGTCATTAAGAATTGTCCAAAACTGGCCACAAAAGAGGCAAACATGAAACAGGCTTAAATGGTTGTTGCAAAGGCCTCTGTACCTAGAATAGAGTGTGCTAATCTTGTGCAGAATGAAGAATGGGCATTTTCTATTGTTTGCAACTATGATCCATAGTCTCATGAGCAGTGTATTTCTACAATGGACTCAAATGTTTGGTACTTTGACAGTGGGGCAACCAATCATATTACCTTGTAGCATAATTTCTTCAGTTCACTTGAGCCTGTGGCTAGAAGAAATACTGTCACATGCGCCAAAAACTCCTATTATCCTGTAATGGGAGTTGGTAAGATAATTTTGACTACTACTGATGGTAGTTCTTTCACTTTGCCAAATGCTTTGTATGTGCGTGGGATCAAGAAAAATATGTTGTCAATTTCACCATTAGCCAAGATTGGCTTGGTTTTCAAATTCAGTGATGAAAGATGTAGAGATCATGATCTCTCAAACGGCAATGGTATTATTACTTCTAGACTTTTATGTCGTGGGATGTATAAGCTCATAGAATATGCAAAATCTGTGAGTGATTCAGCATGTGAAGTTCAAGATTCTCAGGCTTTGTCAGATGCAAAGCTTAGGCATGCATGCTTTGGTCATCTGAATTATGCTAGTTTACTACACTTGTAGAAATTGGGAATGGTGTCCTCTCTCCCCAAAGTTGAGGCACCTTGTAAACATGTTTGTTAAAATTGTAATTTGGGCAAAATACAACATTCTTCCTTCCTTAAAGATGGTTTAGTTCCAACTACCCATAGATTGCAGCTTGTTCATAGTGATGTTTGTGGTCCTATACAAACACATTCTTTTGGGAACTATCTTTACTTCGTGACTTTTACTGATGTTTTTTCCAGACATGCATGGGTGTATCCATTGAAACCAAAGTTCCAAGTGTTCATGTGCTTCAAATAGTTTCAGATTATAGTTGATAATCTATCAACATGTAAATTGGGCATCCTCCATTCTGGTCTAGGGAGGCCTTGTAATTTTGATGCATTTCTCTCTTAGCATTGGATAAAACATCAGTGCATAGTGCCATATGCACCTCAACAAAATGGAATCACCAAAAGAAAGAACAGGTCTCTCATGGAGATGGTGAGGTGTATGATCAAAAGTCAGATGTTACCACATAGCTTCTGGCTTGAGGTTGTTATTTGTGCAACATATGTACTTAACAGGTGTCCCACTAAATCTCTGCAATTTATCAGTCCATATGAGGCTTGGCATGGTCACAATCCATCTGTTGCTTACTTGTGCATCTTTGGCTGTTTGGCATATGCATTAGTGCCTAAACAACAACGTATGAAATTTGATGATAAAGCAGTGAAATGTATTTTTGTTGGGTACAGTTCTAAAAGCAAAAGCTATCATCTATACTATCCACATGCTAAACACATTTTAGTTAGCCATGACATCATTTTTGTGGAAGATGCAATTCAACCATTAGTTTCATGTACTAAGGAGACATCACTTAGCTCCAAAGATGTGTATGTCACTTTGTTGCCTCTTTTTATAAGTGGATAGTCTAATGTAGATCCAAATGAGGCAATTTCTCAACCTCTACAAGTTCCACATGATGATGTAGATCATTCTATTTCTTATGCAGATTTACATGATGCACTTGTTGATGAGAGGGTTGATCTAGAGGAGGCAAAAGCTATGCCTAAGTGGCTGGTGCTGACTTTGAAAGTTAGCAAATTAGATGCATCTTTGTTATATCATACTCGTTCAGGATCTCATAGTCCTTCTTTTGCATTAGATTTATATGCAATGGGTGCCTCTAGTCTCTATGATGAGAATGATCCTATTTCATTTGATGAAGCACAAAATTCAAAAAATTGGATGGCTGCTATGCAATCAGAATATGGTGCTATTATGAATAATGGTACTCAGTTTTTATGTGATTTGCCTCTAGGCAAAAAGGCCATCAGAACTAAATGGTATACAAGCTGAAGCATAAACCTGATGGAACACTTGATAGGTATAAATCTAGGCTTGTTGCAAAAGTTTATACTCAAGAGAGAGGCATTGATTTTGATAAGACCTTTGCATCCAATTACTGAATGAACACCATTCATAGAATCTATGTACTTGCAACTCACCATGGTTGGAGTGTACATCAATTGGACATTAAAACGACATTTTTGAATGGTGACTTACATGAAGAAGTGTATGTATTTCAGCCCCATGGTTTTGTGTAGAAAGGGCATGAAAACAAAGTGTGCACATTGAAAAAGGCATTATATAAGTTGAAGCAAGCACCACGTGCTTGGTATGAAAAGATACATGCCTACTTGATTGCACATGGTTTTGTGAACAATCCAACTAAAAGCACCTTATATGTTAAGCATGTAGATGATGTACTTTTTATCATAAATTGTATATGTTGATGGCATGCTGCCCACTAGTCAAAATGAGAAGCATATTGCTGATTTTAAGGCTGATTTGCATGCATCTTTTGAGATGTCAGATTTGGGGCATTTGAATCATTATTTGGGTAGTCAGTTTATGCAAATTGATGGGGGGAATAACCTTGTGTCAAGTGAAGTATATTGACACATTATTGCAACATTTTGGTATTGAATATTGCAAACCTATTGCCACTCCTATGGAAATAGGTTTATGGTTGAGTTTTCATGATGTTGGAGATGCATTTGATGTTATTCTTTATTAGCAGATTGTTGGATGCTTGATTTATGCATAACTCGGCATAATATTCAACTGGGTAAATGTTTATTTCATGTATGTTCATGAGCTTGTTTCAAAAAGCTTTTCCTCTCAACACATTGTGATGTTGAAAATACAAATTTTATGGCATGATATGATATTTCTAAACTTATCATATATTTTTTATTTTCTTGCCATACTAGGAGCTCTAGCTATTTTTTAATTACTTCCAAATTCAATAAGTATACATCAAGCAAAACATTTGCAATTCCTTGTGGTGGTTTTCCATGGGGGATTCTTGACAAGTGAAAAAATATCATGTGGATGCTTCCATTTTTGATTACTACTTCAAAATAGAGTTCCATAAGTAATAAGAACCATCTCACCAACCTACTTATAGTACAAATTTGTTCACAACATAAGCAAAGCTTGATTAGCATATTCTTCGAATTTATTATCTAGGAGTTGGTGATGAAATATTTTCAATACATATACCATACATATGCCTTCTCATTTAGTCATGCTATAATTCCTTTTTGCACAATTCATTTTGTTCCTAGCATAAATCTAATTTCCCTTCACCACTTAGTTCTATGAAGACATCCTATGGTGAAATCAAAGGAATCTACATGGACATCAAAAGGCTCCTTCGAATTAAGAACTTTTAGCATGGGAGCCATGCTCAATCTTTTCTTAAATTCGTTCGATGCCTTTTCACAATCTTCTATGCATTTGGAATATGTCAACAAATCATAAATCTTCTATGCATTTGGAATATGTCAACAAACCATAAATCTTCTATGCATCTGGAATATGTCAACAAACCATAAATCTGCTTAACAATGATAGCATACATGTGAAAAAACTTTTGATAGTACCATAATGTTCCATGAAGGCTTGTAACTCTTTAATACATTGAAATCACCTTATTTTACCTTTATCTATCCAAATATTCATAGAGATAATATATCCTAGGATTTTTCCTTGATGCACCATAAACTCACAATTTTTAGGATTTGTACGAAATTGATGTTGTTGAAACTTCTAAAAAATCTTCTTTGAATTTGGTATATGTAGCTATCTTAGAGCCCAACAAGTGTGTAGATCATTAACGTAGACCTTTAGACTCTTTCTCAAGAAATCTTTGAACACAGGGCACATTAGTCATTGAAAATGTGCAAGAGAATCGAATAGACCAAATGTCATCACTTTGAATCGAATAGACCTATTCCCAAATGAGACAAATGCACATCCCTGAACTTAGGCAGATTTTTGACAAATGTAGAGAATGACAAGTGTGTCTGAACCTTGAGAACTATGTCTTCATGGTAAGACAAGGTAAGGTATTAGGCCACATTGTATCAAAGAATGGTATATCAACTCACGAGGATAAAGTACAAGAAATAGCAAAATCACCAAAACTTAGGATAGTCAAAGAAGTGTAGGCTTTTATGGGACATTGTGGATACTATCGATGCTTTATCCACATATATGCTATTATTTCCAAGCCTTTGTACATTCTCTTGACTAACTTTGAATGGAATGATGCATGCGAAACTTCTTTCACTAAGCTAAAAAAGAAATTGTGCTCAACCCCTACATTGACCATGCCGGACTATAATAAGCCATTCCATGTTCACATAGATGCCTCCAATTACACAATTGGGTGTGTATTGGCACAAATGATTGGCTAGGGGAACATAGATATCCCGATAGCATGCACGGACATGAAATTGAATGTTGATTAAAGAAATTACACTACAGCCGAGAGAGAGAGAGAGAGAGAGAGAGAGAGAGAGAGAGAGAGCTTAGGGATGGTCTATATTGTAAAGAAATTCAGACATTATTTGCTAGCAAATAAGTTCAAGTTTTTCACAAACCACCAAGCATTGCTATACCTAGTGAACAAGCCTTGCAATATGGGGAGATTAGTAAGATGGTTTCTCATACTAATGTAATATGATTTTGAGGTGGTAGTTAGGAAAGGGAAGATTCATCTTTGAGCTGACCATCTTTCATGACTAACCATGGGAGAAGCCCCACAAGGAATATCTTATGAATTGCCACATGCTAACTTGTTCAATCTAGAAGTAGTGGCAAAATGGGCCAAGCCACTTCTTTCTATCCTCACATTTGGACCTAAGAATCCCATAGGTCAGACTAGGGAAGAGGAGGTAGTCAAATCACAAAGATACTAGGTAATGATAGGAAGTATTTATAAGAAAAAGGATCAAGAAATTCTTGCATGTTGTGTGGAAGAACTAGAGTACAAAAAATGTTTGCAATTAGCACATGTAGGTGCCCTTGAGCAACACTATCCTAAACAATGCACACTACAGACTCTACAAAGATTAGGGTGTACTGGCCCACGATGGAAGCAGATGCCCATAGCTTGTGCCAGAACTTCCCAACTTGTATTAGTAGACCGTCAGTAGAACATGCCACTTTGTATCAATTGTCGCTAATACCAGATTTGAGTAGTCCTTTAGTGGATCTTTTGTGCACTAAAAGATTCCCATTAGAAATGACATTAGCAAGACAAGAAGTTTAGAGCAAAAGGCTCAAGACTAGAAACTCATTGGTGATAATCTGTACAAGAGAGGATTGAGAGGGGTACCTAAAACAATGTGTTCATGAGAGTGAATACTTGAGAATACTAGAGACTACACACTAGGGTGTTGTAGGAGGATATTTTGGGCCAGATCATGTTATCAAAGCCATACTATTTTCAGGGCTATGGTGGCCCACTCTTCATATGGATGCACATACCTATGTGAAGAGATGTGACACTTGTCAAAGAACTCAGTATCCAATGTGCAGAGATGAAATGCCACTGAGACCCATGATGAAAGGACATGCATTCTCTAAGTGGGGCATATGTTTTGTTGGACCGATTAACCCCCTTTCTAGGGCTCTCACACCAAATATATAATTGTAGCTATGGATTATCTGACTAAATGGGTAGAGGTCAAGGCCACCAAGAATAATGATGCACAGAAAACTGCTAAGTTCTTATTTGAGAATGTCTTTACAAGATATGGGTTGCCGATCGAGCTAGTGATTGATCGAGGGATTCAATTTCTAAATGAAGTCATTGAATATTTATTGTATTTTTTTAATGGCGATTCACAAAAAAAACAACACCATATCATCCTCAGCCCAATGAACATGCAGAGAGTACTAGCAAAATCACGTGCAATGTAATGACTAGGCTCGTAAACAACAAACGCTCTAACTCGGACAAACAGTTGCACTACATCATCTGGGCATACTGACTAGCCTACAAGATGATATTCAATGCAACTCCCTTTTAGATGGTCTTTGGTCAAAATGCAGTACTTCTATTGGACTTTTTGATATCCACCCTTAAGGTTGCACAAGAGCATCAATGGACTAGTCATGAGCTATCATCTAGGATTATGGACTGAGAATGCTTAGGAGAGACTAAGCTAAGCGCGACAACAAGAATATATGCAGCCAAGAAAGGCATAAAGCCTATTTCAATGCGCATGTGAAGGATAAAGGCTTGCAAGTTTATGATTTAGTCTTAATCTATACATTGAAGCAACATGCTCCACAATTAGAGAAATGTGGTTATGGACCTATGATTATCAATAGAATTTCAATGAGTGGAGCGGTGAAGCTAGTCACTTTGGAAGGAGAGGTGATGCCCAACTACATTAGTGGTTGAAGAGTCAAGTCTATCAAGAACCTTTGATGAAGGATATCCTGAGAGGACTCACCTTCACTAGGAAACACAAAGAGGAAGAAAAGAGAATTAGAAAGGAAGCTCAAGTTGAAGCCCTAGATCCAAGGATTAAGGATGGAGTGAAATGATAAAGTAAAGGAACTTCTTCTAGTCAATACCTTCTCCAATATATAGTTCCTTAGATATCCCATGGCTACGTTCCAAACCAAGCAGACTGTTTACCCTAGCATAGTTGATAGATGACCCTTCATTGGGCAAGGCACCACTCTCAAGGAGGTTAGGGCTCTAATTGGTTCGCGTGAAGCAACTAGTACGATTAGGTCTTCTTACTGTCAATTAATGGAACTAAAAAGCGAGTTCTATTCAGGCATACCCCAAAGGACTAGAAGGAATGGAAACCCCTTGCATGGGTGATGTGGAAATTTCCTATCCTCATAAAGGATGTAACTTTGATAGTGAAGCTCCTAGTCTACCATGATGAAGATATGATAGAACCTCTGATACTAGGCAAAGATTGGATATACAATCACTTAGTGGAACTAAATCTCAGGAAAATCCTCCTCCAGTTTGGGGTAGCTTAACAACATTGAGTGATACAACTTGAAAACAAGGGCATCGGTCATCTCCACTCTATGAAAGAGACCCCCTGTCCTCACAAAAGGGAAGAGAATGAAAGCAGGATGATCCTTGGACAAATGGGGACTATCCTTGGATAGACGATCACTCTCCCTAGACAAATGGGAACTATCCTTGGACAAATGGCACTATCGACATCACTCCACCTTTCTTCGGACAGATGGGCACATAGTCAAAAAAATGGGGACCATCATCCCCTCAAGCTCACCATCCACACTTTCTACATGCACGCTTAGATTTGTTTTATAGAATGCCTCATTTCCTGATGGGTAAGTCATGCAAGTGTTGGACCTCCCTTCTTTTCCAAAGTAGAGTGTCCAACCGACCTCTCACCCATCACCATTGAAGAGTCAACCGAAGCCCAGGCACCAAACTCAAAGGTCAACTCATACCATCCGACGTTCACCCACAACCACTCTACAATACTCATTTAGCACTAGCACGTCCAATAATATGGATATATCACCATCCACTGCACCACAACTCACAATTTCTACTCCTCTCACCACCACTCATGCACCCTCCACATCACAATCACTCACTACCACACTCACTTTCACATTCATGTCAGCATCCACTCCACCCTTCCCCATCCCCTCTTCATCTCACATTGAACAACATTCTGCCATGCATCCACCTTCCATATTCTCGTCATTAGTCATTGAAAATGCACTCCAACAAATGTTTGCCTGTATGCATTAAGTATGCAATGAGTTCATAGCTTTAGAAAAGAAGTACCAAGAATCGCAACAGACAACTAATCAATTACAAGAAAACCTAAACTCCTTAGAGAGCACGTCCCTCAACACATGATACAAAGAAGTCAAAGAATCTTATCACACCATGGAGCTTGATTTAGAGCAGAAAGATAAAGAGGCAATCACAGATGCAAAAGATAAGCTTCAATAGAAAATGGAGCATAGGGCTCAACTTACTCGTAGTATGGGTCTCCTTTGACACCATTTAGCACCACGATAGGAAGAAAACTAATGACTATAGGACCAAAATCGAGATAACTTTGAAACTACCATGGATAATCCTGATGAGCCCCTCAATCCTTGTAGATTCAAAGCAATAGCCTCAGAGACCACGAAGCTATTATTAGAGGACCATGTCAGATTTCTGGATGACTATGACCGACTAACAAAAGAATGTCATTCACTACGCAATGAAAAGACCACATTACTTTTAAGTGAGTACCAGTGACCACCTGCTACATAGACTGTGACACCATCGGAGCTACTAGAGGAGCTGAAATCATTATGGGTGTGCGTCACAAAATTATAGAACCAGTTGGTAGAGTAGACAATGATACAAAGGTTGGACTCCCCACCAAGCCTACTACAGGTCGAGGAAACCATAGCCATTCAAATGGAACCTATCTTTCAAGAGGAATATGAGCGTCAACCTACAAAAGGTTGACATGTTACTGATGAGGGTGAGGACACATTTAAGCTAGCATGCCCGACATGGATGAAATCGGTGGAAGAATTGGGAAAGATGCATTCTGCAAGGATAGAAGCCTAACTAAAAGCAATGGCTGCCATAGAAGAAACCATATTATAGTCTCCATACTTCCTAGAGCTTGCACCAAGGAGGTACATATCCATCAATGAGCTACAATATAAACCTTAATTCATGTACCTAGCCAAGCACAACCTAGAAATCGAGTGCATCAGGGGCAAGAAACCCACTCATGCTACTAAGTTCCAACTAGAGGACCTCCCATTTTTCAACCCAATTAGAGGAGAGATTTATTGCAAGAATATCTTGAAATGATGTATACGTGGTCCAAAGCTCCAATGCACATAATGTATAACTTATGATATGGCTCAGTGCCCCATCCTCAATCCTAGAAATCCTTCACCATTAAAGTACAAAATGATCCAAAGTGTCAACACTTGATAAATTACCCATATTCTTCACCGCCTCAAGGCCCGCCAACTATGGCATATATGATCATGACAATCAGGCATTGGCTCCTCACCTAAACGTAATGATAGATGTAGTAGCCCAAATGACCGTAAAGATCTTTGATCTCATGCAAACATCCTTCAAGGTTTTCCAACATGTCTGTGCACTACATGTCTCAACACCAAGATTTGAGCATGGTAATTTAGATCTTGTATATGATATGAGCACCAATCCATTGCTCAAAGTATGTTATGCCTAGCACTACATAATAAAGTACCTATCCACTAACTTTTGAACAAATGTTTACCACGGGGTTCTAGGAATACCATTTGGAGGTGTTCGTCAGTAGGCCAACTCAATTGCTACATCTTTTTGCCTGTAAACAAATGGTATATTTGACTCAATACCTTTTTCCTCCTCAAGATATGCCCCAAGCCATTTGTTGCTCTAGCACAATGGTAAGTACCACGTTAAGAAGCTTCACCTCCTTAATGTCAATCCGAGGGAGAGGTAGGAGTGATATGAAGATCGTGAACGTGAGATGATGTGAGAGTGAAGGTGAGAAGCACAAAGATGCACACACACATACACACACACAATGAAGAGACAAGCAAGACACAATGGAAGGTGGGAAATTAGTTCTATTACTCAAGAATACTCTTACAAGCTCAAAAGAACTCTAATCTCAAACAAGCTACAATGAACCAACCTCAAAAATGAGCTCTCTAGCTCTTTTTATAGTTTCTAGACTAGTTTTGACCGGTTTCACATCTAGTGACCGGCCTAGTTAAAAAATAGGTCCTAGAGGCTATTTGGAAGGGTAAACGATGTCTAAAAATAACGAAAATTGGTACGAGCATTCTACCTAAGCTCCTCAAGCTCGAGGACTCCTCGGCTTGCACAAAATGGAGCTATGGATTACAAAATGTGGTTTTCTATGATACATATGTTACAATTAGTGATAATAATCACTGTTGAATGTTTGGAGAATTAATAAGAAATATATTTGTTTGAAAAATTGATCCGCCTGGCTCCCTGCTTCGTCTTCACATGCTTCCGTGGCGTCTGTGCCTCTGGCTGCTTCCAACACCCCCCTCCCTCTCGCTTCTGTCGTCCCTGACAGAACCTTGTTGTGAGGTCTGCCGGATGTAGTTCTGTAGGAGGTCTTGAGCGAGGGTGTGCTCTGATATACGAATGCCTCGGGCTAGATCAGCCTCGAGTTTCTCCCAGTCGATAGGTTGCGGCTCGTCTGGTGGTGGGAGCTGATAATGTGTGGAGTACACCATTCGTTCACAGGCGAATAATTGCAATAAGTGTGTGGGCCTGCTTATAAATACCTCTGAATGGTACTCCCAAAAGCCGGTGGTGAACATTTCTTCGAATGTCTGCTTGTAGCATGCCGGTAGGTATTTGATTCTGCAGTGCCAGGCATAACACACCCGTAGCGATGGCGTTGTGCTCATATCATAGACTAAATCAAAGTTGCCATGCTCGAAGCCCGGGGTGTTTACATGGGGAGCCTTGATGCGTCGGAAGACTTTAAAGATCATCTGCATCATGTCAAAGATTTTGACAGTCATGTGCGCGGCAATATCATCCATATGCTTTAACCTAGGGAGCCAGTGGCGGATCGTCGCCATCATGTAGCCTACTGTGGGTAACTCGATTGGTGGCCTGAAATAGGGATAGTTCAGCCAGTCTTGGCACTGCTTATTGTTCTGTACCTTAATGGCGAAGGCAGTCCAAGAGCGGCGTCGTGGGACTGGTCCCCAGCACGGGTTAAATTTTAAGTGCAGCGGCGCTTTTACCCACGTGCTCATCATCTCTGGATAGTTTTGCAATAAATCTTTGCGCCAGTCTGGTTGAAGGATTTCACCTCTCTGCGCCCTTGGTGGCAAGTCCTCTGGCTCGAATTGAGTGGCATGCGTTGGTTTCAGACCTGTTTCTTTCTCTATGGCTAACTGGTATTCGGCCATTAACATGAAGTACGGTTTATATTGAAGCTCATGCCCAGATATGTATCGTCGCGGGGCCAATTGAGCAAAGAATGGTGCGTGTAAAATTCTCTCTTCAATCATGGCCATGGCATGTAGCTGTGCCTCTACTCTGGCCGAATGTGTCGTTCCGAGTTCTTCAACTGTCTTCATCCACGCGGGGGTAGGTAATTCATAGGTCATCTGGCCTTCGGCCGTGACACGTCCGCCTGGGATGGGTATCGGTTCATATGCCTCTTCGAATGTCTCCTCCACCGGGATAGTGACGGTTTCTTCCTCAGCTGGTAGCTCAGGTGGGGAGTCTGGCCTTGGTGGTGCTTCATATATTGCAATTCTAGATTCAAGATTTGTTACCTGGGCCCGGAGTGCGTTGAGTTCCTCTAAAATTTCAGGGGCAGGGTCCGCAGGTGCTGGTAGTTCTGCTGCTACGTGTACTTGTTGTGTTGCCGGTTCTCTGAGCTGTAGCAGCTTGTGATCTTCCTTTAACTTTTGGTGCTCTTCGTTCATACGATCATAGTCCTCGAGCAATCGCACATGATCATCTAGCAACATCCGCATCGATTCAGATGGGATTGCCTTGAATCTGCTCGGACTTAAGGGTTGGTCTGGATGGTCCAAAGCCGCTTCCAAATTCTCTCTATTCTGCTCTTGGAGTCTCTGGTTCTCCTCTTTTGCTGCGGCTAAGTGTCTTCTTAGTAAACCCATATTTCTAGTGAGCGTTGCATTGCGGACGGTCTGGGCTCGAAGTAGGTTGTCCAAATCCGCAGTGGCTTCTTTTGTTTTCTCCTCACTTTCTAGTTCTAATTTGTGATAGGCCTCTCGTAAATCTTGGTATCGGCTGTTCAGTGAGGCATTCTCAATTGATAGTGAATTAAGCTGCGACTGTAATTCATTCGTAGTCCTCTGCAGCTGTTGATAGTTGGTGCCGAGTGATGCAAACTCATCGCGGACTTGTGTCATGCATGTGAACATGTGTTGGAATGCGGTGTCTATGGTGGGCGATAGTAGTAGTGAAGTACTAAATGAGGATGCAGTGGAAGTGGATGCAGCGGGAATGGGAAATGGGGTTGGGAAGGTGGATGCAGTGGTGATCGTGGAAAATTGTGATGTGTCTAAAAATGTTTGTGCCGGGAGTGAAGTGAGTGGTGGTGCCGTGGGTGGTGATATGTCCATGTCATTGGACGTGTTTAGTGTTGTGACTGTGAAAAGTGGTGTGATTGTGGGTGGTTGTGTGGGTGTGAATACGGGATTTACAAATGTAGAGTAGTTTACAGGGGGGATGGTTGGAGCAGCTTGGTGAAACGGGGAAATAGGGGTTATGGTAGGTTGGGGAGGTGAGACTGGTGAGAAGGTTAGTGGGGTTAGAAAGGGGAATGGGGTTCTTAGAGGTGGGGGAAATGCGGGGAAAGATGAAGGGGTGAAGGGGTTAACATGTAGATACGAAGGGCTGGGTGTGGGCATGGTGGTCTGAATGGGCAGGGTAAAGGTTGTGGCTATGTTGCCTTGTACAGGTGTGGATGTGGGGGAAGCAGGTGGGTGTGCAGGGGATACAGGATGGGTGGGTGAAAGATGAGGTGAGAGAGGAGTAGAAGGGGTGGATGTTATTTCGAGGATAGTAGTGGTATGTACAACGGTAGTACGTGGTGGGGAATCTACAAGGATGGGTTCTGCGGTCGATGAACTTTCGGGGACGAGGCGTGCCTCCCTGGCTTGTGCTGAAGACTGAGCTCCTGTTGGTACGCGAATATACTCTCCAGGCTTTGAAAGTAGTCGCACTCGGCGGGGGTCAAACTTTGGTAGTTGCTTTCTTTGTAAAAACCTGAGTGCTTCATGGGAGCCTACTGATTTGACTAACTCTCTGAACCCTCTGATGTATGCGTCTTCGAATCCTCCGGAGATGAGTTCCTGTTCAATTAATGCCTGGCTCTCCTCTTCAGTTAACTTCTTCCGTGCCCAGACTTTCTCCATCGTGCGATATAATTTCTTTATGGCCAGCGTGTACGCTGCGGCTTCGAAAGTCTCATCTTCATATGTGCTTGTGTCGCCGTGTGCTTCGGTTTGTTGGCCTTGGCCATCTGTCTGTCCGTCTTGTGAGCCCTGGCTGGCTTCATCGTCGCCTTGCTCGTTGTCTGTTTCGGTTCTTTCTTCTTCAGAGCTCGACACAGCTTGTCCCTGTGGCAGATCTCGCGGCGTGGTAGGGTAGCTGGGGCGTTCATATTCCTGGGAGAACAATTGTGCTTCTGAATACTGGAATTCGTTTGAGAATGCATCAGGCATCTCAAAATCAAATGTTGTGGTTATAGGGTCTGCCTCCATATGTGGTATTGGAAAAGAAAAAGCCTCCGCACCAATAGTGGTGGGAGCTTCTGCTGTTGTGGTGGTGGGTTCTGTGGTGGCAGCTGCCTGAGGTGCAGAGGTACTAGTGATGGCCTCCGGAACCACTGGTCTGGACAACCTTATGCGAATAGGTTGTACAGTGGGAGCCGCTTCTGTCTGTGGTCGCTCTGGAGAAGGTTGTGGTGATGGTGACTCTGGCACCTGAAGGCAAGGGATGGTGCCTAGCATGCGCTTGCCTGCCCGTGTTCGACTGGGCTTCCTGGCTTTCTTCGTCGTTCCTTTGAATGCCTTCAGTTCTTCTCCTGTTAATGCACGCTCGATGGGCAAGTCATAAGCTAAGCACATATACACAATTCTAGTGAGTGCACAACATCCGTTAAGCACTTTTTTGCGCTCCCATCTGTGCTGTGCCAGATACATTTGATCTATGATCCAGCTTGCCAGATCAACAGTTTGAGGTCCCGTGCATGCCAAATACAATCCGAACCAGATTCGTTTATGGGGCATGGTAAATCTGTCCTGAGCTGGGAATGCGAAATGTTGCATGCATATCCTTAGTGGCTTGGACAGCTCAGGTGTGATTGCCGAAATCTCCTCCCACTTCGTGACATCCCCACGTTTCATCGGTTCTGGAATTAATCTCTCTCGATCTGTGGGTGTGTGGGTGCCATGAATTTTGATGGCCGCTCTGATTAAATCCTTAGATAGGTAAAACCTTTTGTAAGGTGGATCATCCACTAGAGTAGGCAATATGAAGGTTCCTGGGATGTCCTTATTCTCTGATGCCAGCAAGGTAGTGATTAAGTAATAGCACCTGTAAAAATCTGGTTTGGGCAGGGGATCACTGAAATATTCTGTGAAGCCGGCTCTGGCCCAAACGTGAGTTAAATCCTGGGTGCTTTGTAGGGCTTCGAACTCTCTAGAGAAAAACTGGTATTTTCCCCACGTGCGGTCATCAAATGTCAGAGAGGATTCAAAAATAAAGTCCGCGTCCGCAAGGGGTCCTGCAAGTCCCTGAAACCAATGAGAGTTCCTGTGTATCTTTTCGGTGTAGCCCATGGGTGGGTTGTCGACAGGCATGGGCCCTGGAAATCCTTGGAATTCCGGCGGTGGAGCAGTCGGGTGGGACTCTGCTCGTAGTACGTTAAGTGGTACTGCCGCTACACTGGGGCCTGCTCCTGATGTTCCTTCGTCGGTTTGCATGGTGACTGATGCGCTAATGAGAAAGATCTGCTACAAAAGATTAACACATTAGCATGGAAATTAATTATGATCCCATTAAAGTGAGACCGCAATCCCTTTCCATAACTGATGCGTAACCCGTGTAGCCAAGTGCTGTGATGTGATGGATGCAACGTTTCTTGCAGCACTAGTGCAGGTCTCTAGACTCCTACACGTTTCAGATCATGCATACATTTCTTGATGAGATGAGATTACGAGTGATGTGTGATGATGGTGGGTGAATTTATACAAGGTTTAAAGGTTAGTGATTTAGTACAAGGTTGTATGTTAGTCGGAGGGGTAGTTTTATGAGACATGGGGTTAGGGGGAGACAGTTGGACACGTTTCGGTATCCATTTCCTAAGGATCTTGGAGTGGGTGGTGGGTTTCTGCTGAGGGGCAAAGGGTGGTGTCGGGTGTGGTGGTATCGAGGGATGAAATGAGTTGTGGGGGTTATATATTACATGGCTTATGGGTTGAGCTATGATACATGGTTTGGGTACCCAAATCTGCGTGGGCGTGGGTCTATGGGTAAGGTACTTCTTGGCGATCCACATTTGTCGGATGCTCGGACCTGTAGAAGAAGGTCGAGGGGATGGTGGATATCGATTCTGTTTCTGTACTGCCCTTTTTTTATCGATTTCTGCTTGGTTGGAGTTCTTCGGTGCTTTTTGTCCTTTTGGCACCCATATTTGTCTGGTGCCGCTTCCTTTGGGTGGCCTAAACTGCTTTCCTTGTTGTTTCCTCTGATACTGCCGTCGGTCTGGGTTCCTCCGTCGTAGTTGACTCTGTTGTTGTTGAGGTTGAGAGGTCGGATGGACACTCTGCTTTGGAAAAGAAGGGAGATCCAACACTTGCGTGACCTGCCCATTAGGAAGTGATGCCTTATTTAACTTTAATCTAGGCCAGTCCGCAACAAGTTTGGAAGGATGAGCACCGCAGGGTGTCGTGCTCATTTGTCCGCTGATGCAACCCACCTGACCGCTGATTGTGTCCATCTGCCCTTGCGGTTGGGTAACTGCCTCTTCTAGTTTGCAGGAAGTCCCAGGGAAGATCTCCTGTCGTCCTTTTGATTGACAATTGTCCGTAGCCAAGCCCGAGTGGGTTGGTGTAGACGTAACGTGACTGGTCTGCTTAAAGATCTTCCGGTCTTCCGTCGCATGCATTTCATAGGGTCTAGGGTCACAACCATCAAGCGGAATGCCGTTAGGGAAGTCAAGCGGTATCACTCGCTTCTGCTCTAAGGTTCCAATTTGTAAGGAGCCTTGTCTAAGATTTAGGTCCACTGAGTGGTCGTATAGCCAATCTTGGCCAAGGATTAGGGGTTCTATCAGGTCGTCATCATGGCACACTAGTAGCTTTGCCGTCATGGTCACATCCTTTATGAGGATAGGAAGGTCCACCTCACCCATGCAAGGGGTTTCCATGCCTCCTAGGCCTATGAGGTATGCCTCAATTGGCCGCATTTCTATTCCTGAATCCTTATAGTGGGACCATCTAATCGCACTAGTCGCAGCACCTGAGTCAATTAAAGCCCTGAGTTTTTGGCAATGGTTGCCGTGCTCTAGCCTAACTGTAATGAATGGTCTCCTGTCCACTATGCTAGGATGAGTGGTTGACTTTACTTGACACATGGCCATGGGATATTGTTACCGTTAGTGTCCATGTGAAAGGCCAAATGGCCACCGGACACTTCTTTGTATATGTTCTTTAATAAAACATATAGTGGCCTGGTCAGTCACAGACTATTGTTACCGTTAGTGTCCATGTGAAAGGCCAAATGGCCACCGGACACTTCTTTGTATATGTTCTTTAATAAAACATATAGTGGCCTGGTCAGTCACAGACTGTAAGTTCGACCGCATTTGTAAGACCTAAGAAGTCTGTCTTCGTGCTCCCTGTGTACTGCGTTTTCTGCGTATTCTACAACATGTGTGCGGAGTGCTGTGTGTGGCGACAGGAGCTCGGTTTTCAACTTTGAGCATATCGTCGTGGAGCTCTTTCTCCAAGGCTTACGACTAAGGCGGCGACCAAGGCATAGACCTTGGCATACCTTGTCATCCGAGTCACCGAAGTCACCGTTGGCACCGTTGGCTGCGCGCGAGGGAGGACCTCAACGATCAAGGAATATAGAGGTTCCCGGTACTTCCCGGGAGGTCACCCATCCCAGTACTGTTCCCCCCAGAGCTCGCTTAACCGCGGCAATCTCTTGCCATTAAGCTACACTCTTGTGGTGTTTGAAGAAGGGGAAAGACTAAGGTTGGCATTACCTTGAACAAGTTTTGGTCCCTCAAAGCTTCATTTTTGCTTTTAAAGCCTATTTCTGAAGCAATTTTGGGGTGTTTTTGGAGCCATTTTGGAGTACTTTCGTACGTAGTTCTCTTCACACAGGTCCAAGAACATCAAGAAGAGTGTTCCTTGTACTTCTCAGACAATAAATATCAACCTTTGGGGCTGTATTTTCAGCCACACTCGTAAAACTACAGGTTTCTCGAGGGGTTTTCAGTTTTGGTGGGAGCAGTCGCTGCAAATTTATGCAGGTTTTTAAAGCCTAAAACATCAGAGTTGACAGACACTTGCAGGTGTTATTGGCTAGTTTTTTGGGCTGTGTATTCAGCCTTTCAGTGTCATTTTACTGCATATATTGAGCACATACACACCATGTACGCTTCTGTGGATACCGCTTATGTACGTCCATGTGGGCATTGATATAGCGGTTACGTTCTTTGCATAAAGCCTTTTACGTTTGATAAAGAGGGTCGTGGTGAGGTTTTCTTAACTGGGAGACACCCAGATGTCGGGGTCTCTTCGGTGATGCAGGTGGAAGACTTAGCTTAGTTGGCTTCTATTGGGTAACTGATTATATGCAGTGGAGTCAGTGATTCACTATGCAGGTAGACATGTTAGTACTTGCAGTTTTATGATACTTTGACACTGGTCATATGCTAATTTTGCAGAGGATACTCTGGCAAAATTTTTCCAGATTTCTGGTTTAGTCAACTATATAGTGGTCGATTTACTCCTTGATACACTTATTTGTTGGTGTTTGGACTCTTCTAGCTCCATTATCATTCTATTCAGTTCTCTACGATCATGGCATCAGAGGTCTCAGGCACATCCGGTGGATCAGGGTCTAGTGCTAGCGTTCCGAGGAGGAGCTATAACTTGCAGGGCAAAGACCATTTTGAGATCCGAAAATTTGATGGCACAAACTTTGCTCTATGGAAGAATCAGATTAAAGATGTGCTGATTCAAAGAAGGCAATGGAAGCCAGTAAATGGGATTTCAAAGAAGCCTGCTGACATGGATGAAGATGATTGGGATGAGTTAGATGAAATGGCCAGGTCTACCATTCGCTTGCACCTAGCAGATAATGTTTACTTTACAGTATTAGACTGTGAAAGTGCAGAGGAGCTTTGGAAGAAGTTATGCAATACATATGAAAAAGAGACGGCATCAAATAAAGTATATCTGATGAGAAAATTATACGACCTTCGTATGAAGGACACAGATAGTGTTGCTGCTCATCTAAATGAGTTTGATGCCATATTCTCCCAGTTACAGGCTCAGAAAATGGATATGGACAATGAAATGAAAGCAGTATTGATGTTATGCACCCTGCCATCATCATGGGATACATTTTGCACAGCTATTAGCAATAGTGCACCAGGTGGTAAACTCGTCTATGATGACATATGCGGAGCACTCTTGAGTGAGGAGATTCGTAGAAAATCTATGGTTGGCACTCAGAGTGGAGATGCATATAATGTTCGTGATTCTTACCAAGGAAAGAATCAACAACGTGGCAGGAGCAAGAACAAGGAAAAGAATGGTCAACGGAATAAGAGCAGAAGTAAATCAAGGAAGAGGGATATTGAATGCCATTATTGTCATAAGAAAGGACACATGAAGAAAGACTGTTATGCATTAAAGAATGCCAAAGGTAAAGGACAGAATGTTGATGGGCATGTTAAACAGTTACCTGCACCATCTACTTCGACTGTGAAGATTGAAGAAATTAATGCTATTTCTGATGATGCTGATGTGTTGACACTTGATAGTACTATGCCATCTGAGGCACTTATGACTGATTCTCTTTCCCACACCTGGCTGCTAGATTCTGGTGCTTCTTTCCATGTGACACCACATAGAGAATGGTTCTCTAATTATGCAGCAAAGTCTCTTGGTACCGTGAGACTTGGTGACTCTTACCAGTGTGATGTTGTGGGGATTGGAGATGTGGTTGTGCAGTTCATTGACGGTTCAAAATTTACTATGCATAATGTACGCCATGTACCTCAGTTATCACGCAGTTTGATGTCAGTTGGTCAACTTGATGACCTTGGTTACAAGGTGGTCTTCTATGCTCAATCCTTTCGTATATCAAAGGGCAATATGGTTATTGCAAAAGGAAGGAAAGTTGGCTCACTTTACCCTTTATTTTGTATCACAGAAAGAACACTTGTTAGCTGTTACTGAACAGCCTATGGCTTGTATTTGGCATGGTCGTTTGGGCCATATATCTCGTAGTGGAATGGAAAATCTTTCTCGTTCTGGCTACTTACCTGTGTTATCTTTCTCTGATTTTTCATTTTGTGAGCATTGTCAATATGGAAAGCAAACCAGAAATGTGCATAAAACGCACATTGACTCTTCAATTCAGCCTTTAGATCTTGTTCATACAGATGTGTGTGGTCCTATGCCCACTAGGTCCTTAGGTGGTTCTCTTTACTTTGTTACTTTCATAGATGATGCTACTAGAAAAGTCTGGGTATATCCTATCAAATCGAAGGATGATGTATTCCCTACTTTCAGAAAATGGCTTGCTTCAGTTGAGACTGAAAAAGGAACTAAGCTTAAGGCTTTACGTTCAGATAATGGGGGTGAATATACCTCACATGAATTCAGCCTTTTCTGTCAGTGTAGAGGGATTCGTAGAGAGTTTACAGCTCCTTATACCCCAGTACAGAATGGTGTAGCTGAGAGGATGAATAGAACTATTCAAGATAGAGTAGTCTCTATGTTGCATCATGCAAACCTCTCACAAGGTTTTTGGGCAGAAGCAGTATTGACTGCAGTTCATGTGATTAACCTTTCACCTAGTACTGCCAAAGGTCTGAAAGTGGCACAAGAGTTATGGACAGGGAAACCACCATATTATGATCATCTTCGAGTTTTTGGGTGTGAAGCATATGTTCATATACCCAAGAATCTTAGACAGAAGTTGGACCATAAGTCAAAGAAATGCATTTTTCTTGGATATGGTCGAGAAGGACAATTTGGATATCGCTTATGGGATCCTGAAACACGGTCAGTGATCAGAAGTAGTGATGTCATTTTTAATGAGTCTAAGATGCATAAACAGCCGATTAAGGAGGTTGAAGTGAGAAGAGTGGTGTTTGAGGATACTAGTCCTCCGGTTAGCATGCATAAAAATGCTGCACATAGGGATGTTCAAGAGAATGTCCATTCAGATCAGTCTGCACATGTTCCTGTTCAGCAACCATTGAGACGTTCTGCACGTGTCTCATATCCACCTGATAGATATGTTCCAGGTTTAGATTTTGTTATGCTAACAGATGTCGGTGAGCCCTCTTGCTACAAAGAGGCTATGCAGACAGAGGATCATGTCAAGTGGGAGCGTGCCATGAAGAGTGAGTTGGATTCTATTCACAAGAATGGTACTTGGGACTTAGTACCTTTGCCAAAGGGAAGGAAAGCTTTACCATGTAAATGGGTATATAAGCTGAAATTCACATCAGATAGTGCTTCTCCAAAATATAAAGCACGACTTGTTGCAAAGGGTTTTAAGCAACAACATGGTGTTGATTTTGAGGAAATCTTCTCCCCAGTGGTCAAGATGACTACTTTGCGCATGTTGCTTGGATTCGTTGCAATGGAGGACTTAGAGCTAGTCCAAATGGATGTGAAAACAGCTTTCTTGCATGGAGATCTTACAGATGAGATCTATATGGAACAACCAGAGGGTTATGTAGTTCCTGGCAAGGAAAGTCTAGTTTGTAAGCTCAAGAAGAGCTTGTATGGACTTAAACAGTCTCCTAGACAATGGTACCAAAAGTTTGATGCTTTTATGAAGTCCCAAGGCTATTCTCGGAGCAATGAGGATCATTGTCTCTACACAAAGAGATGTTCTGATGGCAGCTTGATATGCTTGATACTTTACGTCGATGATATGTTGATTGCTGGGAAGTCCTCTTATGATTTGTCAATTCTCAAAAAGAAGTTGAGTCAGACATTTGATATGAAGGATTTGGGGGATGCCAAACATATTCTTGGCATGCGCATTACTCGTGATAGGAGTAAAAGATGCATATACTTGTCTCAAAGTGAGTACATATCCAAAGTACTTCATCGATTCAATATGCAGGGTGGAAAGGCATTGAGTACACCTTTACCCACATATGTGAAATTGAGCAAGGATGACTGCCCCAAATCAGATGAGGAAAAGGAATTCATGACCAAAATTCCCTATCAGTCTGCTGTTGGTAGTCTCATGTATGCTATGGTAGCTACGAGACCAGACATTGCATTTGCAGTGGGAGTTGTGAGCAGATATATGTCTAATCCTGGCAAGAAACATTGGGAAGCGGTCAAAATGATTTTGAGATATCTGAGTGGCACTAAGGACAAGTGTCTATGCTTAGGTAGAGGGAAAGCATCCATTATTGGTTACACAGATTCTGACTATGCTGGTTGTGTAGACAATCGTAAGTCTACATCAGGGTACATTTTTCATTTTGCTGGAGGTGCTATCTCTTGGAGATCTCGTCTTCAAGAATGTACAGCTGTTTCCACCACAGAAGCAGAGTATGTTGCAGCAAGTGAGGCATGTAAGGAAGCATTGTGGCTTTCTCGTCTTGCTTGTGATATGGGTTTGCCTCAGCATGTACCTCACTTGCTCAGTGATAGTCAGAGTGCCATTGCTTTGGCTAAGAATCCGGTCTATCATGCAAAGACCAAGCACATTGAGGTGAGGTATCACTTCATTAGAGATTGCTTAGCCACTGAGAGCATTATTCTTGAGAAGGTTCACACTCGAGATAATGCTGCAGATGCTTTGACTAAAGCTCTACCACAGGATAGCTTTCGACACTGTTGTCACTTGATGGGGGTTACTTGATTCTTGATCTTACGCAGTCACTTGTATACTGTGTAACATGCCCATCAGGTGGGAGGTATAGTTTGTATACTTACACTCAGGTATTTTTTATCATTCTTTCTTTTTTCTCCCATAGTTACTCTAGCCATATTGGCCTTTAGTGGGAGATTGTTACCGTTAGTGTCCATGTGAAAGGCCAAATGGCCACCGGACACTTCTTTGTATATGTTCTTTAATAAAACATATAGTGGCCTGGTCAGTCACAGACTGTAAGTTCGACCGCATTTGTAAGACCTAAGAAGTCTGTCTTCGTGCTCCCTGTGTACTGCGTTTTCTGCGTATTCTACAACATGTGTGCGGAGTGCTGTGTGTGGCGACAGGAGCTCGGTTTTCAACTTTGAGCATATCGTCGTGGAGCTCTCGAGAAGGAGAGTCTAGTGTGGTGCACGCCATCGAAATACTTCAGATATCTGGGTGATGTTTCCAGATGGTTATAATGTTCTCTCCCTAGTCCTTGTCTTCTTAGCTTCATGCGCCTAATGCGTTCTATGGCTTCTACCTGAGCTTCCGCTCGTATTCTATTTTCTTCCTCCTTACGCTTCTTTGCCAACGTGAGTCGTCTAAGCATATCCTCAGTAAGAGGTTCTTGATATAACCTGACTCTACAGCCACTAATGTAATTAGGCATTATATCTCCTTCTAAGGTGGCTAACTGTACTGCTCCACTAGTCGAAAGTCTGTTAATGATCATAGGTCCATAACCTCGCTTTTCTAACTTCCGTGCGTGCTGTTTTAGTGTATACACTAGAACTAAATCTCCTTCTTTTAGGCCTTTATCTTTCACATGTGCATCAAAATATGCTTTCTGTCGCTTCTTCGCTGCGTATATTCCTGCTGCTGCCTTTAACCTGGTTTCTCCTAATCGTTCCAAGTCCATTATTCTCGCTGATAATTCATGGCCGGTCCACTGATGTTCTTGTGCAACCTTAAGTGTCGGTATCAAGAAGTCCAAAGGAAGCACTGCATTCTGACCAAAAACCATATGAAATGGAGTTGCATTGAGTACGGTCTTGTTAGCCACTCGATATGCCCAAACAGCGTGGTGTAACTGTTTGTCCCAATCTGAACGTTTGTTGTTCACGAGTTTCGTCAGTACGTTACAAAGTATCTTGTTAGTGCTTTCAGCCTGACCATTGGCCTGAGGATGATATGGTGCAGATTTCTTGTGAATCACCATAAAATCCTGCAACAGATATTCAATGACTTGGTTTAGAAAGTGAGTGCCTCGATCGCTCACTAACTCTATAGGCAATCCATATCTTGTAAAGACATTTTCAAATAAGAATTTTGCAGTCGTGTGAGCATCATTCTTTTTTGTGGCTTTTGCCTCTACCCATTTGGTTAGATAATCTGTGGCAACAATAATGTATTCCGCATGTGTACCTTTTGCAGGGGGGTTAATGGGTCCTACAAAGTCTATACCCCACTTAGAGAATGCACGTCCGCCCATCATGGGTTTCAATGGCATTTCATCTCTGCGAGTAGGAAACTGAGTTCTTTGGCACACATCACATCTCTTTACATAGGTATGTGCATCCATGTGAAGAGTGGGCCACCATAATCCTGCAAAGAGAATGGCTTTGATTATCCTATCTGGTCCAAAATGACCTCCTGCAACACCTTGGTGTGCAGTCTCTAGTATGCTAAGATATTCACTCTCATGAACACATTGTCTTAGATATCCATCTCGTCCTCTTTTGTATAAATTATCGCCAATGAGTGAATAGTCTTGAGCTTCCTGCTCCAGACTGCGTTGTCGAGCTAAGGTCATGCCTTGAGGGAATGTGTTCGTCCTCAAGTATGTCACTAAAGGTTCACTCCAGTCTGGTGTGAGAGACACGTGGTAGAGTGTAGCATGCTCTACTGGTGGTCTTTCACAACACACCTGACATTCTTTACACAACTTGTAGACATCTGCTTCCATCGTAGGCCAATATACTCCTAATCTTTGCAGAGTCTGTAATGTTCGATGTTTTGAATGATGTTGCTTTAGTGCACCTATGTGTGCTAATTGCAACCAATTCGCATGTTCTGAGTCATCTACACAACAGGCAAGAATCTTTTGATTATCCTGTTTATATATGCTTCCTGCCATTATTTGGTATCTCTGAGACTTGGTAATCTCTCCTTCTTTGATCTCTATCCTAGGATTCTTGGGTCCGTATGTCAGAATAGGGACTATAGGCTTAGCCCATTCTGGTGCTATCTCAAGGTTAAATAGGTATGCATCTGGTAATTCATCCGCTACCCCTTGAGGAGCTTCTCCTGAGGTTAATCGTGAAAGGTGGTCAGCTCTAAGATGTGTCTTTCCTTTCCTGACTACTACTTCAAAATCATACTCCATGAGTAATAGAAACCAACGTATTAGTCGTCCTGTGTTACATGGTTTGTTGACTAAGTATAATAGGGCTTGATGATCTGTAAAGAACTTGAATTTGTTGGCCAACAAGTAGTGCCTAAACTTCTTTACTGCGTAGATCATCCCTAATCCTTCTCGTTCCGTCGTGGTGTAATTTCTTTCTGCTGCGTTCAATTGTCTGCTAGCGTAAGCTATGGGGAGATCTATGTTACCTTCATTCGTGGGTTGTGCCAACACACATCCTATGGCGTAATTGGATGCATCCACATGTACATGGAATGGCTTACTCCAATCTGGGGTAGTCAATATAGGTGCTGAGCACAAACGTCGTTTAAGTTCATTGAATGAATTTTCACATTCATCTGTCCATTCAAAATTGGTTAAAAGAGAGTACAAAGGCTTAGCTATGATTGCATACATGTGTATGAATCTCCTATAATAACCGCAATGGCCCATAAATGCCTGTACCTCTTTCACATTAGTTGGTCTGGGTAGATCCGCAATTACCTTCACCTTTTCTTCATCCGTAGAGATTCCATTTTTTGACACAATGTGTCCTAGAATTTTGCATTGTCTGACCATGAAAACGCATTTTTCTGGGTTCAAACAAACCTGATATTCTCGACATTTGTCAAATATTTGTCTTAACTCTGGGATATGTGTCTGTCTTACATTTGAATGAGCGCATAAGTCATCGACATAAACTTCCAAGTTCTTGCGTAAGAATTCCTTAAAAACATGACACATGAGTCGCTGGAAAGTGGCGGGTGCATTTGTTAAGCCAAATGGCATTACACGAAATGCAAATATGCCCCATTCTGTGGCAAAAGCCGTCTTGTGTTGATCTTCTGGAGCAATGGCTACTTGATTATAGCCTGAGAATCCATCGAGAAAGCTGTAAACTTCCTTGCCCGCAACTCTTTCCAATAGGTGTTCTGTGATAGGAAGAGGATAACTATCTCTAATCGTGGCGGCATTAACTTTTTTAAGGTTAATACACACACGCAATTTTCCATTCTTCTTGGGCACAACCACAATGGGGGATACCCATTCGGTATGCTCAATTTCGTAAATGAATCCTGCTTCTATCAAGCGATCTATCTCCTCTTTAATCTTCGCAGCGTAGTTATCATTGTAAGTGTAAGGTTTTTGTTTTGTCGGTTTTGCATCTGGAGTCATAGGGATTCTATGAGAACATATATCTGGATCTACTCCTTTCAAATCTTTGTAACTCCAAGCAAAAACATCTCTATATTCACGCAACAGGGCAACTCGTTCCTCCTCTTCTTCAGTCGTCAAATCATGCCCTATGTATGTACATTTTTCTTCTTCTCCTTCTATGGAAACTATTACTTTCTTGGTTTTCTCTCGATTATCATATACTTGTCCGTCATTCACCTTTCTATTAGGCATTCGAACCATGATTCTTCTATCTTCGATTTCATATTTCTTGAAATTCTCGGGTACTTCAAATAAAGATTCTTCTTTTTCTGACATGGCTTCTTTCTTCTTTTTCTTCTTGCCTTCACTCTTGTTCGTTACTTCTGTGGCTAATCTTACTTCATTCGTAATTTCCTCGTGTCTCTGACTGTGAGTCTCTACTTCGTAGAAATATTCTTCCTCAGATGCAAAGGGTGGGTCCATGATAATTGATTCTAAATCAAAATCGCTTGCATCCTCGAATGCATCAGTGTTTGGTTCACACTCTTCTAAAATTGCATCGCACATGATTGGCTCTATCGTAAAAACTGAAATGTCATAACCATCCTCGTCACAGTGGGGTGTCCATTGTTCTTCATTGATGGCTACATCCATGGTTGCTAGGATTTCCGCCCAACCATGGGGTTCAAATTCTTCGTCTGGGAATACTACAGGTGCGTAGGCTGGATCTTGAAGGGTTCGTGGATGTTGTTCTGCACCTAAGGTCCTGGCTTCTAACCGCTCTTCCTCTTGTTTGGCTACTTTACACATCCATAAATGGGTATCCTCATGCAACCAAGAAGGATCTGATTCTAAAGAGTGCACGGATTCCGTCTCTGCTGGTGTTTTATGGATGGTATTCCATTGTATTGGGGGTACATCTCTGTGTGAATAGTCTTTAAGATTGACTTTGGTAGTCACTCCTAAGTGTTGCAAGTACAACGAATTAGTTCCCCAATCTTGTACAATTTGCAACTGACGCATGAATGGTCGTCCCAATATCATCTCATACGCATGATTTTTCGCAAAGTCACAAATGGCGAATGTATGCTCAAATTCTACACCACAAGTGGTGAGAGATATGCCTTCTAGTAAGCCTAATGGTTTTTCTATGTGTCCATCAGCCATTTGTAGTTTCATCCTGGTGGGTCTGAGTGCTGGCTTACCCCAACGTTTCCACAAAGTGGTGGTAGCGATGGCTACTCCAGCTCCCGAATCTAAGATGGCTTTCGTGGTGTAGCCCTGATGGGTTATTGGAAGATATGTGTTACCTTCCTCTCCTTCGCTTACGTCTCCAATCTTTTCCACGGGTATCTCTGGTACCTTCTTATGTGATCCTATCTGAGAGGGTGTGATCCTATCTCTGGTACCTTCTTATGTGATCCTTCTAGCCTGATATGCACGAAACATCATGTCTAGATCTTCCGGTATGGGTTCCGCTAAAACTGATCCTGATTTTTGAGCTGGGTCTTCTTGATTCACCTCTCGTGAAGCCAATTCTTGTATTTTGGCTCTAGATTCCCTTAAAGTTCCTTCCAACTCACTTATCTTTTTACTCCATTTTCTCTTGATTCTTTCTCTAGAATCTTTCCAAGATTTTGTCTTTTTACTGCTAGATTCTGCAACTTCACTAGTTCCGGCTACTTTCTCATGATTAAGCTGTTGGTTTTGTAAGAGCGCCTGGGCTCTGGTTATAGCTTGGATAGGCACGTATGTAGGGCTAGATCCATCTGTGGTGTTTACAATACCTATCACGTTGATCGGTGTCACATTCGAAGTGTTAACTGGGTTCTTAGGACAATCTTTGATTATGTGTTCTTTGCCACAATCGGCACAAAAGCCTTGGATGCTATAGTACTGCGATTGCCTTGCTATTGGGGGATGTGGACAATCCTTTATGAAGTGATCTCCTTGGCACCTAAAGCATGGTCCTCTAGGGCCCTGTGGTCTCTGTTGTCTCAATTGGGGCCGTGGGTTTGGGTTTGCGTACATCACATTAGCATAGTCTGGCTCCCAACTAGGTTCCATTGGAGGACTATCATAATGATATGTCTCCACATGTTCTGGTGACTCCGTGTAATAAGCGGGTGGACTAGTTACATGAGTAGAGTCAAAACTGTTTGAGTTCGGGTCACTTTCGGTGATCAAGGGTGAAGAAGGCACTAAGGCCCTACTTAGGTTCTCTTCTGCAGCAGCGTATTTGACTGAGATGACATTCGCTAGTGGGGGTGGCTGCTGAGCTAAGACGGGTTGAGGTCTCTGTTGAGCCTGGTATGGGTAGTTCTGAGGAGGCCTATAGTAATAAGGTTGAGCATTGTATTGGCCTTGATACTTACCTGGCTGCTGGTATGCTTGCGGGTAGTTCTGTCTCACAGTTTGTTTGTTGTATGGGCAGTCCTGAGCCGTATGATTTGTATATCTTCTCTCAATTGTGCAATATTAGCCACTAGGGTTGACGTGAGGTTGAGGTGCATTGGGGCACACGTTTGCCAAATGATTTCCACCACAAGTGTAACAACGTACATTAGTTGGTAGCTTGGGCACCTGTTTGCTAGAAACTCCTAGTTTTTGGGCCACTTTTTCTGCTAGGTCCTCTATCGAATTAGACAATTTTGTGGATGCTAGAGAAGAACAATCCGAGTCCTTATAGACCTTTGAGAGTTCTAATTCATCTCCTAAGTTGTCCTCAATGTCTATACATATTCTTACACACTCCTCTAGCGTTCTGGGTTCTTTTAGGTACACATAAGAGCGTAGTTTCGTACTCAACAAGCCATCTAAAAACAAGGACACTTGCTTAGCTTGTGAGGGTAGCTCTTGCATTGGACATCGTTCGACATATTGTCTGAATCTACGACCTGCCAGTCTAACTGTTTCCTGAGGGGTCTGTTTAAAGCTATGAATCAACGAAGACGTGTCGTGTCTAATCCCACTTTTAGAGAATTCAGTGATGAATGACTCTAAAAAGTGATGGATGTCTCTAAATTGCCTTTGTTGCAGTGGTTGGAACCAAGTTAAAGCGGTATTCTTTAACGTTAGCCCAAATGCATTGTATTGCGTGAACATGTCCTCGACTTGTTCTGCTCTTAGTACTTGCTTGAATTCTGCGACATGGTCATAGGGATCTCCTGTCCCATCAAAGTAATTCTTCATGGATTTCACTAATTGAGTGGGTCTCAATACTCTTGCATGTTCACGTGGCCTAGGTAGAGGAAAATCATCTCTACCACCTAATACTCCATGATCTCTTTGTCTATCCGCTCTGTTAGTGTTCGAGGTTGTTCTATCTCTCCCTATGGGGTGATTAAAGCTTACTTCCGGTCTCTCTTTAGTTCCTTCTCTTTGATTTCCATGGGCTGAGGAAGTTCCTGCCCCTTGTTGATTTGCATTCATGTTTGTTCTGGATGGAGGGAATATCAATTCACCTCTCCATGTGTATGTGTTTTTAGCGCGTTCAGGCACCACGAAGACTCTTTCTGAAGTCTCATCCAGGTATACAACCTTTCCAGGTGTATCTGGGTCCTTGAATTCATAGATTGTAATGATGCCTATCTCACCAGGGTGTTCCTTTCTGTATCTCCAAAAGGCTTCATCTGTCTCTTTATTTACGAACAACTCGGTGCTCCTGTTATCTTGAGGGATCCACTCTGGGATGAGTACTCTTGTTAATACGGATTTCCCTCTAGGTGTCCTAGGTTCATCTAACGGTTCTTTTCCTTGAAATTTCGCTTCCGTCTCTAATTGAATTGTGCCAAACTCATTAGTATCGTTTGGTTGCGTACTTAGGATGTACATGGTTCCTTCTTTGTCTATGTAAGCGTCTCTCTCAAATTTCACCACTGGTCTTTCCAATCCAATGGGTTGATCAGGGTTGTGCAGTTGCACCACTTGCCTTTGCAAACCATCCTCATAGATGCGAGCACCTAATCGGTTGGTTCGGAGAAACTCTAGTTGCGTTCTATAGGGTCCTTCTGGTTTTTCTAGGTATGCTACATGAGACCCTCCTTCTGGTCTGTCTGTGCTAAATGCCATTTCTGATTCGCTAGTCTCTGAGCTCTCGTAGGGATAATTGCTATTCAATTGCTGAGCCCAAGATCGAGCGGTAGTTCTCACACTAGCCTCTGATGATCTAAGGCTTCTTCTGTCCGACTTACCTATATGTTTGCCCGATCTAAGGTTCATTAATTTCCTTCCTTGCTCACTCAGTTACACACTTAGATCGTCAATGGTCCTTTGTGATTACTTGCTTGATTCTTTTTAATTTTCTCTAGATTCTTGTCTTAATATATGCGTCAGGAATTCGACTTTTCGTTATGATTTTGAGTTCTCGTTCCGTCAGACTTATGTTCTTTTCTTTAGGTTTTCGTCACACACACCTTTACTTTAAGTCTTAAACTTGAAAGAATTAGGTATCTTAAAAACTTGAGGCGTTCCTATCGTCGTTAATCCACAACTACCGTTTAGCCTAAGCTAAGAATTGACTGAGGGGGTTGAGTAATCTTCCAACCTCGAGTCGGCTTTTCTGTTGCTCTGATGTCCTGTTGCTCAAGAAGCCGTGCTTCCCAAGCTCTGCTGTCTTCACTGCCTTACTTGCTTGCCTTTGATTGCCCTTGCTAGACCTGGAAAATTCCAATGTTAGACCAATTCACAAGATGATCAAACACTTGAGCATATACACCTTTTAAATCCCTTCTCGTTTGCCCAAATTTCCAATGTGTGCCCCCTGGCTTCCTAGTCCCAACTAGGTGAACTTCAAAATAGTTTATCCAAAAATAGACGTATTCTTTATATAAAAAAAACAGTTGAGGTCACGTAGTACTCGTCACGAGCTTTCTAACGAGCTATTAAGCTCAAAAAACGGACTTCGGATGAGAAAGTTATACGCGTTCAGGCCCTGGGGGTTAAAAACTGATAATCCAGTTTTCCCTCAAATATGAGCTAAGGGGTCTCCTATGAGTCTAATGGTCCAAAAATTTCTCAAAAATTCCCTCAAATTTGGTCAAAAATTGGAATCCAAAATTTGCGATGGGGGTGGACAATCGCGATGGTCTGGGACAATCGCGATGGTCCGAGCGAACCGTCGCGATGGCGTGGAATTTGGACAATCGCGATGGCGCGAAAAGGTGAACCGTCGCGATGGCCCGAAGTGAACGATCGCGATGGCGTGAGGTCGAACCGTCGCGATGGCGTGGAATTTGGACAATCGCGATGGCGCGAAAAGGTGAACCGTCGCGATGGCCCGAAGTGAACGATCACGATGGCGTGAGGTCGAACCGTCGCGATGGTCCAAAAAATGAACCGTCGCGATGGCGTGAACAGGCGGACAATCGCGATGGCGCGGTCAACGGTCAAAGGTGGACGATCGCAATGGTCCGAAGTGAACCGTCGCGATGGTCCGCGATGCGATGGCTTGAGCCAATCGCGATGGTCCGATTTTGGGCTGTCGCGATGGTCCAAAAATGAACCGTCACGATGGTCTATCGTGACACGTGGCACTGTCGTGGCGATGGCTTGAGCCAATCGCGATGGTGCGGGGTCAGCTGAACAATCGCGATGGTCCAAGTGGACCGTCGCGATGGCTCAAGTGAACCGTCGCGATGGTCCGAAAAAGCGAACCGTCGCGATGGTCTGGCCGAGCCGTCGCGATGGCGTGAGCCTATCGCGATGGTGCGACACAATCGCGATGGTCTGAGCCAATCGTGATGGTCCACCAAACAATGAATTTTCAAAATGCAACTATAGTGCCGTGTGTGCGCAAGGATCGCCTACCTCGTGGTGTGGTCGCCTACTTCAAAATCCGAAAGTTGCAGACCATCGCGATGGTCCGCCCTACTCGGAAATTTCTGACAGAAAGTACATGTTTTACCTTTTGGAAGCTCTCCTGATGCTCTGAAGCTCTGTACCTGCAAGAAAACTCAAGAAAACACAAGCACAAACACTCGCAAAAACTCTCTCTCGCTCTCTCGCATGCACAAATGAGGGGAAATGAGGTGAATGGGGGGATATGGTGAATTTTCTGATTTTTTTTTGGAGATGCAGATGATGATGCAATGATGAAGATGGAGTATGGGGAAGGTGAAAAACACTAAAAACTAAGTAAAAACAACAACAAAAACTGAAATTTTTACCTTCCAACGCCTCTTCTTGCTATACTCTTACCATCACACATTCGTCCTAGACTCGATCCCCGGCAACGGCGCCAAATTTGGTGTTGCTCTAGCACAATGGTAAGTACCACGTTAAGAAGCTTCACCTCCTTAATGTCAATCCGAGGGAGAGGTAGGAGTGATATGAAGATCGTGAACGTGAGATGATGTGAGAGTGAAGGTGAGAAGCACAAAGATGCACACACACATACACACACACAATGAAGAGACAAGCAAGACACAATGGAAGGTGGGAAATTAGTTCTATTACTCAAGAATACTCTTACAAGCTCAAAAGAACGCTAATCTCAAACAAGCTACAATGAACCAACCTCAAAAATGAGCTCTCTAGCTCTTTTTATAGTTTCTAGACTAGTTTTGACCGGTTTCACATCTAGTGACCGGCCTAGTTAAAAAATAGGTCCTAGAGGCTATTTGGAAGGGTAAACGATGTCTATAAATAACGAAAATTGGTACGAGCATTCTACCTAAGCTCCTCAAGCTCGAGGACTCCTCGGCTTGCACAAAATGGAGCTATGGATTACAAAATGTGGTTTTCTATAATACATATGTTACAATTAGTGATAATAATCACTGTTGAATGTTTGGAGAATTAATAAGAAATATATTTGTTTGAAAAATTGATCCGCCTGGCTCCCTGCTTCGTCTTCACATGCTTCCGTGGCGTCTGTGCCTCTGGCTGCTTCCAACACCATTCAATGGGACAAGCTCAAAGTAGATTTAGCAAAGGGCTTACATATCACAGAGCACACCCTCACCCATGATCTCCTCCATAATTATAGCGAGTGCTCCCTACAACAAGGATATGTTGGGGATGACAAATGCGAGATAGAGGGGGGTGTTGGCAGTAGCTCAAGGCATCGACATAGAGGAAGCATGTGAGAAGAAAAGCAAGGAGATCAAAGGGGGGCCATTCATTAATTTTCCAGTCCTCATTGATTCATAATGACTAAACTCTAATAGAAACATCAACACTGATCTTAATCAGTAGCCATTGTAGCATAGAATCACCCAATTTTGCCATGCAATGCTCCATTTTGTGCAAGCCATGGAGTCTTTGATTGAGGAGCTTAGGTAGAACAATCCTACCAATTTTCACTTTTTTTGAATCTCATTTGACCCTCCAAAACTAGCATATGACATAAATTTTAACTAAGCTTATCATAAGTTTTGAAACCAATCACTTCACCTCAAAAACTATATATAGAGCTAGAGAGCTCATTTTGGGGGAGCTAGTTTGAGATGTGAGACGTGTAGAAGATTTCTTGTAATTTGAGTAATGCAAAGAAGAGTCTTGCCTTCCATTACCTCTCCTATTGTCTCTTACATGTGTGTGTGTATGAGTGTGTGTAGGTGTGCTTCTCACCATCACCTTTGCACACTTCACTCATTCACGATCTTCATGTCATGCTTAATCTTCTACATATTGACAATTAAGGAGGTGGAGTTCCTCAATGTGGTACTTACCCTTGTCTAGAGCAACAACCTTATTTCTTGCCTAGTATAATGTTGTAAGATATCCCACACATCTTTTGTTATTTTGCAAGAGCGAATGAGGGATAATGCACACTTGATAGAGAAAACTATCAATGCATGTGCATGTGTATTTCAACCATCCCAACAAATTTGTTCTATAGTAGGTGCAATAGGAAATGCAAGAGGACTAGGAAATTTAAGATCATCATCTTCAACACCACCAACATCACTTATAATCACTATATTCGTAGGTGTAGGAGGATTCATTTCAACAACCCACACAATATATCCACAAGCATTTTGCTACTACTACAATATATCGACAAGCATTTTACTAAGCATTTCAACAACCTGCACAATATATCCACAAACATTTTGCACAATATATCCACAAGAATGTATGCCCACAATGGGTAATTAAAACCATCCCACTTATCCTCAACAACCAATATACAAAATACATCATTGCTTTTAGTCATGGCTAGTGACTAAATACCCTAATGCAAAAAATTGACTATATTTGAAAATAATTTAACACAAATACCCGAGTGAGCTCCACTAGACTTGTAGCAGACTTTGAAGCACTTGCACTAGCGAACTAAAAAATTGTATATATGTTTGGCACAAAGGGACAAAAAATTGCTTGCATAGTCACTAGATTAGTGTGTTTGAAGGGCAAAATGAGCTCAAACTAAAATTTTGATGCTACACAGTGAAGTTCTTTTGAGCTTCTAATTATCTCAAGTATGCTTACCAATTTTCATGCGATTCTGAGACTATGATCAAAAGGATGTTGATGATGCCCTAAAAAAAGCAATGACCTACTCTGCTACCAATTGTTGGAGGTAGTGGATTGCATAAGCACATGAACGACACATGGAAGAAGAAGAAGATTGGAGGACAACACAACACTAATCTTAAGTATAAGTGGATGTGTACATACACACATTTGGATAGTTTTATCACGCTTTTGGAGTAAACCACCATTAAAATTTAAAGATTTGGTAGTAGAGCCTTTTTTTGAGGAATCATATCACTAAATGGACGTGAAACTATGCCAAAATGACCTTAACACATGCCATGAAAATTGCAAAATCACAAAGAAGAGGTCTATATCCACTAAGAACCATTTGCCAATCACCAACACAAAGTCCTACTAGAGTATTCGTAACACTTCAAATGAATATGAGATCCACCAAAAACTCCATCAAGATGGTTGCCAAAAGTAGAAGAGCTTTTGAAGAGCCAAGAAAAAAGGATGGGAGAGTGCAAAAGTGGGGCAAAAAGAGGGGTTGCGTGAGTGGAAAAGTGGAAAAATAACATATGAAGGAAACCCAAAAACCACTAAATTGATTGAGAAAAGCTCCTCCAAGTTAATAAAGACATACATCCATAAGATTTCCATCACTAGAACCACCACCATCATCATAAAATGCCAAAAAAATCAACACCACTAGCTAGATTGTGATAACATGTAGAGGATACATGCGCAAAATCAAAATGAAGCACACATACAAATAAATGGTGCACCATAAAAGAGGGAGTAGAGCATGGAATGAAAAAAAGAGATTGTATATGGATTACAGTGAGCTCGCCAAAAGCATGGTGTGAGTTTTCAAGGTTTTAAGAAATTTAGAATGAAGATAAAACAACTAATTTATAAATTTGAAAGAGGTTTTCAATGAAAATATCTCATATAGAGTAAATAGTCCACAAAACATATTGAATAGACAAATAAAAAGCTCCATTGATGCTCAAGCCTGTGTAACCAAGTGGCTTTATGCCTTGAGTCTTAAGGAGGAAGTCCTGAGTTCAAGTCTTGGCTGGACATGTATCACAGATGGGTGCCTTTACCTTAGGAGGTTGGGTGTGTGAATGTGTTTTCAATTCATTGTACTATCAAAAAAAGAAAAAAAAAGTTGCATTGAAAAGTAGGCAAGGTCCTTGATCTCTCAAATTGAGAACTTTCTTTAGTGCCCAATAACTCTTCCAAACTTTGTAGTTCAATAGCTCTTGGCCAAGGGTATCGTCTTTGTTGACTAGGGGTGGTTCAAGTGGTTACCACATTTGAATCTCTCGAAGTTGGCAAAGATTCATGTCCCACCTCAGCTTGACATGCCCAAGCAAGCTCCTCTAAAGTGGGGTACATGAGGGGTATCCGGAGTGGCTTGACATGTCCATACCAGCTCCTCTAAGGTGGGGTACATGAGGGGTATCCGGAGTGGTGTTCAGACCAATCTGAAAAGAGCAGACCATAACACTGAAGTTTCAAAAAAAAAAAAGCATAGTCTTTTGCATCTTCTACAAAAGACAAAGGCATCATGAGACTTGAAAAAAGTAGATGGCTAGAAACATGGGATGATGGATTGCGTATGTTGTGCATAAGGGGGCCCGATTTCTATCTTGGCCGCTTTGGGATTCGGACTAATTTGCAGGATGAGGAAGGAGGCTGCACGATTGGAATCGCTCCCAACTCCCAAGACAAGCTTCCACTCACCTCCTGAGAAGGAGATAAAGATTTTTTGTATTGTTTTCTCCATCAACATCCATGAGGAGGCCTATCTATCCGCCTACAAGGCTTATCTTATACAAATTAAAGAACTCACCTTTTGAGACTTTAAAAGTGGATTAGGGATTATACATTTCGTTGAATCTTTGTAAGCTTTTTTTAAGGTTTCCTCATCTCATACCCTCCCCATGAGGACTTATTCTTTTCTCAAGAATTATGTTTTTTTTTTTTTAAATGGAGGTTCAGCCGAAGCCTACTCCCCCGGACTTTAACTTTGAAATTGCAACTGTACAAGTGAATGGGCATAGCACCCGCGGGACCCCCCGTATCCCACAAAGCAGGGGTTAGACAAGGTTACAACTGAGAAACATGGTTACAAATGGGTTTAACTGGCATAAGCCATAACATGTCCAGCCTGGGACTTGAACCTTGGACCTCCGCCTCAAGAGACCAAAGTTCAACGTTGGACCCTCCCCCATGAGGACTTATTCTTCTCTCAAGAATTATGTTGTTCAAAGAATTTCTTTATCTGACTCAAATCTTCTTCCCTTAAAGGAGACCATGTTCGGTGGAACCTGAAGGACACACAGGATTGGAAAACGGAATCTTATATCTTGTTCGGAATATTCGTCTTCTTAAAAAATTTCATATTCCTCTCGGGGAATTAAAAAAAACGTTGCAGCCAACTCTTCATGTACGCATTCATGTAACACGACCCACGATCGAGACGGAATATCGTCGAGATCTCCAGTCCGGCTGCCCAATCACGTGACAGATGCAGGCGACCTCCGAGCCCTCATACGGAACTTCTGATGAGTTCCCGTGTGAGCATGTTCATGACTTCGTAGCTCCGGAGTCCGGAGTCCCCGACTCCCCACTGCGCAGACGGTAGACCATACACGTCCTCCTGTGTGCCATCCGGATTCCTTATCCCGGCCATTAATGCATTTCGGCGATCTCAGTAGGCTATTTTTAATGTCACCTGCAGCGATCGTGGAGAAGAATGAGTTGGACCGGCGGCAATCCTTGCGTCGCTGGCGGTCCCTCAGCTGGCTGTAGGCTGTAGCCATAAGGGATAACAAAAGCAAGTTGCAAAGGTTCTGCACGTTCTGATTCTTACGTGTCCACGGTTTCCACGTTGGATGTTGTATGACGCCCCTTGACAATGCAATGTATGCACAGCACGATGCACCTCTTTAAATCTTTCTCTTCATAAGGACGACCAGTAACACTGTGTATCTGCAAGGAGCGGTGTCACGTCTGGACTGTGGAGCCGTGTTCACTGAAGGATTGCAAGGTAAGTGCAAGGTCTCAGGGACTTCGATGTTGTACGATAGTACATTTGCAGATATTCATCTAGTTGCAAGCTTTCCAGCTGCGAATAGGAGTAACAGTGAGTGAACACTGAAAAGCGTCTTCTGATAGTTTGTGGCGGAAAGACTATTACCATGTACCTCGGTTTCCTGTACATAGACTTCATGGGATCGTAGTCGTTCTGTGTGCATCATGATGTATATGTGCGCATTCTGACGAGTGACTGCTAACTAGAATCTGAATGTTTTCTTTGCGAGTTAGTGCAGGCCACACCGCAACTTGAACAATGACGGCCTATACAAAGTCCCCGAGGTAACCCTGGGTTCGGAACTCGCTTTAATGATGGTCCGTGCTTCTGTAGATTCTACTCAACGGCTTCTCGATACAGGTTTACTCGTGTGGAGGCCAAGGAAGAACCTTGCTGCGCCAAATGTGATAATAAACCAAAGCCGTGTGATGAAGGCAAATCAAGGTTTTTCCTCTGTTTCTCCTAAATCTAATCGAATTTCTGCATTCTTAGCTACTCGTAGTATCTTTTTGACGCCATTACATGTCGACCAGGAATGGTGCAGGAAGTCTCTTTTTTCTTTCAAAAAATGTTGATATTGATAGTTGATTTTATGGCTTGAGCATTGGCTGATATAACCCTGACTTAATCTGCAGTCCAGCTGTCGAGCATGTCGTTTTGTTCAACATGCCATTCCTGCAGGGAGATCAAGAAGCGAGGGTTCTGCACGCGCTTTATGATTTACAGTTTCGTTTGGACTCTGTGGACGCTCTGGTAGTGGGTAAGTGTTGATATTTTACTCACATCTGAATTCGGTATTTTTCATCTGCGTGGGGGTAATCATAAAGTTGAACATTTCCTGCTCTTCTTCGGCTCCGAGAAGTAATTCATAGCCATAAAATCGCGCACCGTTCACTTGCATCTCGCAATCAGCTTCTGTCACTTCCTAGGACTACGTTTTCATCAGAGATGAGGGTAGTTCTCTGTTTATAAAGTTTTCTGAGTGGAATCTCTCATCTTGGATGGACTCGACTCGATCATAAGCGTTAAAGCTTGAGATTTCGTTCTGTGTGCTTTATCAGTAGCTTACGATGCTCCCTGAGCTTCGAATTTAAGTGACATTCGATATTAAGTTCTGATTCATCGGCCGCTTCCAACAACATTTTAACTTCCAGTTTAGACTCTCTTTGACTGAACTGCGAAAAATGAGAGGGAGAAATGATCTGCTTCGTCCTACGTATCTGTTGCATTTTTCCCACCTGTTTTGAGGAACCTCCGTTTACGTGCCTCCAGGAACATGATTTCTCCAAAGCTGAGCCCAGAGAGAGAGAGAGAGAGAGAGAGAGAGAGAGAGAGAGAGAGAGAGAGACTTTTACAGGTCGGGTACTGAACAAGGTCGAGAATGTGACGCATGTTTTGTTCATAAGGTTCCAGACAATTGAGAATCTGACACATTTCTATAGATCTGATGCGCTTTCGACAGTTCTCTGCCTTATGGCACCTCATATCCACGTGAGGATTCAGCTTAGCATTGCTTCTTTCCCGGTGAACTGTATGAATCTGTGCGGCGAATGTTAGACTGAAGTCATCTTTTACAAATGTCCTTTTTGATAGGGTGAAATCGTCATTGACTACGTTTCGTCGACCGGTCATCTTCAGACCGAATGCAAGGTATGCTGTTTGGCTTCTATATTTGAAGTCGCATGTCATCTAATGTGGGACGTGACTTTGCAGGATCCAGTCTCTATGTCTTTGACTCTACTACGGAAGAAGCGTGATGTCTCTCCAGGAGAGATGGATTGCGCTCTTTTCTCACTGAAAGCATTGGCGGAAGGCTACTGCTTTGTAAATGACTTTACATTTGGTGAGAACGCATCTCGTTGAAGTGCTTACAGTTAGGGTTTGGCTACGAGCATGTCTGAGTGAATTTTATGTTTCTGAATGTATGTGCTGCTGTACTACTACCTTCTTCTCACTCTAACGTACATGGACGATGTATCTTGTAGGATCCAACCTGTTTATATCTGGAGACAAGTACTACACTAACGCCTTTGCAGCATTTGCGAAATCATGTACGTGTACATATACATACTACAGTAAACAACTCCGGTTTGAAGTTATCGGCATTGACTCGAATAGCTTCAAGCGCTAACTGTTTACCTTTGTCATGCAGTGTGTGAGCTTGATGCGCTCCTGGAAGACATGAATTACGCTAAGGTCGGTATATATTGGTTCCATGTTCAGTTGGCATAATCTTTTCTGCATGTTGATTGATGTCTCCACACAGTACACATAGTGCCTTCTTACTACATCTTCTCTTCATAGTCATGATTTGCCGCAGACTTCGTCGGTTTTGGCACAAGCCATTACTGCGTTTTCGTTCTGCTTAATTGGATTTATTGAAGGATTTCTTTTCTGTGAATGCAGCTCTTACATCTCAAGGTTCTTCCCCTCAGTTGCAGCACTATTACCGTCAACGTACTTGCCTTCAAGCCAATCAAATCCTGTTTGTGAGCGAATTGCGGTTGCCGTACCTCTAGCATTGGAGTGAGCTCGACAAAGAACGGCTTTTCCCGTAGTCTCCAATTCATGTCTACAGTTTTGCCCTCTTCTATGAACATGCCTTCGGTTTGTCATAATGTTCGAAATAATCCAACTTCCTTTTTTTTTGTTTATTTCATCAGAAATGATGGAAGTTTTTCTACTGTCTTCCTCTATTCGTGAGCTCAAAGGCCTTCACATTCCATTCTATCTGTATGGAAATATGTTGTTATTAGGAAGCCTCTTTGGCATGGAGAATGTCACTGTGAAGGCATGCATGCTATTCTGGACACTATTCTCTCCACAATGAACAATGAGTTTTGCTTTTGATATGCACTTTCTATTATTGATTTCAATCCTTGTTCAAAATTCTCAATTTTTTGGGAGTGTTCTGGTTTAATTTCTAGGATTGTTGATGAGAACTATTCTAATACAAGCTTGTGCTTTGCATCTACTATTGAAGATATTACTTGAGTGGATTAATCTGACAATCAGTAGACACACATTAATAGTAGCTTGCAACCAATACCTACAGACTTCAGAATAAAAAGCGACTTATGGAAAACCGTACTATTTCTTTTTCTACATGATCAGTCTGGGAAGATCAGACAGGTTCTTAAACCAATTTTCTTTTGGAAAAGAGAATGGGTGAACACTCATGCTTGCATGGTGAAATATTCAAATACTAAGTTGAAGGTAAACATTTCTAACAAAAAGGACTTTCGCATGCATGAAGAATAGGATTATGTCATCCGATTTAACTCATGATATCTCCAGCCAGGATTTGAACTCAGGACCTCCTCCTAGAGATTTAAAGCATCAACCACTAGGTAGGCTATGCAGGCTTGGACACTACCACGTTATTCTTGTAAAATGATAATCTCTTTGCAGAACTGGAAAACACTGATTGAGTTAGCCCATCAGTTGATAATAAGTTGGAAAAGAACCATAGAAAACTTGAACAGGTTGAAATTGACATAGACACACACAGAGACGCACACACAGACATATTGCTATAGTGATGCAAAAGACATGTGAAACATGGTAAATTTGTAGATATAGATTCTCATAATAAGCATGTCAGCATTGATCTGATAGAGATCAGTTGCTTTCACGTTACATTTAGGAAGATTTGTTAGCTTACAACAACAAAGAAAGAGGCAAAGAAAGACGTAACAAAAGAAGGTGAAGAAAGGTGAATTTATGATGTAATCGACATATTAGCTCCAATCTACATAGTAGCTCCAATCCTACCTTCTTGGACAATCATGGCTAAGTTTGATCAAGTCTGGTTGACCTTGCGAATAGAATAAAGACTTAGTCTTTATCTTTAAGATCTCCTGGACTATCAAAAGCTTCTTTCCTTACCCATGGGATTTTTAGAGATCTTTTCCTCAATCTTAAGTCCAAGCACACATTGATGCCTCTCAGATTCCAAAGCTAAGAATCTTTAGGATATATCAATATGTGGACTTAAGTACCAATACTGGTGGATTGGGAATTGCTGGGAAGTACTTGCTATAAAACTTACTTGTGAGATTCTAATCTCACATCTAGGGAGATTTTTCTTTCAAGAACTTGATTCCTATCAAGGAATCAACTATTACTAAGACCATGATTCATCTTGGAATCTTTGCTTTACTAGAATAATTTTTAAAAGAAATGTTGACTTTTGGACAAATAGTAAAGCTTTAAATCTTGGTCTTGTCTAAAAGATATTCTTTTTTAACCAATGAAATAGTTAACCAGACTATTTCCTTTATTGTCTTAATAGACTTCTAGATTTTTGCGTAGGAAGCTTTTGAACACATGACACATTAAACTTTGAAGTGTAGGAGGTGCATTAGTGAGCCCAAAAAGCATCACTCTAAATGCAAAGATACCCCATTCGATAGCAAAAGTTGCCTTGCCTTGCTCTTCAAGGGCTATGGATACTTGATTGTAGCCTAAAAACCCATCAAGGAAGCTATAAACTTCCTTGCCTACTACAAGTTCAAGTAAATGCTATGTGATCAGCAAGGGGTAGCTACCCCGTATAGTTGTAGCATTAACTTTCTTTGAGTTAATGCATACACGTAACTTTTTGTTCTTCTTAGGAACTACTACAATGAGAGATACCCACTCTATATGCTCTATTTCATATATGAATCATGCTTTGATCAATCGGTCAATTTATTCTTTTATCTTGGCAGCATAATTTTCATTGTATGTGTAAGGATTTTGTTTAGTGGGATTGGCCTCTAGAGTCATGGGGATCCTATGAGAACAAATGTCCACATCCACTCCCTTCAAATCTTTGTAGCTCCATGCAAACACATCTCTATACTCCTTTAGTAGTGCAATCCATTCTCGCTCCTCCTCTTCAGTTAGGTCATGTTCGATGTATGTACATTTCTCTTCTTCTTCGATCATCACTATGATCTTTTTGGCCTTTTCTCGGTTATCATACATTTCTCCTGTCAAAGCTTCTCTCTTGGGCATTTTCACCATGATTCTTATTTCCTCAACTTCATACTTCTTAAAACTTTTTGGAACTTCAAATAGTGATTCTCTTTCCTTATCTAGTGGGGAAGTTTTCCTTGGTCCCTTCTTCTTCTTTCCTAGCTTGGGTTCAACTAGTTGAGTTATCATCACTTTTTGTTTATGATCGGCTAAGTAATGGTTTTGGCATCTACCAAGTATAGGTATTCCTCCTTCGAAGAGAAAAACAGCTCCATGATGATGGAATCTAAGTCCTCGTCACTTACTCCTATTGGATCTTAAGTTGTGCCATCATATTGCTCTAAAATGGGTTGAAACTTTAGAGGTTTGACCATGAAGATTGAGATATCGTAACCATCCTTGTCATAATGGGGATTCCATTGTTCCTCGTTCACTTCTATGTCCATGGTGGCTAGTATCTCTACCCAATCATGAGGCTCAAATTCTTCATCAAGAAACACTAAAAGCACATAGGCTAGATCTTGGATGGTTTGTGGATGTTGTTCCATACCTAGGTTCCTGGCTTCTATTCTCTTGTCCTCTTTTTTTGCTACTTTACACATCCATAAGTATGTGTCCTTATGCGACCACGAAGGCTATGATCCTACGGATTGCATTGTCTCCATTTTGTTGGGTGTTCTATGGATGGTATTCCATTGTAGTGGGGGTACATGTCAATGGGAATAGTCCTTGAGATTGACTTTGGTGGTCACTCTTAAGTGCTGCAAGTACAAGGGATTTGTTCTCCAATCCTACATTATTTGCAACTCCCTCATGAATGGTCATCCCAAAATAATCTCATAGGCATGGTTCTTAACTCCATATGTCAAAGGTGTGCTCAAACTCTACACCATAGGTGGTGAGAGTGATTCCTTCTAGTAAACCCAAAGGTTGCTCTATATGGCCATCCACCATTTGCAGCTTCATACTCATGGGTCTTAGAGTTGGCTTGCACTATCTCTTCTAGAGGGAAGTAGTGGCAGTAGGAACACTTGCATCTGAATCTAAAATTACCTTTGTGGTGTAGCCTTGATAAGAGATAGGGATCAGATAGGTATTCTCTTCTTCTCCTTCGCCCACATCTCCAATCCTATCAATGGGTATCTCATGAACCTTTCTTTGGAAACTTTTTTGAGAGTGGGCCTTATAAGTTTTTGGAAATTGGTTTTCTACACGGTTCCACAACTCAGGTCTAAAGCTTCCTGCTCTAACCTCAATTTCTTTTCTTGAATTTCCCTCAAGAATCCTTGTGAATACTTGTGAACTGAAGGGCAGATTCCACCTTCATTGGAGTTTGGTACTTGTGACATCAAGGGTGAGGCTTCTCGTTGTAAGCTCCTGACGGAAGAAGCCTTTTGTGATTTGGCTTGATCTAAATTCAACACTAATTGTTCTAGTGATTCCAACAATCCTTGAAAATGCAACTCTAGCCTAACTAGATTTCTCCAGTTAACATATTGGATTGCTTTGAACATTGTTTGGGCCAATTCAACCATTTTCATATAGAGTGTAGTTCTTTCTATTTTTGAGTCTACTCAAGGGTAACTCTTGTCCAATTCTTCTATGTTGGGTCCATCTCTCAACCTAACCTGATAAGCTCTAAACATCATGTCCAGGTCTTCAGGGACAGGTTCAACTAGCACAGAGCTTGGCTTGGGTAGTTGGGATGCTGGTGTTGGATCTTGGGAGGCTAATTCTAAGATTTTGATCTTAGTCTCTTTCAAACTCCCCTCTGGTTCTGCTATCCTCTTATTCCATTTTCTTTTAAGTCTTTCTTGTGAGTATTTCCAAGATTCGATCCTCTTTCCACTAGATTTTCCAACTTCACTACCTTCCGAGAGCTTTTCTAGATTTACATGTTGGTTTTTATGTAAGCCTTGGGAGGCTAATTCTAAGATTTGGATCTTGGGAGGCTAATTCTAAGATTTTGATCTTAGTCTCTTTCAAACTCCCCTCTGGTTCTGCTATCCTCTTATTCCATTTTCTTTTAAGTCTTTCTTGTGAGTATTTCCAAGATTCGATCCTCTTTCCACTAGATTTTCCAACTTCACTACCTTCCGAGAGCTTTTCTAGATTTACATGTTGGTTTTTATGTAAGCCTTGGGCTCTAGTCACTGCTTGGATGGGCACATAGGTGGGTGGGGACCCATTTGATGTGTGCACAATGCCTATCACATTTACCGACCTACCTATCCGTTAGAGTTTCTTTGACTTAAATTCCTATCATCACCTAGGTCCACAATCTATGGCTATGCCTTACCAAACAATGAAATTGACAATGGAAGATATGGTAAGTTACTCCCTTGGGTTCCACTCTAGAGCATGTCCCTTAGTGCATTCTCAATTCAATAGCATGTGCACTCAACACTGCTTCTCACTTGTATATTAGCAACCATTGGCACCAAAGGCCCTCCAAACAAATGAATAATTTGAAAAATAGGAAGAATTTTATAAAAATCCCCAAACCCTAATTTTTCCAATTCAGGTGGATTTTCATGATAGTCCAAAGCAATCACCATGGTCTGGGACAATTGTGATGGTGCACTGAATCCAATGGGGTATGACCATGATGATGGTCTAAAGAGATGCGATAGGGAAAGACCTTCACGATGGCATGGGCCAATCATGATTGGGTCAGGGGATCGCAATGGATTGGGATGGTCACGATGTGCTAGATGGTCTAGATGGGTTGCTGAGTTGTGATGGTGCAATATGATTGTCATGGCGTTAACCTATCGTGATGGTTCACACAATCACGATGGCTTGAGTCAATCATGATGGTGATGTGTTGTTGCAATGGCATGAGCCAATCATGATGGTGGAGATTGAGTCCCAATGGTGTTGATTGTTTTGGAGTTTGAGGTCTATGGAGGCATGCAAATAGCATAAGGAAGAACAAGAAGCTTGGAGCACAACACACAATACTCAATGTATTACCAAGAGAAATGTACAAAGATAAGTGACCCGTTAGGGTTATAAGCATATATACAAGCCGAGGGGAAAAAACCTCCTAAACAGAGAATAAAAGTGCCCCAACGGTCCTAGTGTGTTCATACACATCACTACCTAAATACATCAACAAATCCCTCTAGGAGTGCACTCATGTATAAAGAAGTGCCAAGCTATGTGGAATCAATCCCTTAAAGGAAGTAAGCTGAAAGCTTTGTAGAAAGCTTCAAAATTCTCCCTAGGCAGAGCCTTTGTGAAACAGTTTGCAATGTTCTCCTGTGTGGGCACATATGCCAAACTGATCTCTCCAGTAGAGAACCTCTCCCTAACATAATGATAGTGCACCTCAATGTGCTTAGTGGAAGCATGGAACACAGGGTTCCTCGCAACTTCCAATGCACTCTAGCTGTCAATGAAGATGGCGGTGACAGAAGATTGAACAACACCCAAATTATCCATTAGGCATTTGAGCCACACACACTCAACAGTCGCTGTGAAAGCTTCCCTATACTTAACCTCACAATTAGAAGTGGCCATAGTAGGTTGCTTCTTGCTCAACCAAGATATGCATGAGCTACCAAGCATGAAGCAAAAACCACTAGTGGACACATGAGAGTCATAGCAACCAACCCAATCAGAGTTAGAAAAATCATGTAAATCTGGTGGCAGTGATCCCCCCTTGGGATAAAACAATCCAGGTATCTAGGTACCACTCAAGTAGCAAAAGATGCACTTAACTGCCTGTCAATGCTTGACACCTAGGCAATGCATAAACCTGCTCATCTGTGAGACAACAAACCAAATATCTAGCCAAGTAATGCATAAGTAAATCAAGCATCCAACAACCTTTTGATAGGAAGAGCATCAAATGCATCTCCAACATCATGAAGACTCAACTATAAACATGTCTCCATAGGTGTGGCAATAGGTTTGCAATCCTCAAGGCCAAAGCGTTGCAATAATGTGCTTGCTTGATACAAAACTAGTTTGCCATCAACTTGCATAAATTGAATGCCCAAATAATGATGCAAATGCCTCAAATCTTACATCTCAAATGAGGCATGCAAATCATCCTTAAAATCAGAAATATTCTTCTCATTAGGACCAATGAGCAACATGTCATCAACATAGACAACAATGAATTGTACCTAAAAAGAATACATTTCACAGCTTTATCATCTAATTTCCTACGTTGTTGTTCAGACACTAATGCATATGCTAGACAACCAAAGCCACAAAGGTGAGCAAGAGATGGCTTGTGACCATGTTAAGCCTCATATGGAGTGATAGAATGCAATGCTTTAGTGGGATACCTGTTAAATTCATATGCTGCATAGATAATAGCCTCAAGCAAGAAACTATGTGCTAAAGCTTGACTCTTGGCCATACACCTCGCCATCTCCATGAGTGACCTGTTCTTCCTTTCAGTAACTCCATTTTGTTGAGGTGTATACGACATGGTACACTGATGTTTTATCCCACGTTCAGCCATAAATGCATTAAATATAGAAGAACATATATTCCCCCCTCGATTAGAATGGAGGGTGCCCATTTTAGATGCTGTTATAGAGCTAAGAAGAGCAAAAGGCAGAGAAAAAGACGGGCCCCAAAATTTTTCCAATTTGGACACTTTATTTTTGTATCATAGCCTTGTTGTAACATATTTTCTGATGTAAATGCACTAGAGGAGTCCTCTAGATGCATACCGTTGTAAATTAGTAGGAAATTAACCTTTTAGTGAATAAAGTGCTAGTCTCTTGTGTGAAAGGACCATACCCATGTAAATTAGTAGGAAATTAACCTTTTAGTGAATAAAGTGCGGGTCTCTTGTGTGAAAGGACCATTTTTAGGGCACATGTATATAAGTCAATTTGTGACTCTTTGTAAAGACTTTTTGCCATTGTGAGAATCAAGAGCACATAATTTCGAATTTGTCTTCTTCTCTTTGTATCTTCTTCTTTGTGAGCTTGTGTGCATGTGTGATGCTTGAAAAGAGTGTTTGGAAGTGTTGCCTATCCATAAAAATACTTGTTTGCTATTGTTAAGGTGTGTGTGAAGTGTGGGAAGTGTGGAAGCGTAGGAAGATCATTCCTGTGACTCAGTATTTTGCTCATAACTTGAAGCAGAAGTGTTAGAATTGAGTGAAAAGACCACCATTGGATGCGTCTTCTCGAGAGCTTCGAAAAGAACCTGCTATTTGCTATATTCGGAGTTGGAGCTGAGAGAAAAGCTCAATTTATTATTGGTTGCTGCTTCAAGTATCGTGACACCTCAACAGATCCCTGAACCTTGTTTGGAATAGACTTAGACATATTCACACTCTTTGGGAAGCTCATCTGCATTGATCATCATTTGAATGCATGTCTTCATACACTCGGCTAGGTTTTGATACTCCTCAGATTGATAAATAAAGCGTGAATCCCCACTATATGCACTTGAGGGGGATCGAGGTATAGTCTCTTTCTTCACAAGTCCCTAAGTTGGTACTCAGGTACACACGTTTTTGGCGCCGTTGCCGGGAAAGTTGAATCAAATCGAGGCACTCATGTGATGGTAAGTAGCTCTTAGCATTGAAGTGAGTAGAGGAGTTGTGAATTTCTCTTCTTTGGTAAGTCACACTCATCCGCACTTACTACTTCTCGCTCTCGGAGTGTGTGTAGTGAGTTGATAGTCTAGGGAAGTGAGTGGAGTGAGTAGAGTAGGAGGAAGAAGGAAGTAGGTTAGGAAGGTAGAGTAGCAATCAACTTTTGTCTTGTTAAGTCTTTGTAGTTAGGAGAAATTCTCAAAAAGTATAAAAACCAAAAATTGTCTTTTTCAAGTCACTTGTCTCCAAGCAAGTATCGTGAGCGCTGGAGAGTGAATATCGCGATCGGGGAGCAGGATCATTGAGCTACGCAGAGCAAGAAGGAGTTGTAGAGAATTAGGAGAGTAGATTCCAAGGTAATCATACCCATCCCTTACTCCTAAATTTTGGTGGAATCAAGCAACTCAGTGAAACGATCTGCAGCAGATATCGTGAGGGTCATCCTGGGGTAAGGAAAGTCATTTTTTGTGTTTTGGGCATTTTGAAGAGGGGAGAGAGGCTTTAAGACCACTTATATTCACTTAAAATCTAAATACACTTGTTAAAAATTGAAAAAAATATCAAGTATCGTGTTCTCCCGCTGTTGAGATATCGCGATATCTGGATATCGTGAACTCCTACGGTCGAGTATCGCGATACTTACATTGGTCAAATATCGAGTATCATTGAGAAATCCTCACGATACTAGTCGGATATCGTATATCGTGAAATTTTGATCGTGATACCTGTCGTGTATCGTGTGTCGTGAAATTCTAATTGCGATACCTGTTGCATATCGTGTATCGTGGAGGTAGCTTTTCACGATACCTAGTGGATATCGAGTATCGTCAGGAAATTTCTCGCGATACTTGTTAAATATCGAATATCGTGGGATACGGAAAACGATATTGGCCTAGTATCGATTATCGTGGAAATTCTCTTAGTCGACTATCATATATCGCGTATTGTGAAATTCTGATCGCGATACCTGTCGTGTATCGTGTATCGTGAAATTCTAATCGAGACACCTGTTGCATATCGTGTATCGTGGAGGTTGCTTTTCTCGATATTGGAAAAGTATCGTGTATTGTGTTGCTTAAGTATCGAGTATCGTGGCATTTTTCCAGTCAACCAAATATGGAGTATCATGGAATTCTTTTGGGTTCAAGTATCGTGTGTCGTGGATTCATTGTCAGTCTTAGTTCAACCAAATATTCCCTAGAATTCAGACCATCAACAAAGAACTCTAGGAGCTGGAGGTTGGCTAAATTAGACTAGAATTCTTCAATTGAATGAACCTAAGATCTGGAAGAACCCTAGGGAGTCGAAGAAGTGTGATTTCTTCTGTAGGAAGTATAGCCGAACGAAGTAGTCGTTCACAGTACTTTGAAACCTCGAGTGAGTCGGAGGAAGAAATTCCCATGGCTTCAGAGCATATGCAGAATTCTGTACCAATAATTGGCATGATGTCAATTATTGAGGGTGAATATCGGACATCTTTAGATATGTGAACACCAACCAACATGGGATACCTATCTACCTAGATGGTCTAAACCGATCAATGGCCAGACTAAAGAAAGCTACAGATGCTTACATAGTACCTAGGCCAGCAATTAAATATGTAGGAGGGTTCTATATGGACAAAAGAAATATTCAGTATGTCGTTACGGAACACCCTGAAAGCATCAATGAACAAGGGGAAGAAGGCAATGCCCACAACCTTAATGAAGAGGGACATGAAGAGCAGGTAACCACCCCTACAGGGAGATCCATGGTTGTTAGGGTTTGGAGAGGAGACCTAGTTCCCCGGGCAATAATCCTAATTATCGGCCTCAACCACCTGTTGAACCAAGGAATAGAATTCCTATACCAGATAGACCACCTGTAGTAAGAGGAACTGGTATACCGATAGGAAGACCAACTTTCCCTGTGATGCCTAGACCACCTGAAGCAAGAAGAAGATTAAGACCTATTCAAGTTGCTAAATGCATGAGAAACCGTTATGATGGCTCTAGCAAACCTTACAATCATATATATGAATTCAAGTAAGTAATCAGAGCCGAACAAGTGGAAGATTTTTTGATTCAATATGAATCCTTTGGTCTAACTCTGACAAACACAACTTTAGCTTGGTTCCAGCCATTAGACCCTAATAATTTTCAAAACATGGAACAAGTCTATCAAGAATTAATTGAAGAATTCACCAAATCTAGGATTAAAAACAACTCTTCCTCATTGATCCATAGTTTTAAGCAAGCTCCTACGGAATCAGTGAGATTGGCAACGAGAAGATTCAAGCAATACGTGGATAGATGCCCTGTTGAAGAGAGACCCACTCAAAACAAAATGGTGTCATTTTTTTTGGAAGGATTAGTAAATGGATCATTAAGATCTCTGGTATATGTGAAAAGAGTTCAAACTTTGCAAGAATGTATGAAAGAATGTATTGACCTAGAGGACAATCTAGCAAAAGATTTGAAAATACCTCAAGGTGTTACACTTATGTGTTCCTCGAGTAGCTTTGATGTGAACCTTTTCCCTATACATGGGCACTTTTTACTCTAGTGCTGGCTAGAGGTTTTTTCCCCATGTTACCACATACTTGATACTCTCATCTGTGGTGGTACTTTGTACTTAGGGATATCATTCAACTCTTACTTCAATTCAGTTCATCGTCAATAGAGAGAGCTATTCCAGCCATCGTCTTCTCCGTGTGTTTTGCTACGTTTGTGCTCTTTGTGTGTGCTTCTCGTGTGTCTCTCACACTTCTACACACACTCAACAGTGGTATCAGAGCAGGTTCAACTCCTTCTCAAGTTTCGGTTTTTCGCGTTGTGGCGCACACGCACTTTAACAATGCAAATCGACTTCGGAACATAGAACTGTGAATTTCAGCAGCCCGAAAACATTTCCACCAGGCATGCTAGGGTTTTACCCCCATTTCGAAGCCATTCGTGCAATTAGAATCGCCATCAAAGTGACGATTTGTGAGCTGAAATTTCAGCACTCATTTCAGCTTTCATCGAAGTGAAGATTTTGTCCCATTCTTGTTCCTTAGTGAAATGGCGGGCAACAATGACTTGTTTGGCATGCTTCAAGCTGAAGATAAGCTTGATGGGACCAACTATCCGATGTGGTCTTACATGATGAAGCATGTTCTTGTTGCAAAACAACTTTGGAACATAGTGGCAGATGTAGATCGAAGACCGGCAGGTGCTTCTACTTCACAGTCTACTGTCACAGATGGAGCTTCTTCTTCGAGTACAGTGGTTTCTCCTTCTCCACCTACACAGGACCAACTTTGATGGGGTGGAAAAGATGCTCAAGCTCATGCTTTGATTGCACTTTTAGTGAAGCGTCATATAGTTCCACACATTCGATCATGTTCTACATCGAGACATGCATGGGACACTCTTGCTTCTTTGTATGCCATGCATATTGAACCACGTGTTGCATACTTGAGGAAGCAACTTGAGGATGTATGTATGGCTGAAAATGAGTCGGTGGATGTGTATGTGACACACATCAAGGACTTGAAAGAGCAATTGGCAAACATAGATGAGATCATTCCGGATGCATCACTCATTTCTACATTGTTGAAAGGATTATCGAAATCTTTTCAAAGCTTTGCTACTACACTCCGTTTGGTTGCAAAAGGAAATCCTAATATGTATGCATTTGATGAGGTTGTGTCTCTTCTTTTGCAAGAAGACCAATCTAGAGTGAATAGGAGTGGTTTGATTGAGGGAACGCAAGCACTTGCTATCTCACAAGAGGGGAAAAGCAAGTATGGTTCAGCTTTGGGTTCATCAAACCAAAGCCTCAAGCTTCCTCTTCCACTCATTCCTCTAATGATGGTGATTTGCAAAAGAAGAAGAGATGCAAATATTGCCGGAAGGCTGGTCATACTATTGATGAGTGTAGAAAGCTTGCTAAACGCAACGAAAAGAAGAAGGAATCCGGCATGTCTATTGCTGAAAATTCAGCAAATGCAAAGAATGATGAAGCTAACGTGGCTCAAGATTCTTGGGCATGTGTTGTTACATGTCATTATGATGCTTCTTTACATTCTAAATGTATGGTTGTGAGTGAGGCTTATTCGGATTGGTTCTTTGATAGTGGTGCTTCAAAGCACATAACATCATGCAAAAGATTTTTTGCCTCTTTGAAAGATGCACTTAAAAGAGGACATGTGGTGTGTGCAAACAATGCCTCTTATCCTATCATTGGAGTAGGAGAAATTGAGCTTAGGGGTGCAAATGGAGGTGTGATTCTCTTGAAAAATGCATTGTATGTGCCCGGTATAGAGAAGAACTTAATTTTAGTTTCGTTGATTGCCAAAGCTGGACTTCATGTAGACTTTGTTGATGATAGGTGTATGGTTCATGATTTCAGCAATGGCAATGTTATTGTGATGTCTGGTACATTATGTAATGGTTTGTATCGCATGGATACATACAAGAGGGCTGCCTCGAATGCCTTAGTTGCTCATACTTCTTCCATGGCTGAACTAAAGCTTTGGCATGCTCGCTTTGGTCACTTGAACTTCAATAGTTTGCTCTATTTGCAAAAGAAGGACATGGTTATTGGCTTGCCTACACTTGAGTCCATTGAAAAGCATGCATGTGAAGGTTGCATTCTTGGAAAAATGCATCGTGCTTCTTTTCCAAAAGATGGTCATACACACACTACAAGAAAATTACAGCTTGTTCATAGTGATGTATGTGGTCCCGTCAAGACTCCATCTTTTGGGAAGCATGTATATTTTGTTATCTTCATTGATGATGCTACTCGCCATACATGGGTGTATCCTATGAAAGCAAATAATGAGGTATTTTCTTGCTTCAAAGCATTTTTAGCTATGGCTGAAAATTTTTCTTCACAAAAGATTTTGACTCTACGCACGGATCGTGGTGGTGAATACATGTCACATGAGTGTAATGCTTTTCTTCGTGAAAGAGGTATTTCACACCAATGTACGGTGGCATATACACCTCAACAAAGTGGTGTTGCCGAGCGTAAAAATAGAACTCTACTTGAAATGGCACAATGTATGGTTAAAGGAAAGCATCTTCCTGATAAGTTTTGGATAGAAGCGGTCATGTGTGCAAATTATGTGTTGAATCACTGCCCCACAAAAGCATTGAGATTCATCACTCCTTATGAGGCTTGGAATGGTCATAAGCCTATGATTAGTCATATGCATGTGTTTGGTTGTTTGGCATATGCTCTTGTGCCATCACAACAACATCACAAACTTGATGACAAGGCAAAGAAATGTATATTTGTTGGTTATAGTGCTGAAAGTAGTAGCATCCATTGATGAACACAATTATTGTGATTCGAGATGTGGTATTTGCTAAAAATTCAGTTTTCCCTCTACTTGAATGCAAAAAACTACCAACAGTTAGCTTACAAGATGTGTTCAATACACTCATGCCTTTGTTCCAAAATGGTACGCTTGACTATGGCCATGTAGACCAGCCAACTGAGGTTCAAAGGGCTGAAAAATTACAACCAAATAGGGCTGAAAATGCAAAGAATTTCCAGCCAAACATGGCTGAAAAATTTCAGTCAAAAAATGTCCAAAGTGCTAGAAATTTCCAGCCACATATGGCTGAACATTTGCGTCAAAATGTGGCTGAAACTGAGCATGAAATTCCACCCATGCATGGTGTACATATTGAAGATGTTTTACATACCACATCTCTGCTCACCTTTACCTGTCGTGTGAGTGGGTTATAACATTTATAGCCCTTTTGCTCAAGGGAGTATCCAATGAAGACACACTTTTCTGCTTTTGGATCAAGCTTCGTCCTCAATTCATCTGGGACATGTACATATGCCATACAGCCAAAAACTTTCAGATGTGATAAGTTTGGCTTTTTACCTGTAAACTTCTCTTCAGGTGTAACTTGATGTACAGCAGCAGTCGAAGTTCTGTTCATGATGTATACAGCAGTATGCACAGCTTTTGCCCAATAACAATGAGGCATATTCTTCTCAGCCATCAAGGCTCTTGCTATTTCTGCAATATGTCTATTTTTGCGTTCAGCAAGACCATTCTGTTGTGGTGTGTACCTGCATGAAAACTGACGTCAAATTCCATGATTTTTTAGAAAACTGCTGAACTCATTTGACATGTATTCACCTCCTCCATCAGATCTTAATGTTTGAATGTACTTACTTGTCTGCTTTTCCACCATAGCTTTAAAATTCTAGAAGTGAGTGAACACCTCGCTCTTCTCTTTCATGAAATATACCCATACTTTGCATGTATGGTCATCAATGAAGGTAACATAAAAACTGCAACCGCCCATAGATGTGGTCTTTGCTGGACCCCAAACATCTGTATGTACTACTTCTAGTACATTCTCACTAACATGCTTGTCATGTGGAAATGATGCTCTTGACTGTTTACCAAATTGACATGCTGCACATACCTTTTGCATTTCTGCAATTTTGAAATTTGGTAGTCCATGGACAATCTCCTTTGACTGCATCAGTTTCAGCCTTTGCAAGTTTGCATGTCCAATCCGTTTGTGCCATATCTCTATATCTACAATAACTCCTGCACCTTTTGCAAACATGGCTGCATTCATTTCAGGAATCTTCACATTTAAGGTGAACATCCTACCCACTTTGTTTCCTTTGGCAACCAATCGTCCATCCTGCTTGTACTCTTCTACATATAATCCATCAGCATTGAACCTGACTTGTAATCCTTGGTCAACCATTTGTCCAACAAAAACCAGATTCTTTGTTATATTTGGAACATGCAACACATCAGCAAGATGTTTTACCTTTCCGTCCTCCATAGACAATGCTATGTTTCCTGTATGCTCAATAGGATGCGACGTATCATCACTTGTTTCAACATATCCAAGAACTGGCATTTTCTGCAAACTACTAAACCATTCTGCATGACTGGTCATGTGATTTGAAGCACCTGAATCAACATACCAGACATTATCATTCGATTTTGAAACACCAACAGACATCGTATTCATCATGTGATGTTGAACCATAAACAGCTTCTCAAAATCATCTGCACTTGTGGATGCATAGTTGTTTTGCTGCCTTCTGTTATTTTGATTCTTCAACCTGCAATCACGTTCAAAGTGTCCAGGTTTACCACAATTCCAGCATCCTTTACTATCATTACCTGAATCATTTCTTTGGAAATTTTTGCGACCTCTTTGGCTCCCCCTGCCTCGAAACCGTCCTCTTCCTCCTGCATGATTCTGTTGTTGACCTTGGTCTTGGTTATTGTTTCCTCTTCCACTTCCAAAACCTCCACCTTTGCCTCTTCCTCTGCCAGAGTAGAATACCTGCTCAGAACTAGGCTTTCCTTGGGAGTTTGAATCCTCACCAAGATTCTTTTCTTCAATAATCAGCATAGATACCAAATCAGCAAAATTCAGAATATTTTCCTTGGTCTGTATAGAAGTTCTGAACTTCTTATATGCAGCTCCTAAACCACGAAGGCACACTTCCACCTTATCATCATCATCTACATTCACACCAATAGATGCAAGTGACTCACATATGCTTTTGATTTTTAGAGTGTAGTCACTTACCGACATGCTCTTTTTCTCCAATGTATGCAGCTCGTTCTTGAGTTGCAATTTCCGTGCCTTTGTATTGGTCTCGTACAAAGTGACCAAACTGTTCCAAGCCTCTTTTGGAGTCTCGGCATCCTGTATGTGTCCAATCATGCTATCATGTATGCTAACAGATAGCCAATACATTACCTTTCGTGCTCCTTGATTCCATTCCTCATATGCTCTTAACTGTTCTGCAGTCCGATTCCTTTCTGGTAACTGTGGAGCATTTTCATTCTCTCCTTCGATGTACTTCCAGTAGCCTTTCCCCATCAGGAAATTTGTCATTCTGAATCTCCAAGCATGGAAGTTGTTCTTGTCCAGCTTATCGCTCATAAGCTGACTCATTCCATCTGCGTTTTCCATTTCTGCAACAATTCACAACACTGCAACACACTACAAGCAGCACTTCTGCTTGAACACTGTTGCACTATGACGTGACAGTTCGATCTCAGAAAAACACAGTTTTCGTGTATCAACAGTACATGGAATCGCTTGAAATTCTGGATCTAGAATATATGAGTGTCGTCGAACACAACGCAAGTTACAGTTTCTAAAACTAACCTGGTTTTTCTGTGGGCCCCACCTTGCGGGCTCAAAACGGAGGTCGAGATGGCTCCGAAACTTCGATCTTCTACCTTCATCGCGATTTTCGTAGACAACAGAGGCCGTTTGTGAAATCACGTTTTCTCCATGCCTTGCCACGTAGTCTTCACCGTCGCCTTCTCCACGAGCTCTCTACAGCCACGCTGGCTCTGATACCATGTCACGAGGAAGGAGATAAGGAAGAGAGCTCACACACACACTCTCACTCTCAAGGAGAAGCACACACACAGATTGAGGCAAGGAAGAATGATCCTCTTCTTCTTCTTCTATTACATAAAAGGAATGTACAAGAATGACCTAAAAACAAGAATACAACAAGTGCAATATATAAAGACCAGTACATAAGGAAAGACCTAATGTCCACGAATGAGTGAGCTGGCAAGAAACAAATGTGCCATCACTCTCGGTAGATAAATCTAATAAAGCTCAATGAAGTATCCCTGACATATACCGGCATGACCACTATACATGTCAGAGAAATGAAAAAATGGTACGTGTCATCCTGGATCATCACATGTTGAGCTCGATATCTCAACATAGAAAAATGCCTATTGAGGCCTTTGGCACTTCTTCATAATATGCCTTAGTCCATGTGTAAGCATAGGCACCCATTTTTTAGCTCATGATGAATATACTTCCAAGTTGGATATGTAAGTGTCTGACAATTCATTAGCTACTCCTATTGGAAGCTTTCCATGAGTCATCCTAGATAGATGATGAACTCTAATGTGTGTTTTTCCCTTCTTGACAACTACCTTGAAATCATATTCCATTAACAAAAGAAATCATCGAACCGGACTTCTTATGTTGCAAGGTTTATTGAAAAAATACAACATAGTTTGATGATTAGTGAAGAATTATAATTTTTTGGCTAGCAAGTAGTCCTGAAATTTCTTTACTATGTAGACCATCATTAATCCTTCTCATTTTATAGTAGTGTAATTTTGTTCGGCTTGGTTTAACTGCTTGCTTGCATATGCAATAGGATGATCTAGTTTTCCCTCATACGTTGGCTATGCCAATATGCATCCAATAGCAAAATTAGAAGCATCAACATGGATATGGAATGGCTTATCCCAATTAGGCACTTTTAATATAGGTGGTGAACTCAATCTTCTTTTCAAATCATTGAATGCTTGTTTACATTCATCACTCCACTTAAATTGAGTTATTGATCCATACATGGGTTTAGATATAATTGCATACATATGGATAAATCAATGATAGTATCCACAATGGCCCATAAAGGCTTGCACCTACTTTACATTCTTAGGTCTAGACAAATCTAGGATTACCTTGATTTTTTCCGTGTCTATAGAGATACCATTTTTAGACACTAATTGTCCTAGTATTTTGCCTTGTGTTACCATAAAGACACACTTTTCAGGATTCAAGCATACTTGATATTGTGTGCACTTGCTCAATAGTTTTCTCCTTGTTATCATATGCTACTCTTTCCTATGCCTCTCTCTTAGGCATTCGATTAGCAATCTTTCGTTCTTCCACCTTCTATTTTTTGAAGTGTTTAGGAACTTCAAAATATTCCTTTTTTTGATCTTCTTCCTCCATTTCATCATCCTCTTTACCATGGTTTTCTAGGTATTCTTTTATGGAAAAGATGTTACAATTCTCTACAAGATTATTCGTTTATTCTTCTTTAAAATATTATTCATCCTAATCAAATTCAGGTTCCATGATGATACATTAATAGTCATAATCTTCCCCTTTTCCATTTTATCATCGGCTTCCTAGATCAATACCATGTATAGGCTTAGATCATATCCTTCTTCATTTACACATTTGTTCATGGTAAACAGTTCCTCATTTACACACAGATATAAGGTTGCTAATATTTCCATCAAACAATGTAGTTCAAATGCTTCATCAGGAAAAACTTGAGGCATGTAAGTTGGATCTATGGGTTGCTCTCCTTCCTACTATGGCTTCCAACATTGGAACTTTTCTTCTCTCTTGGATGCTTTACAAATCCATAGTTGAGTATCTCGTTCATCCAAGATTGATCACTAGATCTGACATTATGGATCGATACATCATCTTCCTCTTTATGGATGGGATAAAATTTCAAATCATGAAGATCATCATATCCCATATAGTAGCACCTATTGCTATGCAATACATATACTATAGAACAATGTTGGAGAATAGGTGTAGCACCTTACAGTAGGAAAGATTAAGAGCTTTTGAGTGCTCATACTTCCATAAGGTTTTCCATAAGAGCCTATTTGCTAGATCCATATGATCATTTCTTCCACACAAGAAAGTACATATCCACCCATCCAATTCCACCCATATATATATATATATATATATATATATATATAGGCCAAGGGGGTACATATCCTAGGACTCTTCCAAGTATCCATCCAAGTGTCCCTCGTGGTGAAGGTGATAAGGTTAATTGAATAGCTCAAACCAAAGGTATTATACAAAAATTCTTCACCCTTTAAAACATTTTCATTCTAAAAAATTCGTGGAAGTATATTATATAAATTAATTCCCCATGCATCATGATAAGTATCATGGACTCACTCTCAAACATTTGACTCTTTTTTGAATTTTTCGTTTGAAAAGAGAAAAATATTTTGTTGATGGAGCTTACACATTCCCAATCGAGGCTTTCGTATGCCCCATCTTTTCATTTGACTAGGTAGTCTTTGTGAATTTGGATTCTTGTCATTTTATCTACAATTCATATTATCTTTTATGGTTCATGAGGGATAATCTATAGTGAATAGTTTGGATTATCATATCTCAAGGTACAAGATTATCTTGTTTAGCAACTTTCGTCATCAATCTAATGACATGAAACACTAGGTGGATCAGAAATCCTCTGAAAGATTTAACTCATACACCATAGTTGTAACCTTTCTAAGAATTATGAAAGGGCCATAATATCATGGAGATAGTTTTGCATAGTTTCCTATTTTTGAGAGTTTCTAAATTCTTGAGAGCTTTTATATAAAGATGTTTTCCAACCTAAAAAGGAAATTTCTCACCTCTTAAGATCGCCATATGATTTAGTTATATCTTGGGATTTCCTCAAGTTTTGTTTATCTAACTTCAACTTAAAGTTCATGTCTTCAAAGAAATCTTTTATAGCTTTGACTTTCTCATTTTGTAATATGACTCCATATGGTGCTCTAGGCTACAACCCCTACATCAACATGAATAGACAAAACTATGTTGTAGAATGCTTGATATTTTCATAAGAAAGGTCAACTAAGGGTAAGTAATCTCCCTAATTTGGTTTGAAGATACATCAATATATCTTCAAATATTTTATTGGCTTTTTCTATTTGTTGATCTGAATATGAATTCTCTAACGTAATCATGCTCAAATTTGTCTCTACTTTACAAAAAATAGGACTCCAAAACTATCTATTAAATTCTCTATCTCTATTTGATACTGTTTCTTTTGGTAGATGGTAAAGTTGATAGAGATGTTCAACAAATAAATTTGTTGATTCAAGAGTTTTAAAAATAGTATGAGTATGAATGATGTGATCCATCTTAGCTAGGAAATCTACTCTAACCCACACCAAATCATGTCCTTTGTGGGTTCAAGGTAAACCTATACTAAAGTGCATGGAGATACTTTTCCATTTTCCATTGGGAATTTCCAAAGGATGTAATGGACCACCACTCTTAAACTTCTCCATTTTATTTACATGAAATTTTGTACACTCAAGTATATAGCTTTGCACATCTTTATGTACAATTAGCCATATAATTGTCTCTTGACCAATTCATACGTTTTGTTGATTCTTAAATGACTGGCACTTACGGCATCATGGGATTCAAACAAGATATTTCTTCATAGACCTTGATCACAATGTAGATAAAAATTTCCTTTATACAACAACTATTTGCTATAATGCTTAAACCTATCATTTGAGGATAAATTATTACCTTGATGAAGAAATTTTTTCTAGGATTATTTAGAACTTGGATCTTCTTGATACGTTCCTTTCACTCACTTGTTCAAATCATTGGAGAAATTTTCATGAAAACTTCAACATATGCATGCTACTTAACACATCTACAAATACATCAAGATTTACTTTTTGATATTTGAGTTCGTAATCGAATTCTTGAAGTGTAGCAATCCATTTAGATTTTCTAAATTTTAGTTTTGCTTGGTTTGCAAACCATTTGATACTCGCTTAATATACTATGGCTACTTTGGTGCAAAACATGTAATGTCTGGATTTCTTCAAAGCATGCATGATGGCATACAACTCCTTTTCAATAATTCCATTGAGCTAGATTTAGCTTTTGAATGTTAGAAGTGACTAGTTAAAAACTTTGACTAAGCATAGCTCCAATTACAAGCTCACTTGCAGTCCAACAATTTGTAGGACTGGGGCTGATGTAACATATTTCTTTAATTGTTTCATACATTCTTGTTCTCAACCCATGTAAGGCCTTTAGGTTTTCCCTTCAATTTTACATATAAAGGGATTGAAAATGTTGGAAAATTTGGGAAAATTTGGACTCTACTTGTTCCTTGGATTCCAGCATGATGGTGTATTTGTGAGCTTTCAAAAATTGTTAGTTGCTCAAAAGAGGTTGTCAATGTTCACTTTGAGCAGCTATCAATTGTGAATTGCTTCATAGGTACTGATGTTGTAACCTTGATCCTCTAGATCTTTCAAACATGGGTTTTATAGTTATCATGTCAAGTACTTGTAACCCATAATGACTGATGGGTAAGTGTGTTACTGCATGGGTTGAAGAAAATATGTGTCTTGTGCACAACCTTGTACACTGGCCTTATGCATGTTTACTTGGGGAATGCATTGTAAGAAAAATTGGGTCTTCAGCTAAGCACTCAAGGGTATGCTGATGAAGAGGCTTCCTAATCTACCATTGGTATAGTGTTGCCAAAGTAGGGGATTCTTACCATGGTGAAAGGTCAGTCGATGTTCATCTCTTTGTGTTGTACTCCCATCATGGTGATTGACCATTGGATTGACTTTCATTGTTGATGGATGTCCTTGTTGAAGGTTTACTGATGAGATTCTTTGAGCAGATGGCTTTGTCCCTTCTCTCTCTCTTTTTTAAGGAACGGTGTCACAAAACAAGAAGAAAGAGGTTAATTTTGAATAAAATAGTTTACATATGTTAAATGTATCTCATGTGCCTAGGATTCTTAACTTTGTCTATGCACGGCCTTGCAATCTAGCACTATATTAATGTAGACTATGGAAATGCATGACCTGAATGGTGCAAAAGTTAAGTTTATGCAAAGGGCACATGGTTTTCGCACGTTGAGACTTCCGATTTTACTTATAGATGTTGATGCAATCCTTTTTTGGAGGTATCCATTGGATCTCAAAATGATGCAATCAATTGATGGTTGAATGGCAATTGATCATTCCTCCTTATAGGGATCCATTTTAGAACAGTGTTTGATTGTGTATTGATCACTTTTGGCCTCTTCATCTTTCGATGGTAAATTTTGTATCCCTCATGGCTGGTTCTTTGGTTCTATGGGGGTTACTAGAGCTTTTGGCTTCTGAACCCATACCCTTCTTGATTGTCTTCTTACTATTGGTGAAAAGGTGAGTTGATCTTCTTTTGATCTCTATGCTTGGTTCTCACATTCACCTCTGCTTGGCTTGTTGAGCTGCAGCTAATTCCTTAGGCACCCAAATTTATCAGATACCTTGTGGTTGAGCTTGTCCTTTTTGCTTGGTTCTTCTTTTGGCATGGTTGTCTTGCATGGATGGGAATTTTTGGGGAAAAGGTGGTGGTTGCTTTCCTTTCATCACCTATATTTTTTAGTCCCTAAATTTGGTTCTAGTTTTGTCCTTGTGTGCGAGGATCAAGGTTGTGTAGTAGCTTTTGTCACCGATGTTGCCTCCTTCTTGCCATATGCTTACGGTTGTCCTCCTCTTCTCTATGAAATTGATTCTTCCAATTGTGATGTTGATACTTTTCGAAGAGAAGGGAGTTCCACCACTTGCATGACTTGCCCATCAATGGGTGAGGAATGGTGCACATTAGACTCTGTAGTGCTTGGAAAGTGTGGGATACTAGAATCCATAGGGCCCCTACCTCCCAATTCAACTATTAGACATTTCTTATTAACCTATACCTGAAGTGATCACTATCGCATGTTTAAGTCAATTGCATGATCGTACAACCAAATTGCCCTAATATCATATGTTTTGTGATGTCCTCATCATGGCAAACTAGGAACTTTACTCTCAAAGGGACATTCTTTAAGAGGATAGGAATGTTTGGCTCACCGATACAAGGGGTTTCCATGCCTCATGAGACCACTAAATAAGCTTCTAATGGTTTACCTTCCATGCCCAATCCCTTACAACATGAGTACCTAAGTGTGACTTAAGCATTCTAGATCAAATATCTTGCAGGATAACTCGTGTCCATTCCACTCATGCTCTTGTGCTACTTTTAAAGTCGGGATTAGGAAGTCTAATGGGCAACTCAATAAGCCCAAAAAACATGATGAAGCTATTTATCCCAATCAGAGCATTTATTATTTACCAATTTTGTCAATACATTACATAGGATCTTGTTTCTGCTCTTAGTGTATCCGTTAGCTTGTGGATGATAGAAAGCTATTGTTCAAGAAGTGCATACCTCACATAAACTCTATTGGTAACCTGTATCTAGTGAACATGTTCTTGAATAAGAACTTAGCCATTGTTTGAGCATCGTTCTTTGTCATGGATTTTACTTCTACCCACTTTTTAAGGTAATTTGTGGCTACAATAATTTACTTTGCATGGAAGTTTCTAACTGGGAGGTTGATAAGACCTACAAAGTCTATACCCCACTTTGAGAATGTGGGTTCTCCCATCATTGGCCTCAAAAACATCTCGTCTTTTTTAATCAAATATTATGCATGTTGGCATGTGTCACATCTCTTCACATAGGTATGTACATCCATATGAAGAGTGTGCCACCAAAGTCTTAAGAATAGAATGTTCTGAATTACTCGGTCATGCCCAAAATGTCTACTTGCAACACCACTATGTGCAGTTTCTAAGATTTTCAAATAGTTTGATTTGTGAATGCACAATCTTAAGTAACCATCTTTGCCTCTTTGGTATAGGTTGTCTCCAACTAAGGCGTAGTCGTGAGCCTCCTGCTCCATGCTTCACTTTCTTGATAGAGTAGCCTTGCTGGGTAGCGTTTCTTGATCTCATAAAATCTACCAATGGAGCACTCCATTTTGGAATTAACAACATGTGAAAAAGGGTAGCATACTCCACTAGGTCTCCCTTCTAGCACTCTCGATAATTCTTAATCCTCATGTATTTCTCTATCCATACTAGACCAATACACTCCTAAACTTTTTAGATTATGCAAATTTGTTGTTTAGAATAGTGATTTCCTAGCAGTCCTTCATGGGCTTGTTGCAACCAGCTACTATGTTCATCCTCATTGACACAACAAGCTACTACACCCTTATATCTTATTTATACATAGTTCTTGCCAATATTTGATATTTTTGTGATTTTATAATTTCACCTTTGTTCGTTTTCACATTCTTATTTGTGGGTCCTAAGTTTAAGATAAATACCAAATTATTTGCTGTTGAGCCCATAAAAGTCATATCGATCTAAGTCAACCATAGTCAAAGTCAATAGTAATCAAAGTCAAAAGGTCAAAGTCAAACTGGTCAAAGTCAACAAGGTCAAGGCCAAAGTCAACAGGGGCAAATTCAAAGTGTTTGAAGGTGTCAAAGTGCACAGGTAGTGCACAAGTAATTGTCCACAAAGGGTGAATTGGAGAAGTGGTTGCAGGTTGCAGAGGTATTTCTCTAATTTCCCTAAGGTTCAAAAGTGTGTTTAAAGTGTTTTGGAAGGTTCAGGTGAACCCTCTCTTAGGTGCAAAAGTGAAGACTTAAAAGGCAAATGTGAAGGTATGTGAAGTGGCAGCGTACGCAGAAGTAAAAGTATGGCCCCCCAATTAAAATTTTTGTTTTAGTCTAAAGTCACTATAGGACAAAACAGGGATTCGTTGGCTGCCCACTTGAGGAGACAATCTTGAGACATCAAAGTGAGCACCAAGATACTCTTGCAGTTAGGAGCATAGGTGAATCGACACTCAAATCAAGGCAAGGACTATTCTTGAACAATTCTAAGACTAAGCAGGAGTGAGCATAGTCTAAGTGAGGCAAGAGAGAGAAGTGCAAGAGATACACAATGTGCGACGCAGAGAAGTGAAGTGCAAGGTGTGCATGAAGAGTGACTAAGAAGTGTGCAGAGAAGTGTTAAGCTATTCCCCCCAAGGAACCCAAGGTCACCTTGCAGTGTGTGCGTGCCGATAGAAGGTATCCAATCCCTCCCCCTTATTGGAAGCTTGGTGCAAGGTGTGCACAAGTGCAGGCTTGGAGAAGGTGGAGGTCTAGTGCAGAGGAGGCCAGCAGCAATAAGACCATGGGTATTTGGTATTTTGTAATTGAGCACTCTGTGGGATTTCGCACAAAAGCATTGGATTGTATTGTGCATCACCATTGTATTTGTCTCATCATAATCAATCGACAGAGGCGTCCAGTGTGTATCTTTCTTCTTGTCTTTCCCTTTTCTCCTACAAACACTCAAATCCCTTCTTGTCCAAGAATCCCCCAACAAAATTTGGCATGCATGGTGGGACACCAAGGAGATTTGAGCATAGGAGAAGATATATTGCAATGTGGAGAAGCACTATTCAAGTGCCGATAGTACTACTTCAGTGGCCTAAAAGGTACATATTCTTATCAATTATCTTATTCTAAGAGGGCTGTGGACAGCTCATGACCACAACCTGGTCGCAAACATTGAGGGTCACCTGCAAGCAAACAAGAAGGAAGGCTATTAGAAGATCCTCTAGTCCACTTTCGACAACTTCATCAGTAAAGAGCATGGCTGGTGAGGTAGACTTGGAAACCCTACTGTCAAGATTAAATATTAAATTTCCTTCTTTCAAAGGCCTAGCTCAGGAAGATCCGGACGAGCATATTAGAAGGTTTTTGGCACTATGCAAAATTAGAGGCTTAATGGGCAGGGAGGATGCCTTTTTGATACTCTTCCCTGCCACATTAGAAGGATTAGCAGATAAATGGTTCAACCAATTTGCTGAGAACCATTTTACAAATTGGCACTTAATGAAAGATGCATTCAGAAATCAAGTCTAGCGTGGAAATACTGCAAAAATCATCATAGAGGAATTAGAAAACTTGATATTGGGTTCATGTGAGAAATTTCTAGAGTTTGTGACTAGGGCCAAGGCACTAATGGCTAAATTACCAGATCCACCACATGATTTTTTTATTAAGGAATGGTTAGCTAAGCCACTTCCAGTGACCACCCAATGTAAAATCAAGGAATTAGTGTTGCCTACAGCCTCCATAGAGGAATTCATCAACACAGTTACACGACTGGAGCAGATAAGGCAATAGTATGGAGCAACTTCTTCTCAACTACCATATTCTACAGAAATAGAGGATCCAGTAATCCAGCTAAGGAAGGAGCTAGAGGGCTTAAAAAGGAATAAGCCCCACCAAGAGGAGGAGAATGTTGTTAATCAGTTGAGGAGGGAGATTGAGGCATTAAAGCTCCAAAAGGAGGAGGAAGCCCAAGCAGAGGAATTGGCTCAGCTGTGATAGGAGTTGCAGGAACTCAAAGGAGGTGGCATCAAGAGTGGACTTTGGTGTACCATGTGCAGCAAGCAAGGTCATATAATAAGTGAATGTCCTTTGTTAAGTGTGACTTGCCAAATATGCAAGAAAGTTGGCCATGAGGCCCAAGAATGCCAATCAAGAGGAATGCCTGCAACAACATATTGGACACAAGGAGGACCCCTACCAACAGCAAATGTGATGGCGACTGCACCCAATCAAGTTAACAATTATAACCCTAGACATAGGGATAACTTTGGAAATGGGCCAAGGAGGCCAATTATTTGTTTCAGATGTGGAGAATGTGGGCAGTATCAAAGTAGGTGCACTCTCCCAGAAAATGCCCCTCCTTGTAGGAACTGCCCAGATGCGAGAGACCACTATACTAATTGTTGTCCTAAGAACCAAGCATCTTCATCTGGGCCCCACATCCAAATGATTTTTGTGTGAAAAGAAGAAAGGGTAGATCAAGTCAATGTGCCATCATCATCTACTAGGGTGGTGCAGTTAGAAGAAATTGAATATTTTTACAGTGCAGACAAGAAGCAAGGGGAAGGCTCAAGTGGAAATAGGTCAAGAATCAATAATTAATGGATTGAACAAGGACAAAGATGCATCTAAAGACAAGGCCACCACATGTGCAGATACAAGGCAAAAAGGAGATCTCATATGTACCAGTGATGTCATTGGGCATGCATTCAATAGGGCTCATGAGGAGTTGGATAAATCAATTGGAGCCCATGCTCTTAAGGAATCAGAAGCTTCTAGACTACTCAAGTCCATGAAAAAGGAGGTTAGTATTTTTTATTTAATAAAGATGGTTGGGAAATTTAGGTCAGAGCTCTTGCAGATAATTGATGAAATGTCCACAACAAGTTTAGTGGCAAAGGCTGTTGTTACGCATAAAGTTAAAATTGTAGGGGAAGCACCCCTCATAGATTACAAGAGCCCTCGACTAATAGTCTCTATTAAAGGTCATGAGTTTCAAGGAGTTATTGTGGATGGTGGTTCTGGCATTAACTTGATGCCTGAATATACCATGAAAAAGATTGGCCTATACCCTTCCATACCTGCCAACTTCACTGTAACAATGGCAAACCAAAGCATAGTAAAGCCTATGGGAGTGGTTCTTGGAGTCCCAGTCAAGATACAAGGTACCATCTTTAACTTGGACTTTGTTGTTTTAAGGCTGCCACAGGTAGAAGGAAGTTTCCCCCTGTTAATTGGGCGACCTTGGTTAAGGCATGCCAATGTGCTGCATGACTGGGGCAAGGACACAATGTGGGTAAAGCAAGAGGGAAAAGAGTTGCAGCAGATAATTTTAGAAGAAGGACCAGACAATCAGAGAAATACTAGCATGATGGAGACCATTGGTATTTGTATGGAAGAAGAATTGTTGGACAACCCAGAAGCAAATCTATTTGAAGGAGAAAATTTATATGAAGAAGAAAACATGTTGGCTTGGCTCCATGCAGACGACCCATCTTACTGCTATGGAATTTTTCCAAACTCAAGTAGAGAGGAAGCATATGAAGAGAAGGAGGATATCATTCAGGTTACTGACTCGAGTGAGACAGTCCCAGTTAAAGGCCATAGAAGAGAGGAGAAAAGAAGAGCCCTTAAGTGCAACAGTGATGAAGATACTTCAAATCATATGTCAATGGCCACTTTTTTCTGGATACTGGTATGGATATCATCTGTTATGTCAAATTTTATGATAATGAGTGCAAGGCTTTAGAAGGATGTGGAAGGAGTACCTGCAAGTCTTTGGAAATAGAGGGTTCCATTTGATGAAGAAGCTTGAATAGTGAAAATGAAATTTTGCAGATTAAGCTATAAAGTTGCTGACACAAAGATACAAAAGATGCACTATAGAGGAGATAATATTTTTCTAAAGGATTTAGGGTACCCCTATCAGATGACCAGTGTGCCCAACAAGAAGACAAAACCAACGAACTGCAGTACAATTGGAGATTATGGAGGAGTTTCTCTGAGTCATCATTTCAAGGCTCAAGGCCTATCATCAACAAAAGTGAAGATTTATGGATTACCTGGAAACTGCAAAATTTGTCAAGGTTGTACATAGTCTTTTCTCGTCATTTTTGCTTAAGTTTTAGTAGTTTTTATCTATTTTCATTCTTATTCTTTGTGTTTTAGCAAATTTACCAACCCTTTCATAAGCCTTGGCACGAGTACAATTTTTGGATTTTTTTGGGGGAATTTTTCAAGCATTTTTTGAATTTTTTTAGTATTTTTTATACTTTACAAGTGTCATTTTCTTGCCAAATTAGAGGAGCAAAGGAATCTCTCTATGGTTTTGAGTGGGGAAATTGGCCTAGACTTGTAGAGAATTTTTTGAGAATTTTTGAGAATTTTTTTGCATTTTTTTGGGATTTTTCAGTGATTTTTCTTCCATTTTGGTTATTTTCATAAAAAAAGGCCCCCCTGGATTTTTCGGATAAAAAAAAAAAACCTTCCCCCCCCCCTCTCTCTCTCTCTCTCTCTCTCTCTTTCCCCCCTCCATTATTTTCTTTTTTTTTGTTGTTTAATTTCATTTATTTTGATTTTTATTTTATTTTATTCTTATTTCTTTATTTTAAAATTATTTAATTATTTTATTTTTTATTTACTTATTTTCTTTTCCTTTATTTATTTTATTTTCTTTCTATTTTCTCAGATGCGTTTAAAAAATAAAAAAAAGGGGCAAAGGTAATATTTTCTTGCAATTAAAAAATTATATTTTTTTTTATTTTTATTGTTCACACCTTTTGGCTCTAGATCGCACCTCGAATGGCCATTTTTTTCAAAACTAGAGTCATTTTTATGTTTTTTTGCTTTTCCATGCAAAAATTCCACTTTTTGGTTCTTCTCTGGTGCTTGTTCTCTCCTGTTTCTAGTGGAGTTGGTGGCTGCTCATGTGTCCTTTTGAAGATTTTGCAGCTCAACAGTCATGGTGGGTAACTATTGAGCCCATAAAAGTCATATTGGTCAAATTCAATCGTAGTCAAAGTCAACTATAATCAAAGTCAAAAGGTCAAAGTCAAACTAGTCAAAGTCAACAAGGTCAAGGCCAAAGTCAACAGGAGCAAAGTCAAAGTGTTCGAAGTGCAAGTGTCAAAGTGCACAGGTAGTGCACAAGTAATTGACCACAAAGGGTGAATTGGAGAAAGTGGTTGCAAGTTGCAGAGGTATTTCTCTAATTTCCCTAAGGTTCAAAAGTGTTTTTAAAGTGTTTTGGAAGGTTCAGGTGAACCCTCTCTTAGGTGAAAAAGTGAAGACTTAAAAGGGAAATGTGAAGGTATGTGAAGCGACAGCGTACGCAGACGTAAAAGTATGGCCCCCCAATTAAAATTTTTGTTTTAGTCTAAAGTCACTACAGGACAAAACAGGGATTTGTTAGCTGCCCACTTGAGGAGACAATCTTGGTACATCAAAGTGAGCACCAAGATACTCACAAAAAGAGAAGGCTTAGGCATGGTATACGCCGTGAAGAATTTTAGACACTATCTATTGGCCAACAAATTCAAGTTTTTCACTGATCATCAAGCTTCATTATATTCTATCAATAAACCTTGCAATACAAGATGCTTAATAAGATGCTTCCTCTTACTAATGAAATATAATTTTGAAGTGGTTTTTAGGAAAGGTAGGACCCACCTTAGGGTAGATCATCTTTCTTGCATCACTTTAGGAGATTCACCGCAAGGAGTGTCTAATGAACTTCCCAATGCTAATCTATTGAATTTAGAAGTTGTTCCTAAATGGGCAAATGTTGGGGGATTCTTGGACAAGAAGGGATTTGAGTGTTTGTAGGAGAAAAGGCAAAGACAAGAAGAAAGATACACACTGGATGCCTCTATCGATTGATTATGATAAGACAAATACAATGGTGATGCACAATACAATCCAATGCTTTTGTGCAAAATCCCACAGAGTGCTCAATTACAAAATACCAAATACCCAAGGTCTTGTTGCTACTGGCCTCCTCTGCACCAGACATGTAACTGTGTTGATGAGTTCCTCTATGGAGGCTGTACGCAACACAAATTCCTTGAATTACATTGGGTGGTCACTGGAAGTGGCTTAGCTAACCATTTCTTAACAAAAAAATCATGTGGTGGATCTGGTAATTTAGCCATTAGTGCCTTGGCCCTAGTCACAAACTTTGGAAATTTCTCACCTGGACCCAATCTCAATTTTTCTAATTCCTCTATGATGATCTCTGCAGTATTTCCATGCTAGAATTGATTTCTGAATGCATCTTTCATTAAGTCCCAAGTTGTAAAATGGTTCTCAGCAAATTGGTTGAACCATTTATCCTTCTAATGTGGCAGGGAAGAGTATCAAAAAGGCATCCTCCCTGCCCATTAAGCCTCTAGTTTTGCATAGTGCCAAAAACCTTCTAATATGCTCGTCTGGATCTTCCTGAGCTAGGCCTTTGAAAGAAAGAAATTTAATATTTAATCTTGACAGTAGGGTTTCCAAGTCTACCTGACCAGCCATGCTCTTTACTGATGAAGTTGTCAAAAGTGGAATAGAGGATCTTCTAATAGCCTTCCTTGTTGTTTGCTTGCAGGTGACCCTCAATGTTTGGGACCCGGTTGCGGTCATGAGCTGTCCACAACCCTCTTAGAATGAGATAATTGATAAGAATATGTACCTTTTAGGCCACTAAAGTAGTACTGTCGGCACTTGAATAGTGCTTCTCCACACTGCAATATATCTTCTCCTATGCTCAAATCTCCTTGGTGTCCCACCGTGCATGCCAAATTTTGTTGGGGGATTCTTAGACAAGAAGGGATTTGAGTGTCTGTAGGAGAAAAGGGAAAGACAAGAAGAAGGATACACACTGGACGCCTCTCTCGATTGATTATGATAAGACAAATACAATGGTGATGCACAATACAATCCAATGCTTCTCTGCAAAATCCCACAGAGCGTTCAATTACAAAATACCAAATACCCAAGGTCTTGTTGCTGCCGGCCTCCTTTGCACCAGACCTCCACCTTCTCCAAGCCTACACTTGTGCACACTTTGCACCAAGCTTCCAATAAGGTGGAGAGATTGGATACCTTCTGTCGGTATGCGCACACTCCAAGGTGACCTTGGGTTCCTTGGGGGGAATAACTTAACACTTCTTTGCACACTTCTTAGTCACTCTTCATGCACACCTTGCACTTCACTTCTCTGCGTCGCACACTATCTGTCTCTTGCACTTCTCTCTCTTGCTTCACTTAGACTATGCTCACTCCTGCTTAGTTTTAGAATTGTTCAAGAATATTCCTTGCCTTGATTTGAGTGTCGATTCACGTACGCTCCTAACGTTATTGTATAGTTTTGTTCCACTGTGTTTAGCTATCTGCTAGCATATGCTATAGGAAAATCTAGATTTCCCTCACCTTTCAATTGTGCTAGCATGCATCCAATTGCATAATTGTATGCATTTACATGGACATGGAATTGTTTGTTCCAATTAGGAGTGTTTAGTATTGGTGATGTGCACAAATGTCTCTTCAGCTCATTGAAGGAATTTTCACATTCATCATTCCACTCAAAAGGCCTCATCAACTCTACTATGGCTCTTAATTTTTCATGATCTTTTGATATTCCATTTGTAGAAACAATATTACCTAAGATCTTACCTTGATGTACCATGAACACACACTTTTCTAGGTTCAGACAAACTCGATACTCTTTACACTTGTTGAAGGTCTGTCTGAGCTCTTGGATGTGGTGTCTTCTTTCTTGGGATGAGCACATAAATCATCCACATATACTTCTAAGCTCTTTTGCAAGAACTCTTTGAAGACATGACACGTGAGCCTTTGGAATGTTGTAGGTGCATTGGTGAGCCCAAATGACATCACACAAAATGCAAAGATTCCCACTCTGTGGCAAAGGCCATTTTGTGTTGATCTTCTGGGGCAATGGCTACTTGGTTGTAGCCTAAAAATCCATCAAGGAAGCTATAAACATCCATCCCTGCAACATGATCCAATAAATGTTTGGTGATTGGAAGCAGATAGCTATCTCTGATTGTAGCAGCATTAACTTTTTTATGGTTAATACACACCTGTAACTTTCCATTTTTCTTGGACACCACTACAATGGGGGAGACCCATTCAATATGCTCAATCTCATAGATAAATCAAGCTTCAATAAGTCTATCAATTTCTTCTTTTATTTTGACTGCATAAGTGTCATTATATGTGCAGGGCTTCTATTTGGTGGTCTTGGCATCAGCTGTCATGGGGATCAAAGAACATAAATTATTTGATCATATATCAATTTACAATTAAATGCAAGTATACCTAGCGACAATATTTAATATACAAGATTGCACTAGAAAAATTCATATAGAATAAGTAACTAATACAAAAGAACATTGCAACACAATTGAACTTGGGAATACTCATACTAATTAGCAAAGTTTACGAACCTTAGATCAGGTAAACACCTAGGTTGGGATAGACAAAGCATCAGATCCTCTAATGCTAGTGTTGATTGCATAGTTAGGTCTTGGGCTCAACAGCTTAGTGATTATCCCTACATACTCAGTTCAAAGACTAGTGGCTTAGAGATGGCATACAACATGGAGAGACCCATGGGTAGTTTAGGTACAACCTATCTACAGACACTAGAAGGTCCCTATAAGACCCAGCTAGAATATATCAAGACCAACCGATTAGGTGCTTCTATCTATGAGGATGGTTTGAGGAGATCTATTGTTCAATTCAAAAACCCTGACCAACCCTTTGGACTTGAACACCCTATGGTCAAGTTTGAAGAGGGCTCATATATTGATAAGCAAGGAACCATGTATGTGGTCATCAGCTGACCGGATATGATAGACGAGTTTGGAAATTTCAATCCGGAGAGTGAGATAGGAGAGGTAGAACAGGGAAACATTGGAGGAGAACCTAGGACATAGGACACCTCATGGCAAATCCATCCTAACAAGAGTGATTATCATAGAGCGGATTCCCCAGGATAATAAAAGCATAGAGTTATTCTTGAATAGAGAGACAGATGAAGATTTTTGGAGATTTAAGTCCAATCAACCTAATGAAGTAAGAGAAGTCACGATAGATGAGTTCAAAGATCTTGAGATACCAAGTAAAGTTGTCTATATAGATAACATATCGGAAAGAATGTTCTTGGTAATGGATCACGGTAGGCATGCCTACACTTGGAAGGGTGAGTTAATCTTTCACCCGCCAAGTTCGATCATATCTTATTGTCAGTAAGGAGTTGAATCCTCTCAGGCTCATGGCACCCATAAGCGAAAAGCTAGGGAAAGACCTGAAGTAAGTTTTGCAAAGCCCCTTGGAAGAGAAATGACTAGAGATGAAATGGATAGAGTTGATAATGGAAGACCTAGAGGCCTAAGAAATCGAAAGGGCATGGAGGAGTTTGCCTTGCCAAGACCTAGAGAACACCCTAGGATCTTGAGGCCCACTCAATTGGTTAAGTCCACGAAGAACTACTTTGATGGCACTAGAGACCCTTATGATTACATGGTAGAGTTTAAACAAGTATTAAGAGCTAAATAAGTGGATGATGTGTTCACTCAATATAATGCTTTTTCTCACATAGTTCTTTTTTGCTCCATCTCTTCAGCTCCATTGACGAGCTGGCGCAAGCATACACACAGAGATCCTCCATATGGTTCTGCTCCCAGCCATGCCCGAGCGGCTATCTCTCTCTTTCGAGAGAATACTCAGAGTAGTAATAATGATCTCTCTAATCAAAGAGACTCCTATTTTATAAAACCTCTTCATATCTCCTCTATCAAGTGGTATAAATACCCATGTGATGCCATGTGGCATCCTCCTTCAAAAGGCGATCCTAACCTTTTGAATATCATATGATATTTCCTTCCCCTTGAAAGGGTTTTGGTCCTCAAAAATGTAGATGAAATGTCTATAACGGTAGAAGAAAGTGCTCGGACTCCCTTGAACTCCATGTACTCTATGTACATGGTCATCTCTGTGTGTTGTTTCCCCATATCCTTCCCCTTATTAGAGATCATCTCAAAGGTGGGAAACCATCTAAGTGGTGCCTACTATCTCCCGTGTACTCTCCACTTCCATATTACCACTCCCATGCCATACAACATCATTAGAATGACCTGAGTCCATATGATATATCCTCCTTAGAACAATAGTATGTAAAGAAAGTGTAAAGTGCCAAGCTTATAAGCTTGACCATACAATAATGGAGATAATAAACCATAGAATCCTATGAAATATAGAACAAATTCCCATAACAAGTCATTGCAAACCCATCTAAGACTAAATGATAGATTGCCTTCCTACCACTCCAGGTCCTCCTAACCTTGAGTGTAATTGTGTGAACTATGCAAATCCATCATCCAACTCATATATCAGAGTTTCTTGGTAGTAACATTCAATCTCTACATTTGACCAACCAAGAAGTCTATGATTTGTCATCCTTTACTATTTGACTAAGTTCTATTGGTTGAGCATCTAGTGGCACTAGTGCAAACTCTAAAATATTCTCTTCCCTATAGTTTGCCATATGAATGCAGAAGCATTCCCTTTGAGATTCAGATAGTCCCTAAGTACCCATCCTCCTAATCGATGCTCAGACATCATCCTCATGATGAAGCATCAACTAAGATTTTGGTATCCCAATAGGTTATATATCTCTCTATCCCTAGAACCCTAAAGAGTAGAGTCATACTCAACTCCCAGTCTCACTAATGTCAATAACTAGATCATCTCATCTAGTCAAGGACCATCACTGGAACATCATAATTGCTTCTCTCTAGAGTCTCCATGTGAGACTTGTTGGAGATAGATGTCTGCGGAAGAACGCGAACAGCACAAGGACGAAGAAGAAGCTTGGAGCACAAACACACAATACTGAGTGTATTACTAAAGAATGTACAAAGATAAGTAGCCCACTAGGGCAATAGGCATATATACAAGCCGGGGAAAAAAACCTCCTAAAGAGGCAAAAAGTGCCCCGACGGTCCTAGTGTGTTCACACACATCACTACCTAAATATATCAACAAATCCCTCCTCGGAGTGATGTGGTGAACAAGGAGCTGGCACTCATGTATAAGGAAGTGTCAAGCTATGTGGAAATCACTCCACAAAAGGAAGTAAGCCCAAAGATTTGCGGAAAGCTTCAAACATCTCCCTAGGTAGAGCCTTCGTGAAAGGTCTGCAATGTTCTCCTGCGTGGGCACATATGCCAAGCTGATCTCCCCAGCAGAGAACCTCTCCCTGACATAGTGATAATGCACCTCAATGTGCTTAGGGTTCAAACATCTCCCTAGGCAGAGCCTTCGTGAAAGGTCTGCAATGTTCTCCTGCGTGGGCACATATGCCAAGCTGATCTCCCCAGCAGAGAACCTCTCCCTGACATAGTGATAATACACCTCAACGTGCGAGCATGGAACACAGGGTTCCTCGCAACTGCCAATGCGCTCTGACTGTCAGTGAAGATGGTGGTGGCAGAAGATTGGCCAACACCAAAATCAGCCATAAGGCGTCTAAGCCATGCACACTCAACAGTCGCTGTGAAAGCTGCCCTATACTCAGCCTCACAACTGGAAGTGGCCAAAGTAGGCTGCTTCTTGCTCAACCAAGATATACATGAGCTACCAAGCATGAAGCAAAAACCACTAGTGGACACACAAGTGTCATAGCAACCAACCCAATCTGAGTCAAAAAAAGCATGCAAATCTAGCGGTAGTGATCCTCCCTTGGGATAAAACAACCCAAGTAGCCGAGTACCACTCACGTAGCGAAAGATGCGCTTAACCGCCTTCCAATGCGTGACTCCTGGGCAATGCATAAACCTGCTCATCTGTGAGACAGCAAACTGAATATTTGGCCGAGTAATGCATAAGTAAATCAAGCATCAAACAGCTTGCTGATAGAGAACAGCTTGCATCTCCAACATCATGAAGACTCAATCGTAAACCTATCTCCATAGGAGTGGCAATAGGCTTACAGTCTTCAAGGCCAAAACATTGTAATAATGTGTCAATATATTTTGTTTGACACAAATCCATTCCACCATCAACTTGCATAAATTGAATGCCCAAATAGTGATGCAAATGCCCCAAATCAGACATCTCAAATGAGGCATGCAAATTAGCCTTGAAATCAGCAATATGCTTCTCAATAGGACTAGTGAGCAGCATGTTGTCAACATAGACAACAATGATCAGAAGCACATCATTAGCAGTCTTAACATATAAGGTGCTTTCAGTTGGACTGTTCTCAAAACCATGTGCAACCAGATAGGCATGTATCTTCTCATACCAAGCACGTGGTGCTTGCTTTAAACCATATAATGCCTTCTTTAACTTGCACACCTGGTTTTCATGCCCTTTCTGCACAAAGCCACGGGGCTAAAAAAAATACACTTCTTCATGCAAGTCACCATTCAGAAATGTTGTTTTAATGTCCAACTGATGTACATTCGAACCATGATGGGCTGCAAGTGCACAAATGCTCCGAACAGTAGTCATACGGCATGTAGGTGCAAAGGTCTCATCAAAATCAATGCCTCTTTCTTGCGCATAAGCCTTTGCAACAAGCCTAGCCTTATACCTATCAACTGTACCATTAGGTTTACGCTTCAGCTTGTATACCCACTTAGTGCCAATGGCCTTCTGGCCAGGAGGCAAGTCACATAAAGACCATGTACCATTCTTTAATATAGCATCATATTCAGATTGCATAGCAGCCATCCAATTTTCTGAATTCTATGCTTCATCAAAAGAAACAGGCTCATTCTCATCACAGAGACTAGACACAGCCATAGCATAGCAATCTGATGCAAAGGAGGCACTATGAGAGCCTGAATGAGTGCGATATTACAAAGGTGCATCTAGTTTGCTGTCACACAAAGTCTTCACCAGCCATTTTGGCATAGTTTTTGCTTGCTCAGTATCAGCTCTCTCATCAACAAGTGCATCATGTAAATCTGCATCAGAAATGGAATGATCTGCATCATCATATGAAACCTGCATAGGCTAAGAAGTTGCCTCATTAGGACCAGCACAAGACTGTCCACCTGTAAAAAGAGGCATCAAAGTATCATACATGTCTTTAGAGCTAACAAATGTCTCCTTAGTACATGAAAGCAATGGCTGAATAGCATCTTCCACAAAGACAACATCATGGCTAACCAGAATGCTTTTTAGTCTGTGGATGATATAGACGATAGCCTTTACTTTCAGAACTGTACCCAACAAAAATACATTTTACTGCCTTATCATCCAATTTTCTACGATGTTGTTCAGGCACTAGTGCATATGCCAAACAACCAAAAACACACAGATAAGCAACAGATAGCTTGCGGTCATGCCAAGCCTCATATGGAGTGATAGACTGCAACGCTTTAGTGGGACACCTGTTCAGTACATATGCTGCACACATGACAGCCTCAATCTAGAAACTATGTGGTAAAGCCTAACTCTTGACCATGCACCTCGCCATCTCCATGACTGACTTGTTCTTTTGTTCAGCAACTCCATTCTGTTGAGGTGTATACGCCACTGTACACTAGTGTTTTATCCCACGTTCAGCCAGAAATGCATTAAAATCAGAAGACATATATTCCCCCCCTCGATCAGAACGGAGGGTGCCCATTTTACATGCTGATAGATTTTCAGCCAAAACCAAAAAACTTTTTAAAGCACATGAACAGTTTGGACTTTACCTTCAATGGATATACCCATGCATGCCTGGAAAAATCATCAATGAAAGTCACGAAGTAAAGATAATTTCCAAAAGAAGGTGTCTGCATAGGACCACAGACATCACTATGTACAAGCTGCAATTTCTGAGTAGCCTAACCTGAACCATCTTTTGGAAAGGACAAATGTTGCATTTAGCCCAAAATAGAGCCTTCACAAACATGTTTTCCAGGTGCCTCAAGTTTGGGCAAAGAGGACACCATTTCAGATTTCTGCAGGCGTAGCAAACTAGCAAAATTCAGATGACCAAAGCGTGCATGCCAAAGCTTTGCATCTGACATAGCCTGAGAATCATTTACTGCACATGCCAAATCATTTACAGATCTTTCATAGTCTATGAGCTTATAGAGCCCACGACATAAAGTGCCAGAAGCAATAATCACATCGCCATTTGACATATCATGAACTGTACATCTATCATCAACAAATTTCACAACCAAGCCAATCTTGGCTAATGCAGAAACTGATAACAGGTTCTTCTTGATCCCTGGCACAAACAAAGCATCTGACAAGGTGAACGAACTACCATCAGCAGTAGTCAAAATGATCTTACCAACTCCCATAACAGGATAAGAGGAGTTGTTGGTGCATGCAACAGTATTCCCTGTAGGGGTAGGCTCGAGTGAAGAGAAGAAACTGTGCTGTGAGGTAATATGTTTAATTGCCCCACTATCAAAGTACCAAACATCTGAGTCCACTGCAGACATGCACTGCTCATGAGAAGATGGGTCAAAACTGCAAACAGTAGTAAACGCCCATTCTTCTTCCTGCACAAGATTAGCAGACTCTATTTTTGGTGTAGAGGCTTCTGCAACAACCATTCGAGCCTCCTTTTCCTTTGCCTCTTTTGCAGCCAGTTTTGGACAGTTCTTTATGATATGATCATTCCCTTTACAGTACTTGCAAAACAATTTCTGCTTTTCTGATTTCTTCTCATCTTTATCCTGGTTCTCGAATGTGCAGCATTTGTAGATTTCTGCTTACTAGTAGAAGAGCTCCATTTTCCTTTGCCCTTCTGACTAGCCAGGAAAGCTTGATCTGTAACACGCATAATGGACTTGTTCTGCCTGGACTGATCTTCCTGCAACAGAATAGAGACTAACTCCTCAAATGACAAGGCATTTGGATTTCCTTTCATCATCAACCGAAGAGTAGAAGCAAAACTCTGATATGAATCAAGAAGACCATTCAGAATGGTCTACACAAGTGAGCTATCTGGTATAACCTCATCAGCAGAAATCAATTGTTCCTTCAAGTCTTTGATCTTTGTTAGGAAACTGTCCATGGAATCACCTTCATTCATGTGCTCACTCTCCAACTGTTTTCGGAGGTAAGCAACACGAGCCTCATTCCTATCTTGGTACAATGTGGTAAGTGTATCCCAAGCATCCTTAGCTGTTCTGCAAGAGAGAATATGAGGAATAATGGCACGTTTGACAGACAAAGCTATCAATGCATGTGCCTGGGCATCTCTGCCATTCCAACGAATCTGCTCTGCAGTAGGTGCAGCAGAAACAGCAGCACGAACAGGAATCTACATAATATCATCTTCAACACCATCTTCATTAGCTCCATCACCTGTATTTGCAGTACCTGTTGTTACAGGCGTAACAGGACGTCTTTCAACACCCTACACAATGTTCCACAATCCTTTTGCAACCAATACATGTCACATCATATAAGCCCATAATGGATAGTTGGTACCATCCAACTTATCCTCAATAGCCAACATACGGAATACATCACTACTTTCAGCCATGGCCGGTGACTAAAATACCTTGATGCAAAAAATTGACTGTATCTCAAAAAGTTGAACAAAACTGCCCAGACGAGTTCTGCTAAACTTGTAGCAGACTTCGAGACACTTATACTGGCGAACAGAAACAGGTATATAGCTTTGGCACAAAAAGACGAAATAGCCTACACAAGCACTGTGATAGTGCATTCGGAGGCCGAAACGAGCTCAGATCGTGATTTTGGCACCACACAGTGTAGCTGTTTTGATCTCGAAAACACCTTGAGTATGCTCACCAAAATTCATACGATTCTGAAACTGCAAACAGAGGAGTGTCGATGGCACCCTAGATGAAGCAACGTCCTGCTCTGATACCAATTGTTGGAGATAGATGTCTTCGGAAGCACGCGAACAACACAAGGACGAGAAGAAGCTTGGAGCACAAACACACAATGCTGAGTGTATTACTAAAGAATGTACAAAGATAAGTAGCCCATTAGGGCAATAGGCGTATATACAAGCCGAGGGAAAAAAACCTCCTAAAGAGGGAAAGAAGTGCCTCGGCGGTCCTAGTGTGTTCACACACATCACTACCTAAATATATCAACAAGACTCAATCTAACCATCATGATTAACTGATCTCCCTCTTGTCTTTGATAGAAGAGTGCCACTTCTATCTAGATACCAAAATGAGATCCATGTCCCTCTCTGTAATCCTTTCAAAGAAAAAGGGCCATGGTAGTGGAATCTATTCCACTTTCCCTTTCCCTTTGAAAGAGATTCTTTTGAATTCAATTGCTCTACTCATCCATAATTGAGAACATGCACATACATGCCTATGGTCTTCCTAATCATCACTCAAATCACATAAGCACTCATCGATGTTGTCTCATGAAACCCATCTTTGTGATCCCATCTAATTGGTTTCCTTAGTTAGTGTAGCAGAAATGCTTCACTACTTGCTCAAGTGATGTGCATGAGTGAAACTAGTCACTCTTTGGGTATTCTTCATAATACCCCATAGTCTCCTAATTATACTGCGAGACTCTTGTGAAGATAAGTAAATCTTCACTACCTTGGAGATGATCATAAATGTATCTCTCGTGCCTGTATGCAACTTCCTATAACCATAAGGATTATGTGTAAGGATCCTTCCCCTTAGCTCCTTCCCCTTAGCAATCCTATGCTCTAAATCCATAAGGATTATGTGTAAGGATCCTATTACTACTGAAGTTGCCTTATGTATACTACTATGATGGTCCTAAGTCCATCAACTACATGCTTACAAGCATGCTAACACCTTACTGATGTTTGTAGAATTATTCTTACCTAAAGGTAAGTGCGTATATAATGCCATGAGGTGGGAAAAAATTTGATAGCATTTCCCCAAGGAAATGGAATCCCAAAAAATTTTAACCATAAACTCAGTGGCACACAGGCCATCCAACAACATAGGGCTTGACAGGCCCATTGCATGCATGCCATAAACTCATACATGGACTCCATAACCTACAGAAACATAAAAATGAATGCTAGAAATAATTCTCTTTGTTGATAACCATGTAGTTCCTGCAATCAACTTTCCTACAAACAATCAAAAAGTGTACTTCTCACATGTTGATCCATACTTTTAGAATTTAAATAATGATCAACATTTGATGTATGCAATCCAATCTATGCATGTACATACAGAACATGCCATAACATAAAGTAAAATGACTGAAGTATACAACATACGTCCCTGAATAGTTTGGTATTGTAATTGCATGCATCCAATCCTTCTCGACGAGCTTTGAGGCCTCTGCATCTTCCTCCTCAGGTCCTAATATAAACTTTGAAGTGTCCGAAAACATCGGATCACTTCCCAAAACATAAAACTTGGTCATATGATTACTAAAATAATGCACATTTATCCCCAAAAATGCATTTGTAATCCCTCTTTAGACCTGAAAAAACCTTTTTAGGACCTGCAAATAATCATAAAATGAAATATATATCATGTGCAAGTGGCTCAAAGTGAAATTACTTCAATCGCCTTCCAGGTTTGTAAGATATGACTCTCGGAAGGTAGTCACCAAAAACTATTCAGGCTTTGCATACCTATACAGACCTGGACAAATACATAATTTCCAAACCCTAAAGTAAAAGTAGGCTTTGTGCTCTTCAAAACGAGCCATAGAACTTCCAATTTGAAGTTTCCTAGCCCAAGATATGGCTTTTCCAAGCGGGACATGCCAAACTAGTGGACTGTTGGAGGGGTTGGAAAAAGTGTGAAGATGTGATATTTGGAGTGCCCGAAAGCATTCTTCCATCAACCAAATCCTATATTTCTCTCTATAACCTCAGAGAGTAATATATGAATATGCTTATGCCTATTTTCACCTTTCCAAATCCTCCCTTGCTACATGTTAATTTGTTCCCCAAAAGAGGCCTAAATCAAGATTTTTACTTTTATGCAAAAACTTAAATGGGAACTTTTATCAAGCTTCTAATCCACTCCTAATGTGGATCTTTCTTGGATTTTCTCATTGTTCATGGTAATACATACACCATACCTCATGTATGTATGCACTAATCCATGGGAAGCCTCTTAAATGGTCCTTTTTCTTACTCCCAAAAGTGGAGTTTGATAAAAATTAACATCTGATTTTTTTTCAGAAAGTGTGGAAAGGGGGTCTTTGAGTATACAAAATTCCTCCTTAAGTTATCATTTTAATGGATCTAATGATTCTACTATGAAGTACATACACCACTCTTAGTATATATACTTTTTCCCATCCATCCATAGCTAATACACCTCTTTTTCCCTTCTCCAAAATGGGAATTTATTAGATTCAGGAGCTCAAATTTTTTCTCAAACAGTGATGGAAGTGAGTTTTGAGGAGCTTCAAACTCCCATCATACTGAGGTATATTTTGGTTCTTGATGGTATATGAAAGTCAATATATTATACTATATGTGTGCATGATTTTTCCTACCAAACTAGGAAAAATCCTACTTCATTTCCCTTTCCCAAAATGGCTAGTTATCCAAAATAGCCCCTGAAATTTATGTGAAAGTCATGAACAGGGCTACTTTGCAGATACACTGAACTTGTGCTAACTTATATTTTGATGGAATTCTTGAGGCTAGATGGGAGTATTTACCTCATAGTTTCCATATACTTGATTTCTCTCGAAGGGCATGGCCTAAAGCCCATGCTTTCTTTTGCAAAAATCGGAGCCTTCCTTTAACTGACTCCTAAAAATTCAATAAGAAATTGAAATTTACATGTACCTGGAATGGAGTTCTCGGTATCTTTTTACAAAAATTGATCAATTGCTCGAAGCTTTTATCGTGGAGTTCTCCAAGAGCTTTTATCGTGGAGTTCTCTAAGAGTGGCATCAAATGAAACACCATCTCTGATACATAGCTTCAAGCAAACACTCCAAGAGAGGATTAGAATAGCAAGAAGACAATTTAGATAGTACCTAGAGAGATGTCCTATTCTAGAACTACTCTCACCAGCCAAACAAGTGGCATTACTCTTTGATGGTTTGCTAAGTGCCAAATTGAGACCTTATGTGTATCTAAAAGAGCCTAGAACCATAGAGCAATGTGTGCATATGTGCATAGACATTGAGGACAATCTAGGGGATGAATTAGAGCCTTCAAATATCTATAAAGACTGAGATAGTGCTGCTAGATACACTTCTAAACCATCTACTTTAATAAAGGAGTTGGCAAAGAAAGTAGCACAAAAATTAGGAATCTCAACTAAACATGCGCCTAGGATGGTCTTAGTGAAATGATGTTACCACTATGGAGGAGACCGCATCGCCAATGTGTGCCCAGTCATGGCTCAACCACAGGGAAACTCTAATAGCCAATACTACACCATTGAGAGGAGATACAAAAACCACAATACTTAGAATTGCCCTTATAACAAGCACCTGGTTAGGAAAAATCATCCACATCCATATCAAGAACAAGTAAGATATCCAAATCAATATCAACCTCAACAATACATTAGGGCCCAACAAACTTACTAGCCACAATATCAAACTCAACAAAGACCTCAACTAGTGTTGGGTCAGTAGCCTCCTCCCCTAGCCAATGTGATCCTAGTCAAGTATGAATCAGTAGAAGAAAACTAGAGTAGAGCCCTAGTGCCTACACTGCTTGTGATTTTTGAAAGTGATCCAAATGCTCATAGCTTCAACTCAATGTATGTAGAGAGCCCACTAGCTTACTACATGGATTCACCAGAGCATAACAAGATTTACCCTCATGAAAACCCTAGTGAACCTAGTTGGGGGCCAAAATATTCGAATGTAATGTACACCAACCCTAACCCAAGGCCCCAACTGAGATAGTTGAGACCCAAAGGACCTAGAGGACCAGGTTATAGATGCCAGGGAGATCACTTCATTAGAGATTGCCCAATCTCCACACAAGGACAACCACAAGCATTAACCATTAAAGGATTTTGTACAGACTAGGGTAAGGAACACCTCCTAAGGGATTGGCCAAAAGAATCCAATCCATATGCTGAAAACCACACCGATCAATGTTATTGGGTTTGTACTAGACTCTAGAGGAAGTACAGTTACTACAACCCGAGTGCAAGTGGTAATTAGATCTCAAGCCCTACAACAAAACCAAGGCATAGGTCAAGAGAAGATCCTAGACAATAGTGAGACTGAGTGCACAAGTAAAAATAGAACAAGAACCTCGAAAGATATTCCTGAGTGGATGAAAAGACAATGAACAAAGAAAGTGAGTGAACTCAAAAAAAGATTATGGGAGACCAAAGCTAAACTTAAAGAAATTGCATCTTAGAAACACTCTCACACACCACTGCCATCAACATCTAATCAGCCTCATATAACCCCATCACCACCTAGAGCAAGATCAATTTTAGTGGATCCTATTCTAGAAGATCTAGATATGATGTTCAAGAATTCCTAAGAGAGATTCAAGAATTCCTAAGAGAGTTTCAAGAATTCCTAAGAGAGATTCAAGAAGAGAAATGGGCCAAGGAGAGTAAGAATCCCAACCCCATTGAGCTAGTATATGATCTTCATGTTCAGTTTCAACAAGACATTCCCTCTATCTATGAAGAACAAGAGGATGCCCAATCTAGTGAACATTTTAGACTTTGAGTCTAATTCCTTGCATAAAAATTGGCTATTTCACAAGCCCATGGGATTCTAAGTCTATACATATGAGAGCACCCATGATCATGGTAAGATATATATATATATATATATATATATATATATATATATATATATATATATATATATATATATATACATATATATATATATATATATATATATATATATATATATATATATATATATATATATATATATATATATATATATATATATATATATATATATGTGTGTGTGTGTGTGTGTGTGTGTGTGTGTCTCTCTCTCTCTCTCTCTCTCTCTCTCTCTCTCTCTCTCTCTCTCTCTCTATATATATATATATATATATATATATATATATATATATGTGTGTGTGTGTGTGTGTGTGTGTATGTCTCTCTCTCTCTCTCTCTCTCTCTCTCTCTCTCTATATATATATATATATATATATATATATATATATATATATATATATATATATATATATATATATATATATATATATATATATATATATATATATATATATATATATATAGCAATGTAGTGAAGAACACCAAAGTGCACTGTCATCTCACTTTAGATTTTGAAAGAATCCTTCAAGAGGTAAATCTAGAGTTAGGAGAAGAATGAGTAGGCAATCAACAACAACCACATGAAGAAGAGCAACAAGAGCAAGCTAAAGAAGAAGATGAAGAAGATGAAGAAGATAAATATGATGAAGAAGAATAGCATGACAAACAACAAGAAGAAGAGACATGAGCTTCCACCTACACCGCACAATTACAAAGGCTCTATGAGAAAAATGTGAGTGTGCACGAACGACACCATCTCTCCTTTAGTATAGGCAAAGCACTAATTAAGCAAATTCTGAGTGAGAAAAGAGTGCATCCATATTTCATCGAAACACTCCAACTTCTTAATGAATCATTAGGAGTCACTGAAGAAGGTTACACCATGTTACAAAAGCCCACACCTTGCTAATCAAAGTTGTGTGGACACATGAGGATGCACTAGTAAAAACATATGAATTCTTGTATCTAAACATGAAGCAACTATAATACAAGAGGCTACTTCAATTGCCGCCATTGATCTAAAACCTTCAAACATCTCCAATCTCAGCTTAGCAACCTTATCCCCTCCCAGAAGACATATATCCCCCCCCCCTCGATTAAAACAGAGAGTGCCCATTTTACATGGTGACAGATTTTCAGCCAAAACCAAAAACTATTTGAAGCACATAAACACTTCTGACTTTTCTTTGAGTGGATATACCCATGGATGCTTGGAAAAATCATGTATGAAAGTCACAAAGTAAATATAGTTTCCAAAAGAAGGTGTATGCATAGGACCACAGACATCACTATGTACAAGCTACAATTTCTGAGTAGCCCAAACTAAACCATGTTTTGGAAAGGAGGAACACTGCATTTTGCCCAAAATACAGCCTTCATAGACATGTTTTTCGGGTGCCTCAAGTTTGGGCAAAGAGGACACCATTTCAGTATTCTACAAGCATAGTAGACTATCAAAATTCAGATGACCAAAGCATGCATGCCAAAGCTTTGCATCTGACATAGCTTGAGAATCATGTACTGCACATGCCGAATCATTCACAGATCTTTCATAGTCCATGAGCTTATACAGCCCATGACATAAAATGCCAGAAGCAATAATCATGTCGCCATTTGACAGATCATGAATTGTACATCTATCATCAAAAATTTTCACAACCAATGCAATCTTGGTTAATGCTGAAACTGATAACAGATTTTTCTTGATCCCTGGCAAAAGTAAAGCATCTGACAAGGTGAAAGAACTACCATCAGCAGTAGTCAGAATGATCTTACCAACTCCCATGACATGATAAGAGGAGTTGTTAGCACATGTGATAGTATTGTCTATAGGGGCAGGCTCAAGTGAAGTGAAGAAACTATGTTGCGAGGTAATATGTTTGGTTGCCCCACTATCAAAATACCAAACATCTGAGTCTACTCCAAACATACACTACTCATGAGAAGATGGGTCAAAACTGAAAACAGTAGTAAATGCCCATTCTTCATTCTGCACAAGAATAGCAGATTGTGTTTTTGGTGTAGAGGTCTCAGCAACAACCATTCCGGCCTCTTTCTTCTTTGCCACAATCCTTACAAAGGGAGACGACTGGAGGCTTGACCCAAATAGTTTTAAAGACTTGCCAAAAGCCTTGTTCTCCAACAATGGACCCACATTACTTACTATCAACGAGGGGAAAATGCCCGCCATGAAGACCATGACAACCCGAAGAGCTAAAAGATACAAATACTCACAGAATGCCAAAAAACAAAAAGCTCTACCTCCTACCCTATTTTCTTTTAATCCCACTACCCTCTAGTGAGCAACTAAAGAAGGACCCTCGAAAACAAAATAGAAGCCAAAAGAACCTAAAGATCCATCAACACTATAAAGCAACAAAAAACTTCTTTCTTATTTCTATTAACATCATTCCCTCTAAAAGAAAATTATTTTCCTCTAAACAAATAAATTACCAACTATCTAAAATCGGAGTTCTTAGAAGATGACAAAAGAGATAAAAGTTACAAATAAAAAATGAAAGCTTAAAATAAAGATGGGCTCCTTTGTCTATCACGGAGACTTTGCTCTGTCTATCTGAGTGATGGCTTCTCTCTTTATCGCGGAGGGGGCTCCAGTGTCCATCGTGGTGTGGACTTCAAGGCCACCTATTGCACTCAATCGCGGTGTAGACCTCGAGACCATCTATCATAGTGATGCTATCTTCTCTGTCTATTGCGCAAATTCCTTTGTTTTGTCCTAAGCCGCTTGTCCGGGTGGTTGGGCCTCTCGCCTCTTGAGGCGGAGGCAAGAGTTCAACCCCCACCGGCACCATGTAAGGGACATGTTTAACATGGAAGTTGTATCTTGTAACTGATGTGCCATCATTTGTCATGCACCACAGCAGTTGTGACCGCAGTTTAACCCAGCTATGTAAATCCCTATTCTTGTGGGATAGGGGGGGTCCCATGGGTACTATGACCTTCCTTGTACAATTGTTATTTCAAAGTTAAAGCCTGGAGGAGTAGGCCTCGGCTGAACCTATTAAAAAAAAAAACCTCTGTTTGTCATGGCCCAAGCCCCTCTGTCTATCACAGTTAAGTCTCTGTCTATCACTATGTTATGTCCCTCTGTCTATTGCACAATTTCCTCTATCTATCGTGGTGCAGCTCCTCTATTTATCGCAGATATCTCTGTCTATCGGAGAGGCCTATCATCATCCATTGCTTACCCATTCATTATTTTGCTTGAATAGCATTCATGATCTGCACATTGTACAAATTGGGGAGGACATCAACGGCATTCAAGAGAGGATCAACGACAAAGAGACAAAGCAAGTGGAAGACTTGATTAACAGGCAACACAAGCGAGCGTATATTAGAAGATATGCACAGAGTTTTGATGGCAGATTCAAATTACAAGTCGATAAGTGAAGCATAAGAACTGGAATTGGCATGTTACACTCCAATTGTAACACTCGCTTTTGTTACACTCCAATTGGCATGTTACAGAGAATATTATCTTGCTCTATGAATTTTGTAGCTTGGAATTTATGTTAGAGGCACATTATGAAGGTATTACAAGTGAATGAACAGAGAGATACATCAAACTTGATGGTGCAAGTATTGAATTAAAGTGTTTGATTTCTGATATTCCACATAGCTCAAGAGTTGAGTTATGTCATTGCGATTATGAGTTGTCCTTGAGTTTGATTCATACCTCAAAATAGCATTGATGATTTGCACATTGTAAATCTAAATCATTGAAATTGACTTGTAGAATTCTAGAAGTGTTCAAAAAAAAATAATGAGAATTGAGATTGATAGTCGAACACATGAATATGGGATGTGTATAGAATTGCAGTGAAATTTTTCTTTAGAGTTGATTGGACTAATCATTCAATTGTCGAGTGTTTTACAACAAGCAACCAGATAGATAGTATCCCAATCATGATACTTATATTCAATCAAGCCCTAGATGCCATATCTTCCTAGAGTGATGGAGTATCCAACATACCCAACTAGAACTATTTGAGTCAGTAGCCCATTGCCACTCCACATGTAATTGTAGTTAAGTATGAGCAAGCCCAAGAGCTTGCAGAGCATACTATAGTGCTACTATCTCCAGTTACTACAGAGGTTACAAGGCAATAAAGTGCCACAAAAGATAGTAAAAAAGATGCATACTTCCAATAGTATGACCAAACCACTAGTTATTCATGCTTTTGAGAATATTTCATTGTGTATGATGACTACTATGGTCAAATTTATGGGTATAGAAGACCTAAGTATAGGGTAGTTTATTACACGGATGTTCTAGCACAAAGTATGGCTAGACCTCAGTCTAGACATACTCCTTCAAGAGGTCCATGCTTCAAATGTAATGAGGATTACTCCATTGAAGAATGCCCACATGTTCAAGCTCCAAAACTACCACCCATATGAACTAAGAAATCCTTTTGTAATGAGTGTGGAGAAACTCATTTGTATAAGGACTATTCTCACAACCCAGCCAAGAGTAGGTCAGCACCTATTGACATGGTAACAATGATTCCCTCTAAATCTAGTAGTGAAGCAGAGAAAGATGTGATGGCTCTTGTGCAAGTGACTGCAAGGGCACAAGCCAAGACTAAAAAGATAAGGGCAAGAACATGCTTGATCCATTGTGATTATGATTTGTCCTTGAATTCGATTCATATCTCAAAAGAGCATTGATGATTTGCACATTGTAAATTTAAAACGTGGAAAGTTAAGTTGACTTGTAGAATTCTAGAAGTGTTCAAAAACATCATAATGTTGCTACTCATGCCTACTCGAAGTTGATAGTGAAAAGAAATTGAACTTACATTAGAAATCATGAACAATGGTTTATTTTCGTTAAATAAAATAGACGCTTTTGACTCAAATAATGAAGATAGATGTCTACTTATATTCAATGCGTTAGCCTTATGAATGAAGGAATTTATGAGCATTGGTAACTTACAATAGACATCTCACATACATAGAGGCACCCTATGTGTGGGCCTTATAATTTCCAACAACAAGCTTCAATCAAGAAGAAAATGAGGACTTGATTTTAGTTGCTTGTTGATACAAGCACTGCGTGGCATGATGTGCAATGGGGGACCTCCCATTAGAGGCTAAACTAATTGCACATTTTCTTGATGGCTTGAGGAGTGCGCAGTTGAGGACTCCAGCATATTTGATGAACCCCACCACTTCGGAAGATTGCATACAAAAGTGCATAGGTGTGTGTGGAAGACAACTTGGATAATTCTATTCAAGTCTTCTGATCAGCCACAAAGTCTACTCCAAGCGTGAACTCAAGTTCCTCAATGGTAGAAAAATTGGCAGAGGGTGTTGCTAAGACATCGAACCTACAAGTCACTAGGCCTCCACTTAGAAAGTTCTTGCATTGCAGAGATCATTTGTCACATGGTGTAATTCAAGACCACCTCCTCCTATGCAACCACATTAGCAATATTGTGAAATTGAACAAAAGTGGACTAATCATTCAGCTATCAAGTGTTTTACAAGCAACCAGTTAGGCAATATCCCAATCATCAAGCTTACTACCAGAATAGACTAATTATGGGGAATTATCAAACCCCATGGTGGATTGCACAACAATTGTGCCAATATCCCCCATGATACTTATACTCGCTCAAGTGCTAGATGTCATATCTACCTAGAAATAGCTCGCTATGTGTTAAAGGCTCAATGCATGCCTGATTCATTCTAGGTAGAAACAATAAATACAGAAGTCTAGATCCTCAATTGAAGCTACATGAAAGTATTAAAGGGGATAACTCTTCAAGAAGCATATTCAAGTAGAATGCCTTCAACTTTGCATTTCAAAATTTTTTGTTTTTTCCATTATGCACATATTCCTGATTCAACAAGATCAAAGTTGGATTCAAAAAGCAAAAATTTTCTTCATAGGATTGTGAAGAGTCTAATGCATACAAGTTGTGGGATCCCAAGGCAAGGAAGATTTTTGTTAGTCAAGATTTTTGATATATTTAGGTAGTGATGTGTGTGAACACTCTAGGACCGCCGGGGCACTTTTTTACCTCTTTAGGAGGTTTTTTCGCCCAACTTGTATATATGCCTATTGCCCTAACAAGCTACTTATCTTTGTACATTCTCTAGTAATACATTTAGTATTGTGTGTTGTGCTCCAAGCTTCTTCTTCTTCCTTGTGTTGTTCGCGTGCTTCCACAAATGTCTAACTCCAATAATTGATATCAGAGCAGGTCACCGCTTCATCCGAGGCGTCGTCTGCACCTCTCTGGTTGCAGTCTAAGATTCACATGAAATTTGGTGAGCATACTCAAGGTGTTTTAAAGATCAAAATTGCTTTGCTCTATGGTGCCAAAATCGTGATCTGAGCTCGTTTCGACCTCCGAATGCACTATCATAGCGCTTGTGTAGGCTATTTTGTCTTTTTGTGCCAAAGATATATACCTGTTTTGGTTCACCAATACAAGTGTTTCGAAGTCTGGTACAAGTTTAGCAGAACTTGTCTAGGCAGTTCCGTTCAACCTTTTGAGATAAAATCAATTTTTTGCATCAAGCTATTTTAGTCACCGGCCATGGCTGAACACAATGATGTATTTTGTATGTTGGCTATTGAGGATAAGTTGGATGGTACCAACTACCCGTTGTGGGCTTATATGATGCGACATGCATTGGTTGCAAAAGGACTATGGAACATTGTGCAGGGTGTTGAAAAACGTCTTATCACACCTGCAACTATTACAACTACAGGTACTCAAGCTGATGCAGAAGGTGTCGAAGATGATGATATTCTGCATATTCTTGTTTGTGTTGCGATTTCTACTGCACCTACTGTAGAGCAAATTCGTTGGGATGGCACAGATGCCCAGGCACATGCATTGATAGCTTCATTTGTCAAACATGCCATTATTCCTCACATCCGCTCTTGCAAAACAGCTAAGGATGCTTGGGATACAGTTGCCACATTGTACCAAGCTAGGAATGAGGCTCGTGTTGCTTACCTCCAAAAATAGTTGGAGAGTGAGCACATGAATGAAGGTGATTCTATGGATAATTTTCTAACAAAGATCAAAGACTTAAAGGAACAGTTGATTTCTGCTAATGAGGTTATACCTGATAGCTCACTTGTGCAGACCATTTTGAATGGTCTTCCTGATTCATAATGGTTGTTGTAGAGGCCTCTACTCCAAAAACAGAGTCTGCTAATCTTGTGCAGGAAGAAGAATGGGCATTTACTACTGTTTACAGTTTTAACCCATCTTCTCATGAGCAGTGCATGTCTGTAGTAGACTCAGATGTTTGGTACTTTGACAGTGGGGCGACCAAACATATAACCTCACAGCGTAGTTTCTTCTCTTCACTCAAGCCTACCCCTACAGGGAATATTGTTACATGTGCCAACAACTCCTCTTCTCCTGTTATGGGAGTTGGTAAGATCACTTTGACTATTGTTGATGGTAGTTCTTTCACTTTGTCAGATTCTTTGTTTGTGCCAGTGATCAAGTAAAATCTGTTATCAATTTCTACATTAGCCAAGATTGGCTTGGTTGTGAAATTTTTTGATGACAAGTGTAGAGTTCATGATCTATCAAATGGCGATGTGATTATTGCTTCTGGCATTTTATGTCGTGGGTTGTATAAGCTCATAGACTATGAAAGATCTGTAAATGATTCGGCATGTGCAATACATGATTCTCAGGCTATGTCAGATGCAAAGCTTTGGCATGCACGCTTTGATCATCTGAATTTTGCTAGTTTGCTATGCCTGCAGAAATCTGAAATGGTGTCCTCTTTGCCCAAAATTTACTCACCTGGAAAACATGTTTATGAAGGCTGTATTTTGGGCAAAATGAAGCATTTGTCCTTTCCAAAGATGGTTCAATTTGGGCTACCTAGAAATTGCAGCTTGTACATAGTGATGTTCGTGGTCCTATGCAGACACTTTCTTTTGGAAATTATCTTTACTTCGTGACTTTCATTGATGATTTTTCCAGGCATGCATGGGTATATCCATTAAAGGCAAAGTCCGAAGTGTTCATGTGCTTGAAACAGGTTCTGGTTTTGCCTGAAAATCTGTCAGCATGTAAAATGGGCACCCTTCGTTCTAATCGAGGGGGGGAATATATGTCTTCTGATTTTAATGCATTTCTGGTTGAACGTGGGATAAAACACCAGTGTATAGTGCCATATACACCTCAATAGAATGGAGTTGCTGAACGAAAGAACAGGTCACTCATGGAGATGGCGAGGTGTATGGTCAAGAGTCAGGCCTTACCACATAATTTCTAGCTTAAGGTTGTCATGTGTGTAGCATATGTACTTAACAAGTGTCCCACTAAAGCATTGTAGTCTATCACTCCATACGAGGCTTCGAATGACCGCAAGCCATCTGTTGCTCATCTGCATGTTTTTGGTTGTTTGGCATATGCATTAGTGCCCGAACAACATCGTAGTAAATTGGATGATAAAGGAGTATAATGTATTTTTGTTGGGTACAGTTCTGAAAGTAAAGGCTATCATGTATATCATCCACAAACTAAACGCATTTTGGATAGCCCTGATGTTGTTTTTGTGGAAGATGTTATTCAGCTATTGCTTTCATATACTAAGGAGACTTCTGTTAGCTCCAAAGACATGTATGATACTTTGTTGCCTCTTTTTTTAGAGGTGGACAGTCTAGTGCTAGTCCTAATGAGGCAACTTCTCAACCTTTGCAGGTTTCATGTGATAATGTAGATCATCCCATTTCTGATGCAGATTTACATGATGCACTTGTCGATGAGAGAGCTGACATTGAGGAGGCAAGAACTATGCCAAAATGGCTGGTGCAAACTTTGCATGACACCAAATTAGATGCAGCTCTATCATATCGTACTCGATCAGGCTCTCATAGTGCCTCTTTTGCATCAGATTGCTATGCTATGGCTACATCTAGTCTCTGTGATGAAACTGAGCCTATTTCGTTTGATGAAGCACAAAATTCAGAAAATTGGATGGTTGCTATGCAATCTGAATATGATGCAATAATGAAGAATGCTACTTGGTCTTTATGTGACTTGCCTCCTAGCAAGAAGGTCATTGGCACTAAGTGGGTATACAAGCTGAAGCGTAAACCTGATGGTACAGTTGACAGGTATAAGGCTAGGCTTGTTGCAAAGGGTTATGCATAGGAAAGAGGCATTGATTTTGATGAGACCTTTGCACCTACATGCCGTATGACTACTGTTCGGAGCATCTGTGCACTTGTAGCCCATCATGGTTGGAATGTACATTATTTGGACATTAAAACTGCATTTTTTAATGGTGACTTGCATGAAGAAGTGTATGTTTTTCAGCCCCATGGCTTTATGCAGAAAGGGCATGAAAACCAAGTGTGCAGGTTAAAGAAGACATTATATGGTTTAAAGCAAGCACCACGTGCTTGGTATGAAAAGATACATGCCTATTTAATTGCACATGGTTTTGACAACAGTCTAACTGAAAGCACCTTATATGTTAAGTGTGCTAATGATGTACTTCTTATCATTGTGGTTTATGTTGATGACATGTTGCTCACTGGTCCTCATGAGAGTCATATTGCAGATTTTAAGGCTGATTTGCATGCCTCATTTGAGATGTCTCATTTGGGGCATTTGCATCATTATTTGGGCATTCAGTTTATGCACGTTGATGGCGGAATGGATTTGTGTCAAACAAAATATATTGACACATTATTGTAACATTTTGGCCTTGAAGACTGTAAACCTATTGCCACTCCTATGGAGACATGTTTACGATTGAGTCTTCATGATGCTAGAGATGCATTTGATGTTGTTCTCTATCAGTAGGTTGTTGGATGCGTGATTTCCTTATGCATTACTCTGCAAGATATTCAGTTTTTTGTCTCACAGATGAGCAGGTTTATGCATTGCCCAGGAGTCAAGCATTGGTAGGAGGTTAAGCGTGTCTTTCGCTACTTGGGTGGTACTCAGCTACTTGGCTTGTTTTATCCCAAGGGGGGATCACTACCGCCAGATTTGCATGCTTTTTCTGACTCTAATTGGGTTGGTTACTATGACACTCGTGTGTCCACTAGTGGCTTTTTCTTCATGCTTGGTAGCTCATGTATATATTGGTTGAGCAAGAAGCAGCCTACTGTTGCCACTTCCAGTTGTGAGGCTGAGTATAGGGAAGCTTTCACAGCTACTGTTGAGTGTGTGTGGCTCAGATGCCTTATGGCTGATTTGGGTGTTGGTCAGTCTTCTACCAACACCATCTTCACTGACAGTCAGAGTGCATTAGCAGTTGCGAGGAACCCTGTGTTCCATGCTCGCACTAAGCACATTGAGGTGCATTATCATTATGTCAGGGAGAGGTTCTCTGCTGGGGAGATCAGCTTGGCATATGTGCCCACGCAGGAGAACATTGCATACCTTTTCACGAAGGCTCTGCCTAGGGAGAAGTTTGAAGCTTTACTCAAAGCTTTGGGCTTACTTCCTTTTGTGGAGTGATTTCCACATAGCTTGGCACTTCCTTATACATGAGTGCTAGCTCCTTGTTCACCACATCACTCCTAGGGGGGATTAGTTGATATATTTAGGTAGTGATGTGTGTGAACACTCTAGGACTGCCGGGGCACTTTTTCCCTCTTTAGGAGGTTTTTTCCCCCCGGCTTGTATATACACATATTGCCCTAACGGGCTACTTATCTTTGTACATTCTCTAGTAATAGATTCAGTATTGTGTGTTGTGCTCCAAGCTTCTTCTTCTTCCTTGTGTTGTTCGCGTGTGCTTCCGCAGACGTCTAACTCCAACAAAGATGTGGTGTTTGATGAATGATCACACTTAATAGAAGTTAGGGTAAGTCTACTATCTCATCAACCAGAGATATATCTCACCTTGTGCTTATGAAAAGATAGGCATGTAAAAGAATGATAAAAGGTAACTAAGATTCATTAGAGAGAAAACGAGAAGTAAGAAAGAGACATAAAGATAAAGGCTTGAAAGGATGAAAAAGAAGCAATCTTTAGCATATATGAATATTTGGGCAAGTACGAGGCCATAGAAATCATTGAATTTCACCTTAGGATAAAGATTTTGTAACCATTTTTTTAGAGATGCCCCATTTTGCAATTTTTAGGATTTGTCTTATCGATAAAACCACAAATAAGAAAAAGACATAAAGACATACATTTGAAAGGATGAAAGAGAAGAAAGCTTTAGCATAAATGAATATTTGGGCAAGTACTAGGCCACAAAAAACATTGAACTTCACCTAACAATTAGGATTTTGTAAGTTTTTTTTTTGAGATGCCCGATTTTTTAGTATCAATCTAATTCATAAAGGCAAAGGAGTCCTCAAGCCCAAGGATCATCCATATATTCATCTAAAATTTTTGAGAATTTTAAGAACCTGCTTTAGTTGAAATTTTCGTCCTACGACCTATTATTTAATTAATTCAATTATTATAAATTGAAAACACACACACTATTAGGTGGTTCGGATGTTCCAAACTCCTATGTACCTTTTGGAAGTGTTAGTATATGAACAATATCTACCTCCCATGAGGAGAAGCCAATTGTGCATTACCCCATTGGTGGGAACCCTAGCTTAGATGATGGAAGAAGGTCACTTTGGACCATTGATGGCTAGTAGATGGCTTAGGTATACTTGGTATATGGTCAAATGGAATAATAACTAGTTTGATATGCAACACAACTTAAAGCTTTGGATGCTTTAACTTTCAATCCCCACTTCCTAATCTAGATGACCTCAGATTCTTAATTTGAGCTCAAATCTGAATCCGTTCCTTGATAGGGCTCTTTTATTGTCATTCTGGGTTTTTGAACTCCGATCATAAAACAAGCTTTTCCTTAGCTTGGTAGACCCCACGTGGGACACCGAGTTTGGCCAATGGTTGAGTTAGCAAGGTGGTAGCCACTCATGTACAACCACCCATGTTGAGTTTCCCATGGAAGATTTTCTATGTTCATGGCCCATTTAAGGACATGTTGTTGGAGCCCAAGTGGGTAGTTTAACAAGCATACATCTATCTTGTATTTCCCCATCTAGAGTTGCCTACATTGCCATTGAAGCAAGAATATTACTAGATTATCTAAGTGATTACATGATTGGCTCATCATCAAACATTGGCCTTGGTGCTCCACTCAATGTTAATGTTGCACCTATTCTAATTTTTTTGCATGCATTCACTAAACGGAAGCTCGATGGAACCATCTATATGCTCTAGAAGTTCAAAGTTTTTGAAATTTAGGAATCCTACCAATTGCTTGACACTCTCATGGGACCCATGGAATTGCATCCAAAGCATGTACCAATTGAAGATCTAGAAAATTCAAGAGTGATGATTCAGCCACATCTAGATCTTTTGCGAGCTTAAAAGAGGTGCAATGTTGATGCACTATGTGCAATTGTCCCCAATGTAAGTGATTATGTGCTTACTTTGGTTCAACACGCTATTAAAGCACATCAGGCTTGGGGCATATGGGCTCATCAGTATGAGACCAAGAACCACACTAGGATATAGAATCTAGAAAACCAATTGGCAAATGAAAAGCATTCTGATTTTGAAAAGGCTAAAGATTTTTTCAAATGAATAAAATGTTTACAAGATCAGTTGGTTGTAGTTGGTGTCGTTACAACAACACAAGAGTTGGCTAAAAGATGTGTGCATATTGTTCCAACAAGTTATGATGGATTTGTAATAGCCCTTCAGACTCTAGGTAAGACCAACTCCCCTTATATTTCAAGAGTTATGTGTTATGCTCTAGGAAGAGGAGATGTGGTTGAAGAATTGGCAAGGTACAAGTGATGCTGCATTCTCAACCAATGCAAAAGGAAAAGCCTCTTTCGATGGATCAAAGAAGAAGCAAAAGAAGAAAAAGTTCAAGAAAAGTTGCTTCTATTGTTAAAAGAGAAGTTATGCATCAAGGATTGTAGAAAGAAGCAAGCTGATGAAAAAAAAAGAACTTTGAAATCATCTTGGAAGAACAAAGAATCCCCAAACAACATAGAGTTGGAATTATGGGTAGCTATTGGAGATCATCAAGCTCGTGTTGATGAACCATGGATTTTAAAAGCAAGAATAACATTGCCGTTTGACAGATTATGCATTGTACATCTATCATCAACAAATTTGACAACCAATCCCATCTTGGCTAATGTTCAAATTGACAACAAATTTTTCTTGAACCTTGGCACAAAAAAAGCATCTGACAATGTGAAAGGACTACCACCAATAGTAGTCATGATGATCATATCAACTCCCATTACAAGATAAGAGGAGTTATTAGTGCATGTGATAGTAGTTCATGTAGGGGGGCTCAAGTGAATTGAAGAAGCTCCACTAAGAGGTGATATATTTGGTTGCTCCACTATCAAAGTACCAAGCATGTGAGTCTACTCCAAACATACACTAGTGTAGCTTAGTGATGAGTAGCACCTCCTTTAATGTCAATCCGGGAAGACGTGAGGATGGTATGAAGACCTCGAACAAGTGATGGCACAAGTGTGTGAGTGAGAAGCACACAAACATGCACGCACATACACATACACATACACACACACACACGCACACAAGGCAAGAACAAAGAGAGAGACAATGGAGTAACTTCTATTGCAAAAGAGTTCTCATGCAAGTTCAAATCTACAACAAGCTCCCCTCAAAAATGAGCTCTCTAGCTCTTTTTATAGTTTTTGACTAGCTTTGGTCCTCTCCAGACCTAGTGTCCGGCCTAGTTAAAAATTAGGTTCTAAGGCTATTTTGGAGGCTCAAAGGAGCTCTAAAAATTATGAAAATTGGTGCATAAATACTACTAATACTCCTCAAGCTTGAGGACTCCTCGACTTGTACAAAACGGAGTAGGTATAATAAAAAATGATATTTACAATGGTGTGAAGTGACCAAAATCACTATTTGGGAAATATTAATTCATGAAAAATGATAGGCCTATTTGCTAGATCTCCGTTGATTGCTTTGCCTAGTCGGCCCTTCTCTTTGCTTTGATTCCTTATGTCGGCTCCATTGTCTTGAAATGCCCTGATTGTTGCCAACACTCCCCCCTCTCGCGTCTATCGTCTCTAACAGACCCTTGTTGAGGGGACCATTGAATGTAGTATTCCATGACATCTGTGGCCAAATGATGCTCGCTAACCTCAATCCTTTGGCCAAATCTGTGAGTAAGGCATCCCAATCGACTGGCCTAGGTACCTCAGGATGTGGCATACGTAGCTTCTCTGAATGTAGAGCCTGTTCCACAGCAAATAAATGTAACAAATGCGATGGTCTAGGTATGAATATTTCTAAGTGATACTCCCCGAACCTTGTGACAAACATTTCTTCAAACATTTGTTTGAAGCATGCTGGGAGGTATTTGATACGAGCGTGCCATGCATAGACAACGTTGACAGATGGCGTGGTGCTCATATCATAGACGAGTTCTTGGTTGTCTTCATTGAAACCTAGGGCCGAAAGGTGAGGTTCTTTGACATTTTTGAAGGTGCGGAATGTGACCAGCATAAGTTTAATATTTTGAGGCACATCTGTGCCACAATGTATAGTACATTCTTGAATCTAATGCCTCAATGTCGAATGGTTGAAATCATGTATGCGACCATTGGTGGGCAACGAGGCGGTGCCAAATATACATAGTTTAGCCATTTGTCACATCCTTTGGTGGTCTTCACTGTTTTGGTGTACTCGGGCCATGATCTTGGTCAAAAAATAGGGCAATAGCAGGGGTTATACTTAATGTATAAGGGCATATTGTTCCATGTGCACACCATTTTGGGGTAGGTTTCGAGTAAGCATATTCTCCATGTTGGTTGAAATATGTTGCCTTATGTCGCGCTTTCAGGAATGTCGTCTAGGGCAAATTACGTTTCAGAGGTTGGCTCTTTTGTGGTGCGATGTTTTATCTCAACATTATAATCTTCCAATAATACACAAAGTGGGACATACAAATCATCTGAAGTGCCAATTCATCGATGATGGGATAGGTTTTTGAAGTAATCCGATTTGATGACAACTTCTTCCAGTCGGGACATGGATTGTATCTGCATTGCTACTCTGTCATCATGAGTTGGGCCTACCTTTTCTAATCTTTACATCCATTTTGGAGGTTCAATCTCAATTGTATCCATTCCTTCCTTTGTTTTTTACCTCCAGGTATAGGCATGGGTTCATAAGGGTCCTCGAATGTCTCCTCTACTTCAATTTGAACTAGTTCCTCCGGCTCCAGTTCCACTGGGGGAGAAGGTTTACGTTCATATTGGAGAAGCTCATTTTGCAGCTCTGTCAATTGTGCCCTCAGTTCTATTACCTCTTCGGATGTGTCAGTTGTGGCTTCTACCTCTTTTGGTGGCTCTCGTTGATTGGCCAATTGCTTCCATAAATCATCACGCTCTATTTCTAAGGCAGCATATGCCTCTAGTATGTGTGTCCAATATGATCTGCATGTTGTCAGATGGTATGGCTTTGAAGCGGTCCGGGTCAATTTCTGTTGGGGATCCTTCCATCACTACCTCTAGGTTCTCTTCATTCTGTCGTTGGAGTCTTTTATTTTCTTCGAGTGCCACTGAATGTGTTTTCCTTAACAATGCGACGTTACGGTGATTTTTGAGGTTTTCTGCTTGCTGGGCAGGTAGCATTTCTTCAAGGTGTTGTTATGCTGCTAAATATGTCTAGGGGGGATTGGCCACTAATTCGTCATGTTGTCTCTGCAAGGTATCATAATGGTGTTGTAGTACCCTCTTGTCCTTCTCCAAGTTTATGAATCGTTCTTGTAGCGTTTCATGGGTTCTAAACAGGCTTGTATGTTGAGCATCTAAATGCTTGTAATGATGTTGTAATTGAGACATACATTGATACAAAGTATTGAATACATTATTTACAGGAGTGGATGTTGGGAAGGTGTGGAATGCAGGAGGGTAGGGAAGAGGGAAAGGGAGTGTGTATGCGGTGCTTGAGAATGGTGAAGTGGGTGGTGGGGGAATGGGAGATTGTGGGAATATGGGGGGAGGGAGAGGTGTAGATGTGGGTGATATGTCCATGAGGTCCTGTGTGGATGCGGTCATGGGTGTTATTGTGTACGTGAGAATGGTAGGTGTGGTGATGGTTGTGAAAGTGTATAATGGTGTGTGCAGTTGTGTATGTGAGCCGCCGAGAACTGTGACAGAAGGAATGGGATTTTCGGTGACTACAGTTAGAATTACATTGTCCGTGGTGGCAGTTACAATAGTGGTGGTGTCAGGTTGTGAGGATTGTGATGGTTGACTCACAATGTGTGCTTCACTAAGGGAAGTGGAGATTGTGGCCGTGACAGTAGTGGTGACACTGGTGGTAACAGTGGTGGTAGGAGGTGAGGGGGGTGGAGTTGGAGGGGAGGGTGGTAAAGGTGGTGATGGGGGTGCACTTGAGGCATGGGCTTCATAAGTGTGTTGAATCGAGTGTGTTGTGCCAGTGGTTGTGGAGGTGGTGCCATGTGGTTCTGATACCATAATATGTATCTACTTCCCTGGTCTTGGGGGACGTCTCCCATGTCATCACTCGAATTTCTGTGAGTGTGCAAGGGCGGTGTGCACAATCTCTGGTACCCACAATGTATCAGCGATCATGTCAAGGGTAGCCCTGTATTGATCATCCACACCTTCTTCTTCAAGTATCTGGTTCATTAAGGCCTTTCCTGCTGCCAAAGATAATCTGTGTTGTTCCTGAACCAGATTTATGGTATCATAGAGTCTTTTTAGTTGCTTCATGTAGGCTGGGGCTCCCGCAAGTTCTGGTATAATGTGTTACTCATATTTATGCTCCCCTTCGTCAGATAGTTCTTCCTGTTCATCATCTTGTTCCTCTTTTGTAGTCTCCTCTTCATCTTCATCTACTTCGACTACTACTGGTTGAGTTGGATGGGGCTGGTCTGTGACAGTTTGTTGTCCATTTAACTGCTCCAAGTTAGTAGCATTGATTATCCTTGCTACCTCTTCATCAGTTAAATCCTCAAGCATGAAGCCATGAGGAAACTCTAAGTCTATGTGAAAATCTTGCACCCTAGTCTAGATGAGCGCCCTTTGAATTGGCACATCATATGCCAAAAAGAGCAAATACACAACCAACGCCCATGGCAAAGCAACATGTAGGTGTTGGAAAATTCCTACCCGAAGCCTTGGTTCAGCTAGTTATTCAATAGTTGATCTATTGTTACCCTTTAGTTCACCTTTATTTTCCTCATAGCTTAGCTCAATGCACAAAGGGAACCTTCCTTAAGTCCATTCTCACTTGTACATTAGCTCATTCGCTCTCATCTAAATAAAAATATAAGCTTTTCTCTTTGAAATCTAGTAAAAGCCTTTGCAACATTTTTTGATACTTGAATTGAGCTTCACTTTATGTCATCTTGATCATGTTTTTGTGTACTCTCTCTTCTCCAAGCTTCCCATGAAGACGTTAGAATCTTTTAGTTCCTCCTCCTTCTATGTGACCCTCAATCCAACAAGTATCATAAGAGCCATATCCATCGCTTCTTCTCTTAGCTATAGCTATCATTCTTAACATTGGAGCTATTATACTTTCAAGTCAGAATCATGGATCTATATTCTTAAAGCTTTGGAGGTACTTCAAGCTCACCTATAACCTCTTCTATGCTCACATGAATCTTGGGCTCAACCTATCACTTATAGTGAAGTTTTCTTCTATTTTTCAGCCATGTTTGTTGGACAAAATGTTATCTGAAGGTAAACATATGCTAAAACTAAAGCATGTAGACAATCAAGCAAACCTTGAAGAATTTAGAGCCCCCATGCCACATTTTCTAACCAAAGATGTTCACTACTTCCATGAAAGAAGTTCTTAATTTTTTAGTATCCCTATTAAGGGTCTATGGAGAAATTGTGCCATGCCACAAGGCTTTTATTTTCTCCTTGAATGGAAATCCAATGGCCGAGAATTTTACACCCTACCTAACCAAATGGTTAGGCTCACAAAGATCATCTATTGCCATCAACGGTCACACACAGACCTCATCTAATTTGAAAATTAGGGTTCCACAAATGACACAGTTATCACAATGGTTTCGCCTCATAATGGGGGCCTTACAAATTAGAGCACCATGAATCATTTTTGTTCAGTTGACGGTGCATTATTTAGTAGATAGATAGATAGATAGATATATAGATAGATAGATAGATAGATAGATAGATAGATAGATAGATAGATAGATAGATAGATAGATAGATAGATAGATAGATAGATAGATAGATAGATAGATAGATAGATAGATAGATAGATAGATAGATAGATAGATAGACACACAGATAGATAGATAGATAGATAGATAGATAGACACAAAGATAGATAGATAGACACACAGATAGATAGATAGATAGATAGATAGATAGATAGATAGATAGATAGATAGATAGATAGATAGATAGATAGATAGATAGATAGATAGATAGATAGATAGATAGATAGATAGATAGATAGGTAGGTAGATAGATAGATAGGTAGGTAGGTAGGTAGGTAGGTAGGTAGATAGATAAATAGATAGATACATAGATAGATAGATAGATAGATAGATAGATAGATAGATAGATAGATAGATAGATAGATAGATAGATAGATAGATAGATAGATAGATAGATAGATAGATAGATAGATAGATAGATAGATAGATAGATAGATAGATAGATAGATAGATAGATAGATAGATAGATAGATAGATAGATAGATAGATAGATAGATAGATAGATAGATAGATAGTCTCCATAGGAGTGGCGATACGCTTATAGTCTTCAAAGCCAAAATGCTACAATAATGTGTCAATATATTTTGTTTGACACAAAGCCATTCCACCATCAACTTGCATAAACTAAATGCCCAAATAGTGATGCAAATGCCCCAAATCAGACATCTCAAATGAGTCATGCAAATCCGCCTTAAAATCAACAATATCCATGTCATGAGGACCAGTGACAGCATGTCATCAATGTATACCACAATGATCAGAAGCACATCATTAGCACGCTTAACATATAAGGTGCTTTCAGTTGGACTATTCTCAAAACCATGTTCAATCAGATAGGCATGTATCGTTTCATACCAAGCACGTGGTGCTTGCTTTAAACCATATAATGCCTTCTTTAACCTCCACACCTCATTTTCATGCCCTTTTTGCACAAACCACATGGCTGAAAAACATACACTTCTTCATGCAAGTTACCACTCAAAAATGTTGTTTTAATGTCCAACTAATGTACATTCCAACCATGATGAGTTGCAAGTGCACAAATGCCATGAACAGTGGTCATTCGACAAGTAGGAGCAAAGGTTTCATCAAAATCAATGCCTCTTTCCTACGCATAACCCTTTGCAACAAGCCTAGCATTATACCTTTGAACTGTTCCATCAAGTTTATGCTTCAGCTTGTATACCCACTTAGTGCCAATGGCATTCTTGCCAGGAGGCAAGTCACATAAAGACCTGGTACCATTCTTCATTATAGCATCATATTCAGATTGCATAGCAGCCATCCAATTTTTTGAATTTTGTGCTTCTTCAAATGAAACAGGCTCATTCTCATCACAGAGACTAGATGCAGCCACAACATAGCAATTGGATGCAAAAGAGGCACTATGAGAGCGTGATCGAGTATGATATGACAGAGGTGCATCTAATTTGTTGTCACGCAAAGTCTGCACTAGCCATTTTGGCATAGTTTTTGTTTGCTCCATATGAGCTCTCTCATCAACAAGTGCATCGTTTTAAATCTGCATCAGAAATGGAATGATCTACATCATCATATGAAACCTGCAAAGGCACAGAAGTTGCCTCATTAGGACCAGCACTAGACTGTCCACCTGTAAAAAGAGCAAGCAAAGTATCATACATGTCTTTGGAGCTAAACAGATGTATCCTTAGTACATGAAAGCAATGGCTGAATAGCATCTTCCACAAATACAAGATCACGGCTAACCAGAATGTGTTTATTCTGTGGATGATACAAATTATAGCCTTTACTTTCATAACTATACCCAACAAAAACACATTTTACTGCTTTATCATCCAATTTTGTGCGATGTTGTTCAAGCACTAATGCATATGGCAGACAACCAAAAACACACAGATGAGCAACAAATGGCTTGCAACCATGCCAAGCCTCATATGGAGTGATAGACTATAACCCTTTAGTGGGACACCTGTTAAGTACATATGTTGCAGACATGACAGCCTCAGGCCAGAAACTGTGGTAAAGCCGGACTCTTGACCATACACCTCACCATCTCCATGAGTGACATGTTCTTTCTTTCAGCAGTAATCAAAATGATCTTACCAGCTCCCATAACAGGATAGGAGGAGTTGTTGGCGCATGTAAAAGTATTCCCTATAGGGGCAGGCTCAAGTGAAGAGAAGAAACTACACTGTGAGGTAATGTTTGGTTGCCCCACTATCAAAGTACCAAACATCTGAGTCTACTGCAGACATGCATTGCTCATGAGAAGATGGGCCAAAATTGCAAACAATAGTAAACGCCCATTCTTCTTCCTGTACAAGATTAGCAGACTCTGTTTTTGGTGTAGAGGCCTCTGCAGCAACCATTCCGGCCTCTTTCTTCTTTGCCTCTTTAGCAACTAGTTTTGGACAGCTCTTGATGACATGATCATTTGCTTTACAGTATTTGCATAAAAATTTTTGCTTTTCTGATTTCTTCTCATCTTTGTCTTCCTTCTTCGAATGTGCAGCATTTGTAGATTTTCACTTACTAGTAGAAGAGCTCCATTTACCTTTGCCCTTCTGACTAGCCAAGAAATCTTGATCTGCAACATGCATAATAGACGTGTTCTGCCTAGACTGGTCTTCCTACAATAGAACAGAAACTAACTCCTTAAATGACAAGGCATTTGGATTGCCTTTCATCATCAAACGAAGAGTAGAAGAAAAACTCTGATATGAGTGAGGAAGACCATTTAGAACGGTCTGCACAAGTGAGCTATCTGGTATAACTTCATCACTAGAAATCAATTGTTCTTTCAAATCCTTGATCTTTGTGAGAAAATTGTCCATAGAATCACATTCATTCATGTGCTCACTCTTCAATTGATTTCGGAGGTATTCCTAGCCTTGTACAATGTGGTAAGTGTATCCCAAGCATCCTTAGCTGTTCTGCAAGAGTGAATGTGAGAAATAATGGCAGGTTTGACAGACAAAGCTATTAATGCATGTGCGTGAGCATCTCTGCCATCCCAACGAATTTGCTCTACAGTAGGTGCAACAGAAACAAAAGCGCGAATAGGAATCTGTAGAATATCATCATCTTTGACACCATCTCCATCAGCTTCAACACATGTATTTGCAGTACTTGTATTTGTAGGTGTAACATGACATCTTTCAACATCTTGCACAATATTCTGTAGTCCTTTTGTGACCAATACATGACGCATCATATAAGCCCACAATAGGTAATTCGTACCATCCAACTTATCCTCAACAACCAACATACAAAATACATCACTACTTTCAACCATGGCCACTGACTAAAATACGTTGATGCAGAAAAATGACTATCTGAAAAAGTTGAATAGGACTACTCGAACAAGTTCTGCTAGACCTATAGCAAACTTCGAGATGCTTATACTGGCGAATCGAAACTCGTATATATGTTTGGCATAAAAAAACAAAATAACCTGCACAAGCACTGCGATAGTGCATTCGGAGGCCAAAACGAGCTTAGATCACGATTTTAGCACCACAAAGCTAAACTGTTTTGATCTTTGAAATAGCCTAAGTATGCTTACCAAATTTCGTACAATTCTGAGACTGCAACCGGAGGTGTAGACAATGCCCTAGATGAAGCAGCGACCTGCTCTGATACGAATTGTTGGAGTTAGATGTCTACGGAAGCATGCGAACAGCACAAGGAAGAAGAAGAAACTTGGAGCACAACACACAATACTGAATGTATTACCACTAGATTGTACAAAGATAAGTAGTCTGTTAGGGCAATAGGTGTATATACAAGTTGGGGAAAAAAAACCTCCTAAAGAGGGAAAAAAGTGCCCCGATGGTCCTAGAGTGTTCACACACATCACTACCTAAATATACCAACAAAATTGGATCCAGAGCCTATATCAATTGAAGATCTAAAAAATTCAAGAGTGATGATTCAGCCAGATCTAGATCTTCTACAAGCTTAGAACAGACGAAATGTTGATGCATTATGTGCAATTGTCCCCGGTGTAGTTGTGCTTACTTTGGTTCAACACTCTACTAGGATTGGGGCATACTAGCTCATCAATATGGAACCAAGAACCACACTTCTGCTACATATTTCTCGATACCATTGTGTGAGTAGTTTATTACAAGAAGTTCATATAGTCTTGTATAGGTTTGCTTGTCCATCACGTGAAATATGCTTGTGTATATCACATGCTAATTTTTTGCATACTCAAGGAATGATCAAGCATGTGGGTTGACAATTTGAGATGATCCGTCATGCTTGATGTCCAATAGCTAGAAAAACTTGATCTCCCAAAATGGGATCTCCACGAGTGTGATTTGCTCCTCTTGAAGGAGATGGAATATTGCTCCATCTTCATAATATTCCTCTAATGTTTGATTGTATATGGGAATAACATCACTATACATATGATTTAAAAAAAAAACATCGATCATGTCTTAGAATCCATCATGGTCGATTGTTGGCCTCTAGGGAAGATATCGATGCTTTCATCTACGAATGTGTGACATACTCGTTCAACACGAGATGGAACCCTTATATATGTATTCATGTGGATCTTAACTTGGTTCTACCCTTCAAAATCAACACAAACATCAAGGAAGAAGAGCCTCTCGAACAAGAAATAGTATACAAAGACTTGTCTAATGCATGTTTTAACTATGGGGCACAAGGTCACATGATCGAAGACTTCCCATTAAAACAGAAGTCATTGAGGTTGAAGTAAGATAAGGAAAATGTGCAAGATGCAATTAACAAAATCACTATGACCCAAAGGGTGGATGCATGTGCTGTTTTGGGATGAGTCCCTCTCCATCCATCCCTGAAAAAAATGTCTTCCTTAATTTGAAAAAGAAGTTCAATATTTTAGGCCATCTAGGTGAAACGAATCAACAACTGACTGATGAAAAGGAAACCTTAGAGAATAGTTCCATAAGCGAACAAAGCAATCATCTACGAATGTGTGACATCTACGAATGTGTGACATACTCGTTCAACACGAGATGGAACCCTTATATATGTATTCATGTGGATCTTAACTTGGTTCTACCCTTCAAAATCAACACAGACATCAAGGAAGAAGAGCCTCTCGAACAAGAAATAGTATACAAAGACTTGTCTAATGCATGTTTTAACTATGGGGCACAAGGTCACATGATCGAAGACTTCCCATTAAAACAGAAGTCATTGAGGTTGAAGTAAGATAAGGAAAATGTGCAAGATGCAATTAACAAAATCACTATGACCCAAAGGGTGGATGCATGTGCTGTTTTGGGATGAGTCCCTCTCCATCCATCCCTGAAAAAAATGTCTTCCTTAATTTGAAAAAGAAGTTCAATATTTTAGGCCATCTAGGTGAAACGAATCAACAACTGACTGATGAAAAGGAAACCTTAGAGAATAGTTCCATAAGCGAACAAAGCAATCAAGAAGGAAACAATAAAGAAGATAATTTTAAAAGCAAAAGCTCGATCATTGGATTTATGATTCTTGTTTTGGTTTCAAAATCATTTGTAATGGTAGTTTCTTGGAAAGGCAAACACCCAACAAGGCTCCCTTGGAAAGGGAGACTCATGTGCCAAGAACCCTCAACTTCAAGAAGAAGAGAGGACAAGAAAAACAAGAAAAAGTGGGAAAACTCCTTTACCAACAAAGATCTTTACCTTCATAAATGATTATTGTTTTGTTCAACATCACAGGGCTCTTGAACCCCTCAAGAGTAGTCATGATTGATCAATGGCTTCAAGATGAAAGTGTCGGCCCAAACTTCATTTGTCTTCAAGAGATCAAAATCGAAATCATTGATCTTCAAAAGAGACTAAAAAGTATTTTAGCATTTCATCTGTGGTTCAACAAATGACACTTGTAAGAGGACGGTGGTTTGGCTATCAAATTTAAGACAATCTAGCACCCTTTCTTGGTGGAGACCTTGTTAGATCGAAACCATCCATTGATGGGTTGCTACTTCTTTTAAGGGCCTAATCTATTTCACCATTCCCTGAGTGTATGGGCCTAATCTAGACATGGAAAGACTATCTACATGGTATTCTTTGGACTCCCTACCTTTTGAGGTAATTTTGTGCGAAGACTTGAATATGGTGGAAGCGTTGACTAATAGATGGAACCAAAGGAGCTTAGTTATTGATGGTCTTGAGAAAGATGTCTAAGACCAAATAAAGCGTCACCATGATCTAGTGGTAGTAAAAGATGAGTATGGCTTCTCTTGGTCAAACTTCCAATCCAACACTGATTCGCTTAAAGCTAGGCTTGACATAAGCTAGATTGCACACAATATCATTGATAAGTTTGGCCCTCAATCTTTCTCTATATGTGTGGACTTAGTTTTGTTTGATCTTCAAAATATTCAACATGCAAGAAGGAAAATCTTTGCCATGGGCTCCAACATCTCAAAGCAAAAGTCAATAAAGAAAATTCTCACTTCAAGCTCAAGCTCCAAAAAACTAGAAGCAAGATTAGATATGATGAGAAAATGCAAAAAAAAAATCTATGGATTTATTTTAAAGATTGATGGACGGAGAAAAAAATAAATTGTCTTAGGAAATTTGCAACTTCTTGAAAAAGGTAGGACAAGGAAGAGACCACATACATGATTGATAACCATAGAGTGAATGCACTACCGAAAAAGAGAATGCATAACCAACTACTAACGACTTCACTCAAGTCATAAGGTACCACTTCGCTCTCTTCTCAAAGAAGTGAGCACATGGCTACCATCTCTAGAATTAGAACCAAAAGATCTAGAATTAGAACCAAAAGAACTTTGCAAAATATGGTGCATCTTGATTCCCCCATCATTGACAATGAAATATTAGAAGCTATTGATTATCTTCCCAATGGTAAAAGCCCGAGTCTAGATTATCTTCCCTACACTTTGGCACTTTGCCCTAACTCTCTCAATGAAGTTGTGATCAAGTTGATTCACAAGAAGGATAGAAAAAACAAGATTGGAAACTCACAACCTATCATTGTGCTTCAAACAAGCTATAAGATCTTCCTTAAGGTCCTTATTAATCGAAATGCTTTCCATCATTGATTAATGAAGATCAAAAGGGGTTCATAAAAGATAGATCCATCTTCAAAGCCACTATGGACATGTGGGAAGGATTTGAATTTGCTAAAGACTCTTCTTAAAATGTCCTCTTCATCGAAACCAATTTCAATAAAGCTTATGATCGCCTTGAGTGGGACATTGTTTTCCAATCCTTAAAAGATCTTTACTATGGCTCTAAATTCATCAAGATGATCTCAACACTTCCTTAAAAGATCTTTACTATGGCTCTAAATTCATCAAGATGATCTCAACACTTGTGAAAAACACCTCAGTTCAATTAATATCGATATCGATGATCAATTCTCACAAACAATCATATTAAATTGTTGTATCAAACAAAGTTGCCCCTATTCATTCAAATTAATATCAACGATCAATTCTCTCAAGCAACTAGAGTAAATTGTTGTATCAAATTGAGTTGCCCTCACCTCCACTTCTCTTTACCATTGCCACGGATCCATGCTCATCTTGTGCCAATCCATGGTTTGTTGTTTCCCCCATATTAAAAACACAATGATTACGAGACTCGCAAACAACACAAATGTGTTTGTGCATAATGATGTTAATAGTGTCACCATCTTTTGCCATTGTCTAGATACATTCTAAATTGCTTTTGGTTCCAAAATAAATCACTCTAAAACAACTTTCAAAAGTATTATTAGTGAGCCCTCTTTGCAATTTTCGGTTAAGCAAGGATGTCAAGAACTTCCTAATGACAAAATTCACATCAACTTTCAAAAGTATTATTAGTGAGCCCTCTTTGCAATTTTTGGTTAAGCAAGGATGTCAAGAACTTCCTAATGACAAAATTCACATGGTCAACAATAGAGTTGAGTTCTCAATAAGCTTGATAATAAACTCGTACTAAAGGAGCTTGCAACTCAACTTTCAGTACCATGGTGATCAACACCTTCCTTCTTTCAAGGATTATCTAATTTTTGAAGTACTAAAATTCAAAACATAGAATTAACGAAGTTGGAAAAATCTACAAAAATTTTCTCCAAATAGAAGATAGATCCCAACAAGAGGAATGTACCCAAAATCAAGTGGTCCATCTATGCAAAGGATGCACTCAAAATCAAGTGGTCCATCTATGCCAAATTGATTCTCAAAACAGATTTTCTCTTAGGCTCACGGAGCTTCCTAGGTTTAGGTGAAAGGGGCATGACTTGTTGATATATTTAGGTAGTGATGTGTGTGAACACTCTAGGACCGCCGGGGCACTTTTTTCCCTCTTTAGGAGGTTTTTTTCCCCCGGCTTGTATATACGCCTATTGCCCTAATGGGCTACTTATCTTTGTACATTCTCTAGTAATACATTCAGTCTTGTGTGTTGTGCTCCAAGCTTCTTCTTCTTCCTTGTGCTGTTCGCGTGCTTCCGCAGACGTCTAACTCCAACAATTGGTATCAGAGCAGGTCGTTGCTTCTTCTAGGGCGCCGTCGACACTCCTCCGTTTGCAGTCTCAGATTCGCACAAAATTTGGTGAGCATACTCAGGGTGATTCCGAGATCCGAACCGCTTCGCTTTGTGGTGCCGAAATCGCGATCTGAGCTCGTTTCGGCCTCCGAACGCACTATCGCAGTGCTTGTGCAGGCTATTTCGTCCTTTTGTGTCAAAGGCATATACCAGTTTCTGTTCGCCAGTTTAAGCGTCTCGAAGTCTGCTACAGGTCTAGCAGAACTCGTCTGGGCAGTTCTGTTCAACTTTTTGAGATACAGTCAATTTTCTACATCAAGGTATTTTAATCACCGGCCATGGCTGAAAGCAGTGATGTATTCCGTATGTTGGCTGTTGAGGATAAGTTGGATGGTACCAACTACCCATTATGGGCTTATATGATGCGACATGTACTGGTTGCAAAAGGATTGTGGAACATTGTGCAGGGTGTTGAAAGACGTCCTGTTACACTTGTAACGACAGGTACTGTAAATACAGGTGTTGGAGCTGATGAAGATGGTATCGAAGATGATATTCCATAGATTCCTGTTCGTGCTGCTGTTTCTGTTGCACCTACTGCAGAGCAGATTCATTGGGATGGCAAAGATGCCCAGGCACATGCATTGATAGCTTTGTCTGTCAAACGTGCCATTATTCCTCACATTCGCTCTTGCAGAACAGCAAAGGATGCTTGGGATACACTTACCACTTTGTACCAGGCTAGGAATGAGGCTCGTGTTGCTTACCTCCGAAAACAGTTGGAGAGTGAGCACATGAATGAAGGTGATTCGATGGACAGTTTTCTTACAAAGATCAAAGACCTGAAGGAACAATTGATTTCTACTGATGAGGTTATACCAGATAGCTCACTTGTGCAGGCCGTTCTGAATGGCCTTCCTGATTCATATCAGAGTTTTGCCTCTACTCTTCGATTGATGATGAAAGGCAATCCGAATGCCTTGTCATTTGAGGAATTAGTCTCTGTTCTGTTGCAGGAAGATCAGTCCAGGCAGAACAGGTCCATTATGCGTGTTGCAGATCAAGCTTTCCTGGCTAGTCAGAAGGGCAAAGGAAAATGGAGCTCTTCTACTAGTAAGCAGAAATCTGCAAATGCTACACAATCGAAGAACCAGGATAAAGATGAGAAGAAATCAGAAAAGCAGAAATTGTTTTGCAAGTACTGTAAAGGAAATGATCATATTATAAAGAACTGTCCAAAACTGGTTGCTAAAGAGACAAAAAAGAAAGAGGCTGGAATGGTTGTTGCAGAGGCCTCTACACCAAAAACAGAGTCTGCAAATCTTGTGCAGGAAGAAGAATGGGCGTTTACTACTGTCTGCAGTTTTGACCCATCTTCTCATGATCAGTGCATGTCTGCAGTAGACTCAGATGTTTGGTACTTTGACAGTGGGGCAACCAAACATATTACCTCGCAACGCAGTTTCTTCTTTTCACTCGAGCCTGCCCCTACAGGGAATACTGTCACATGCGCCAATAACTCCTCTTATCCTGTTATGGGAGTTGGTAAAATCATTTTGACTACTGCTGATGGTAGTTCTTTCACTTTGTCAGATGCTTTATTTGTGCCAGGGATCAAAAAGAACCTGTTATCAGTTTCTGCATTAGCCAAGATTGGCTTGGTTGTGAAATTCGTTGATGACAGGTGTACGGTCCATGATCTCTCAAATGGCGATGTGATTATTGCTTCTGGCATTTTATCTCGTGGGTTGTATAAGCTCATAGACTATGAAAGATCTGTGAATGATTCGGCATGTGCAGTTCATGATTCTCAGGCTATGTCAGATGCAAAGCTTTGGCATGCACGCTTTGGTCATCTGAATTTTGCTAGTTTGTTACGCCTGCAGAAATCTGAAATGGTGTCCTCTTTGCCCAAACTTGAGGCACTTGGAAAACATGTTTGTGAAGGCTGTATTTTGGGCAAAATGCAGTGTTCTTCCTTTTCAAAAGATGGTTAAGTTCGGGCTATGCAGAAATTGCAGCTTGTACATAGTGATGTCTGTGGTCCTATGCAGACACCCTCTTTTGGAAATTACCTTTACTTCGTGACTTTCATTGATGATTTTTCCAGGCATGCATGGGTATATCCGCTCAAAGCAAAGTCCGAAGTGTTCATGTGCTTCAAACAGTTTTTGGTTTTGGCGGAAAATCTGTCAGCATGTAAAATGGGCACCCTCCGTTCTGATCGAGGGGGGGAATATATGTCTTCAGATTTTAATGCATTTCTGGCTGAACGTGGGATAAAACACCAGTGTACAGTGCCGTATACACCTCAAAAGAATGGAGTTGCTGAACGAAAGAACAGGTCACTGGGCGAGGTGCATGGTCAAAAGTCAGGCTTTACCACATAGTTTCTGGCTTGAGGTTGTCATGTGTGCAGCATATGTACTGAACAGGTGTCCCACCAAAGCGTTGCAGTCTATCACTCCATATGAGGCTTGGCATGACCGCAAGCCATCTGTTGCTCATCTGCGTGTTTTTGGTTGTTTGGCATATGCATTAGTGCCTGAACAACATCGCAGAAAATTGGATGATAAGGCAGTAAAATGTATTTTTGTTGGGTACAGTTCTGAAAGTAAAGGCTATCGTCTGTATCATCCACAGACTAGACGCATTCTGGTTAGCCGTGATGTTGTCTTTGTGGAAGATGCTATTCAGCCATTGCTTTCATATACTAAGGAGACATCTGTTAGCTCCAAAGACATGTATGATACTTTGATGCCTCTTTTTACAGGTGGACAAGCTAGCGCTGGTCCTAATGAGGCAACTTCTCAGCCTTTGCAGGTTTCATATGATGATGTAGATCATTCCATTTCTGATGCAGATTTACATGATGCACTTGTTGATGAGAGAGCTGATATTGAACAGGCAAAAACTATGCCAAAATGGCTGGTGCAGACTTTGCGTGACAGCAAATTAGATGCACCTTTGTCATATCATACTCATTCAGGCTCTCATAGTACCTCCTTTGCATCAGATTGCTATGCTATGGCTGCATCTAGTCTCTGTGATGAGAATGAGCCTGTTTCTTTTGATGAAGCACAAAATTCAGAAAATTGGATGGCTGCTATGCAATCTGAATATGATGCTATAATGAAGAATGGTACATGGTCTTTATGTGACTTGCCTCCTGGCAAGGCCATTGGCACTAAGTGGGTATACAAGCTGAAGCGTAAACCTGATGGTACAGTTGACAGGTATAAGGCTAGGCTTGTTGCAAAGGGTTATGCGCAGGAAAGAGGTATTGATTTTGATGAGACCTTTGCACCTACATGCCGTATGACTACTGTTCGGAGCATTTGTGCACTTGCAGCCCATCATGGTTGGAATGTACATCAGTTGGACATGAAAACAACATTTCTGTATGGTGACTTGCATGAAGAAGTGTATGTTTTTCAGCCCCGTGGCTTTGTGCAGAAAGGGCATGAAAACCAGGTGTGCAGGTTAAAGAAGGCGTTATATGGTTTAAATCAAGCACCACGTGCTTGGTATGAGAAAATACATGCCTATCTGATTGCACATGGTTTTGAGAACAGTCCAACTGAAAGCACCTTATATGTTAAGCGTGCTAATGATGTGCTTTTGATCATTGTTGTCTATGTAGACGACATGCTGCTCACTGGTCCTCTTGAGAAGCATATTGCTGATCTCAAGGCTGATTTGCATGCCTCATTTGAGATGTCTGATTTGGGGCATTTGCATCACTATTTGGGCATTCAATTTATGCAAGTTGATGGTGGAATGGCTTTGTGTCAAACGAAATATATTGGCACATTATTGCAGCATTTTGGCCTTGAAGACTGTAAGCCTATTGCCACTCCTATGGAGACAGATTTACGATTGAGTCTTCATGATGCTGGAGATGCATTTGATGTTGTTCTCTATCAGCAGGCTGTTGGATGCTTGATTTACTTATGCATTACTCGACCAGATATTCAGTTTGTTGTCTCACAGATAAGCATGTTCACGCATTGGAAAGCGGTTAAGCGCATCTTTCGCTACTTGAGTGGTACTCGGCTACTTGGGTTGTTTTATCCCAAGGGGGGATCACTACCGCCAGATTTGCATGCTTTTTTGACTCAGATTGGGCTGGTTGCTATGACACTCGTGTGTCCACCAATGGTTTTTGCTTCATGCTTGGTAGCTCATGTATATCTTGGTTGAGCAAGAAGCAGCCTACTGTGGCCACTTCCAGTTGTGAGGCTGAGTATAGGGCAGCTTTCACAGCGACTGTTGAGTGTGTGTGGCTCAGACGCCTTATGGCTGATTTGGGTGTTGGCCAGTCTTCTGCCACCACCATCTTCACTGACAGTCAGAGCGCATTGGCAGTTGCGAGGAACCCTGTGTTCCATGCTCGCACTAAGCACATTGAGGTGCATTATCACTATGTCAGGGAGAGGTTCTCTGCTTGGGAGATCAGCTTGGCATATGTGCCCACGCAGGAGAACATTGCAGACCTTTTCACGAAAGCTCTGCCTAGGGAGAAGTTTGAAGCTTTCCGCAAAGCTTTGGGCTTACTTCCTTTTGTGGAGTGATTTCCACATAGCTCGGCACTTCCTTATACATGAGTGCCAACTCCTTGTTCACCGCATCACTCCCAGGTTGTTGGCCAGTCTTCTGCCACCACCATCTTCACTGACAGTCAGAGCGCATTGGCAGTTGCGAGGAACCCTATGTTCCATGCTCGCACTAAGCACATTGAGGTGCATTATCACTATGTCAGGGAGAGGTTCTCTGCTGGGGAGATCAGCTTGGCATATGTGCCCACACAGGAGAACATTGCAGACCTTGTCACGAAGGTTCTGCCTAGGGAGAAGTTTGAAGCTTTCCGCAAAGCTTTGGGCTTACTTCCTTTTGTGGAGTGATTTCCACATAGCTCGGCACTTCCTTATACATGAGTGCCAGCTCCTTGTTCACCGCATCACTCCCAGGGGGGATTTGTTGATATATTTAGGTAGTGATGTGTGTGAACACTCTAGGACCGCCGGGGCACTTTTTTCCCTCTTTAGGAGGTTTTTTTCCCCGGCTTGTATATACGCCTATTGCCCTACTTATCTTTGTACATTCTCTAGTAATACATTCAATCTTGTGTGTTGTGCTCCAAGCTTTTTCTTCTTCCTTGTGCTGTTCGCGTGCTTCCGTACACGTCTAAGTCCAACATGACTCCCAAAAATGACTCCCAAAAATTGAGCTTCATCTACTCCTTGTGAAGGAGTTAAAACAAGGATTAACAATGGACAATCCATATTAGGGAAAATGACTCCCAAAAATTGAGCTTCATCTACTCCTTGTGAAAGAGTTAAAACAAGATGAAACTGTACATCAAAATCAACATTAAAAATCAACAAGGATTAACAATGGACAATCCATATTAGGGAAAATGATTCTGCTTAGATTCCAAGCTAAGAAATCAAAGAATTTGACTAGGAGAACTTACAAAGGGCAAACATACTTTGGAATAAAGATTTTAGTACGTGGGAATATCTTAGTACGTCAACATTGCTGCACCTTCGGTACCGTTACCCTTTCCCCTTTCTCGATGGAGTTAGCAAGATCCCGTAGTGTCAATGGAATTAGCAACCAATTGTTGTTTTATTTATTCAAGCAAGAGAACTTCCTCTTACAAAAAAAAGTTTTACTGCCATCATTGAAGTTTTACTTGAAGACTGAGGTAATCTGCAAATGAGTATGAATAACCCGAATGTCAATCATACAAGGTATGTCTTGCTCACGAACTTGATCAAACAAAGACACTTGACGTACGACTAATAGAACAGCCAATCTATGCATAGATTTAGAAGCCACCGACAAGATTCACACCCCTCCATAGTCAGTCATGTATCTCGTATAGAAGAAGAAGACTACGTTCTATACAGCAACAATTATCAAATACCATCCATTGTGGTGAAGTAAAGATAGGGGAAAAGTGAGCAATGATGAGGGAGTGCACTGATATTAACTAGTCTAAAAGGGCATCGTGATGTCTAGGATGAGAAGATCAAACGACTCAGGGCGCCACCATCAAAACCCTAGATGTTGGATACACACCTATATTTGCTCGTAGAAACAGAGAGATTAGCATTTTCCTTCTAGGGTATTTGCAGAGAAAGAATATTTATGGATAAAGAATATTTATGGATAACATGTTCTGTGGTCATGATCAGCACCTAAGTTTATAGAACAAATCAATATAGGTATCGTCTGTTATAGTTGTAGATCGTAGAGACAGAACAACCTAATAAACAGGCATTGGGAAGCAAATGAAAAAATCTCTGCAACTGAAAAAATCTCTGTAGTATGTTAAAATATAGCAGAAAGATTTCACCATCTGAAGCCATTTTGGAGAAAGCTTTATTCAAGAATTGAAGCTAAGGAATATCAAATGAAAACTCAACTCTTATGCCACAGATTTCCTGGACATACATAGACAATTAGTCCAGATGGATAAGTACTCGTGGGGGTGAAGATGAAGAAACAAGAGCTATCACAAATCTGGAGAAAAGGTGCAGAGGACAGCAATTGCGGAGTGTGCATGGTGAAGCAAAACTGTAGCATACAAATGAAGGCTCGAATGCAAAACTTTTTGACACAAATTTTGGGGCAATCCATGTGAATGGCTGCTGTAATTCATTCACAGGCAGGACTTGATGGGCTTGAAGGCAAGTACGTTCACATGGATGGTGCTGCAGCTGAGAGGGAGAACCTTGAGATGCAAAAGCTGCATACAAAAATGTAAGCGTCAGATTCTAGATCCCAGAAGAGTATTTCAGACATGCTGTAGATGACTGTGCTATAAAGAATCAAGCAAAAAGAATGCACAAATGTGTATGAAGTTATTAGAGAGGACGGCTCTACACTAGACAAGCAAAGTGAATGCATGAGTGTGTATGGAGGTGCTGATGTGTGAATGGGTGTTGGTGAATGGGAATGTTGGGCACGCAGAGATGGTCTGTGGAAATGTTTAATGACATATAGATCTCTTGTAAACTTATGACTCTTGTGAAGTTAAAGGGAGTTGAGCTTAGATTATACATAATACATACTGACCTTTGTGTATTGTAAATCTTCCAGGAGCTTATCAAGGTCACACACTGCAGATAAGAGGAGGAAATAGTGAAGATTAGATGATAATCCTTCTCTAGCAGAACTTAAATGGAAATGCGTCACTTTGCTGATGAATCCCAAGATTCTCTTCATGCATGGTTAGTGATATCAGAATACTTACATGATTTGGTAAAAGATGCAAATGCATTCGTATAATGCTTGTCTCCGCAAATATACAGACTGGAGCCTGAAGAACAGCAAATAGATGAGTAAGAACCATACAAGCATGGGAACCTCTGATGCAGCAACCAAATAATACATCCTGATCTGCCTTGTGCAAAACAAGGGGACACATGGACAACTGAACATTTCTGGAATCAAGAGGATATGGATGCGGTATAGACCTCTTCATGTTTCAAAACTGAAAAGCATATGAGGCTGAATATGCATAAATGCATGTGTTTCAACAATGCTTGAACAACTGTTCGGTATAGGCGATCTCCGGATCTACACACTTACCAAACGAGAAGTCACTCACAAAACAGTAACCATCTGCTAGCGTTTTCAATGAAAACAAGGAGCAATCCATCTCGCCTGGTGGTACATCCCTCTTCCTTCGTAACAGAGTCAACGACATGCATACTGGGTCCTGCAATTTCGATCGCTCAAATCCATGTCCATCGCCACGATTGACCCACCATAAGGATTCACAATCTTCACATTACAAAAGATCTGGTACATTGCATTTACCTTGCATTCAGTATCCAGTGGACCTGTCGATGACACATAATCAACAACGATTTCACCCTGCATGGAGACAGAAAAGGAAATCCTGAGTTCAATCAGACAATTAAAATTCTGAATTCGATAGCAAACACACAGTTAAGAGATCAATTGCTTACATGGAGATGAGGTGCCATGGAGCATAGAACCTTAGAGAGCGCATCAGACTTATAGAAGTTTTTCAGTGTCTCCAACGTTGGGAACCTCATGAATAAGCAATGAGTCACATTCTCTACCTTGTTGAGCACCCTACCTGAAAGAAGAGAAATAATGAAGATGCTACAACATTTTCTCCATTAAACTGCACTTGGAGACGCACAGAAGAGCTCAAACAACTCACCTACTACCAAAGCATCCACGCACTCAAATCGAAACTGCAGATCGTAGAGACAACGAAGGACCTTGGCCTCTTGATCGCCTTGAAGGAAAGGCATGTTGAACAAGACGACATGCTCAACCGCAGGACTGCAGATCAAACGCGATTCAAACAGTCACTAACTGAAACATTCAGCTAACAAATCCCACAAAAGGGTGAGATCGACTTATCAATCTAGATCAAGCACGGCCTCGACGACAAACACCCTCACACCAAAAAAGAATATGCAATACCTTGATTTGCAGCCTGTATCGCAGGCCGGCTTTGTTTTCTCATCACACTTTGCGCAGCAAGGCTCCTCAACACATTCCACATGACCGAACCTGCATGACAAACTCTTCAGACGGATGTAGCGGTTCATGTAGTAACCACAGCAAACAACCAAACTTACTTGGAAGACCTCAGATAGTTCGTCATGATTCAAAGCTCAAGCGCGAATATGCGACCTGTACCAGTTGAGAAAAGGAAAACAAAAGCATGAAGCCCACTGCATGAAACCTGCCACAAGGCAGAAGCATTCACAATTCATTATAACACAAGGAAGTCCTATTAAACCACCCTTAGATACACAGACCCTTACACAGAACTTTCAAGTAAAGACGTCATGCTGTTACATAGGCAAGAGCACGTATGACATCCATTGCACCCTCCATGGTAAGGTGAGATCAGTGAACCTGTCGAGGGAACTAGATGCAACAACGTCAACTCCGAAGAGCAGACAACATAGTCCACGCATCTAACAGCTCCTAAGAATCCGTGAGTGCCGGAAACTGGAAAGCACCGCAAGCACGTTCGTCTCCATCTGTAAAGCGACCTCTCCATCGCGCTTCTACCGTAATCTTGAGTACGGCCCAACATGCGACATGCGAGAGCTCTACAACTCATATGTGCGGCCTATACTCGATTCAGGAATCGACGATCAAGCTAACCACACTATCTGTACGAGATTTGAAGGGGCTAAAAGATCTACGATCACTTTCGATCACATTAAATGTACTACTTAGTGATCAGTAAGAACGACATCGTACAAAGCCAGAAACAAGAAGCATAAAAGCGATTCGCGTACGAACTGTTCATACAGAAGCTTCCGACACCCTTCAAACTCGATTTCCAGAAACCTCTTCAAAACTCAATCTACATTTCTTAAAACTCAGTTGTACCATTCGTCAAAGAGACGCTCAGAAAACTCGCAGCAGAAGGACCTGAAATACGGTGAATGATACCGAGTGATGCCGGATAATGCGTAATATGTCACTCTTGTAAGCACGACGAACTGAGGAAAGTGGATTTGCTGGAATCATGCAGACGAACGCGCTCATGAGGTTATCGCATACGACAGAGTACGCATATCCACCCCCTCAAAGAGAGATACATATACACCAGAGAGCTAAAAATGCAGCCAGCCAACACTATGCACAAGCTCTCTGCGTGGGAAACGCTTGGTTTCCAACGCAGTCAGCATCAATATGCAACCAAAATGGCGCCCATATGCAATGTACAATGTAGCCTCATGCAACAATGCAGCAGTTTAAACGGAGGCTCTCAATGCACCGGTACAAACATCTGCGTATACAGAAGGTTCTCTCTCGACCGCTCACCTCGCGAAACTGTGGTGGTAGCTCGTTCGTGCCCTCCGATGCTCACACACACACACTGTGCCTGCGTGGGGATATAAATGTGTTTTCGGCCCGTATGAGTACAGTAAGGAAATCCCAGACGATCCAATCCCCGCTGGATCGCAAGCACAGCTGTAAAAGACGTGAACACGGAGTCAACGAGCACAACGTGCAACAGTGGCCATGATCGACCACCTCTCACGACAGAAGCCCAGTGTTAAAGGAGAATAGAAGCCTGGGATTTTTTTTTTTTTTGACACAAGAAAACTTACATTTATTTTGAACACGAGCCAAGTTAAAAGCAGAGCTGTAGTTCAGCTAGAGGCTGAAGTTCAGCTGTAGTAGGTAGATTGGTTAAGCACTAGTTTTTTGAGGTGAAGGATTTGTGTTTAACCTTCGGGTTGAACATATAATGGTTTTAATCAGTCTAAATCAGTTGTAATTTTGTTCAACTTTTGCTTTGTGGATAAGAGAAGTCTCATGAGTATTATGTCCATTCATATGTAGAGTTGTTTTTTCAAAGAGTTTTTTCAAAGTTAAAAGCTTGGGGGAGTAGGCACTTGTCGAATCTTCAAAAAAAAAAAAAAAGGGAGAGACTACAAAGTTGAGAACTGCAAGGTTACACCTTTGGTTTGTGAGATATGAAGCGTCCCGTGAGTATTATGCCCATTAGTTGTTCTTTCAAAGAGCTTTTTCAAAGTTAAAAGCTCGAGGGAGTAGACACTCACTTAATCTCCATTTAAAAAAAAGGGGGGGATAAGCTTCAAGGTTGAGAACTCAATGAGGAGGATATCTCGTGCCCAAGTGGCGGATCAAATTTCAGGCGAAATCGATCCTCGTTTCAATTATCAATTCAAAATGCAACAAAATAAGTGTATACTTTCACTTTTATGATTTTTCATTGAGTTATAAAGCACATATTTTCAAAGTTTTCTTGAGAAAAAAAAATGAACGAAGAGAAAGAAAACCCATGGCGTCGCACGAGGGGGAGAGGTACCAAAAAAAAAAGGAAAAAATTACAAGTTTATAGTTTCGTGGACCAAAGGCTCACGGTTGCATACATTTAAGGTTTCCTCCATTGAAAACATTTAAACCTTTTTCTTAATCTATAGTTTATAGTTTCATGAACCATACAAGGAGTCTTTTCTCCATTGAAAACAAAAGAAATAGCATAATCAAAAACTCGGACAATGATAAAGTCAAGGAAGACTATGTCATGGATAAACAGGATAGCCGAGGGAAATATATTTGCTAGACTATGTCATGGATAAAAACGATAGCCGAGGGAAATATATCATTAACAAAGAAGACAATTTGCATAAAGGCCAATAGGTTTATGGTATGAAAAGGAGGATAACCAAGAGGAGTATATCACTAGGAAAGAAGATAAATTGGATAGTGAGAGCTCGATCATTGGATCCACACTTCCAAATTCTTACCCTAAGAAAACAAGTACTCTGAAAGGCAAACTCTCTCTAGAGTTTCCATGGAAGAGCCCTATTAATGGGAATTTCCCCTCCCACAATGCTCTGACATCTAAGAAAAATGAAGAAGGTGTCAGGGGAGCACTAGATTGTGCTCTCTGACTACGGTAGACAAGATTTCGGAAATACACTTCTGATTACAAGATCATCCATGAAGGGAAAATGATACAAGAATACGTGACTGATACAAGATGTCCCACAACCTGGGACTAATAGGTATGAACAACTCGACTAGAGATAGGAGATCCCACAACACGGGATCAAAAGTATGAAACAAGATCTCTAGATTACAAGGACTCCCTTCTGGGAGATGAACTAGATACAAGAAAGAACTCGACAAGATCTCGTACTACGAGATTACAAGAGGACAAGACAAGATGTCTAGGATACAAGACTAGACAGGATTGGAACAAGGAACAAGACAAGAATAGGAACTGGAACTTGGAGAGTACTTACTTTGTGGTCACGACTCCTTGAGCTCCCAAGACTGGTATTGGCAAGACTGATTATGAATGTGGCCAACCCCTCCTTATATAGGTTTTCCAAGGGCAGTTCTAGGGCGGTTACGAATTGATGATGTCATCGATGATGTCATCAATTCAAAGCATGGTCTTTGGATGTCAGAAACAAGCAAGAAGACAATCGATCTTAGGGTTTTGGCACGTTCCGAACACAATGGAAGCATTAGTTTCCCCAAATTCTAGACCAATAATGAGATATATGATTATTGGATTCACTTGGAATTTGAGCATTAAGTTTATGCAACTTGATGGTGGAATGTCTTTGTGTCAAAGGAAATATATTGACACATTATTGTAGTGTTTTGGCCTTGAAGACTATAAGCATATTGCCACTTCTATGGAGACAGGTTTACGATTGAGTCTTCATGATGCTAGAGATGCATTTGATGTTGTTCTCTATTAGCAAGTTGTTGAATGCTTGATTTACTTATGCATTAGTCGGTGAGATATTCCGTTTGTTGTCTCACAGATGAGCAGGTTTATGCATTACCCAGGTGTCAAGCATTGGCAGGCAGTTCAGCGCATCTTTTGCTACTTGAGTGGTACCCGACTACTTGGATTGTTTTATCTGAAGGGGGGACCACTACAGATAGATTTGCATGCTTTTTCTGATAGTGATTGGGTTGGTTGCTATGACACTTGTGTGTCCACTAGTGGCTTTTCCTTCATGCTTGGTAGCTCATGTATATCTTGGTTGAGCAAGAAGCAGCCTATTGTGGCCACTTCAAGTTGTGAGACTGAGTATAGGGTAGCTTTCACAATGACTGTTGAGTGTGTGTGGCTAAGACATCTTATGGCTGATTTGGGTGTTGGTCAGTCTTCTGCCACCACGATCTTCACTGACAGTCAGAGCGCATTGGCAATTGCGAGGAACCCTATGTTCCATGCTCGCACTAAGCACATTGAGGTGCATTATCATTATGTCAGGGAGAGGTTCTCTACTGGGGAGATTAGCTTGGCATATGTGCCCATGCAGGAGAACATTGTAGACCTTTTTACGAAGGCTCTACCTAGGGAGAAATTTGAAGCTTTCCGCAAACCTTTGGGCTTACTTCCTTTTGTGGATTGATTCTACATAGCTTGGCACTTCCTTATACATGAGTGTTAGCTCCTTGTTCACCACATCACTCCCAAGAGAGATTTGTTGATATATTTAGGTAGTGATGTGTGTGAACACTCTAGGATCACCGGGGCACTTTTTTCCCTCTTTAGGAGGTTCCCCCCCTTGTATATATGCTTATTGCCCTAACAGGCTATTTATCTTTGTACATTCTAGTGGTAATACATTCAGCATTGTGAGTTGTGCTCCAAGCTTCTTCTTTTTCCTTGTGTTGTTCACGTGCTTCCACAGACATCTAACTCCAACATTTTTTGGTACAAGAAAATCAAAGGCAAGATGTTGCAATCTACTTAGACTTCTATTTGTTGGAGTTTTAGGTTTGGGGAAGCATGCAAACAGCACAAGGAAGAAGAAGCTTGGAGCATAACACACAAGAGTGAATGTATTACTGAGAGAATGTACAATGGTAAGTGACCCATTAGGGTTATAGGCATATATACAAGCCAGGGGGGGAACCTCCTAAAGAGGGAAAGAAAGTGCCCCGGCGGTCCTAGTGTGTTCACACACATCACTACCTAAATATATCAACAAATTCCCCCTAGGAGCGATGTGATCAACAAGCAGCTAGCACTCATGTATAAGGAAGTGCCAAGCTATGTTGAATCAATCCACAACATGAAGTAAGCCCAAAGCCTTACGGAAAGCTTCAAACTTCTCCCTAGGCAGAGCATTTTTGAAAAGGCCCGCAATGTTCTCTTGTGTGGGCACATATGCCAAAATGATCTTCCAACAAAGAACCTCTCCCTAACATATAGAACACATCAGTGTGCTTAGTGCAAGCATGGAACATAGGGTTCCTCGCAACTGCCAATGCGCTTTGACTGTCAGTGAAGATGGTGGTGGCAAAAGACTGACCAACACCCAAATGAGACATAAGGCATCTGAGCCACACACACACACCCTCAACAATCACTGTGAAAGCTACCCTATACTCATCCTCACAACTAGAAGTGGCCACAGTAGGTTGCTTCTTGCTCAACTAAGATATGCATGAGCTATCAAACATGAAGCAAAAACCACTCGTGGACACATGAGTGTCATAGCAACTAGCCCAGTTAGAGTAAAAAAAGCATGTAAATCTGGCAGTAGTGACCCTCCTTGGGATAAAACAATCTAAGTAGTTGGGTACCACTCAAGTAGCAAAAGATGTGCTTAACTGCCTACCAATGCTTAACACCTGGGCAATGCATAAACTTGCTCATCTCTGAGACAACAAACTAAATATCTTGTCGAGTAATGCATAAGTAAATCACGCATCCAACACCCTACTGATAGAGAACAACATCAAATGCACCTCGAACATCATGAAGACTCAACCATAAACCTATTTCCATAAGAGTGGCCAAAGGTTTGCAGTCGTCAAGGCAAAAACATTGCAATAATGTGCCAATATATTTTGTTTGACACAAAGCTATTCCACCATCAACTTGCATAAATTGAATGCCCAAATAATGATGCAAATGCCCCAAATCTCACATCTCAAATAAGGCATGTATATCAGCCTTAAAATTGGCAATATGTGTCTCATTAGGACTATTGAGTAGCATATAATCAACATACACAACAATGATCAGAAGCACATCGTTTGCACGCTTAACATATAAGGTGCTCTCAGTTGGATTGTTCTCAAAACCATGTACAATCAAGTAGGCATGTATCTTTTCATACCAAGCACATGGTGCTTGCTTCAAACCATATAATGCCATTTTCAACCTCCACACTTTGTTTTCATGCCCTTTCTGCACAAAACTACGGGGTTGAAAAACATACACTTCTTCATGCAAGGGACCATTCAAAAATGTATTTTTAATGTCCACCTGGTGTACATTCCAACCATGATGAGCTGCAAGTGCACAAATGCTATGAAGAGTAGTAATTCGGCATGTAGGTGTAAAGGTCTCATCAAAATCAATGCCTCTTTCTTGAGCATAACCTTTTACAACAAGCCTAGCCTTATACCTGTCAATTGTTCCATCAAGCTTATACTTCATCTTGTATAGCCACTTAGTGCCAATGGCCTTCTTGCGAGGAGGCAATTCACATAAAGTCCAGGTACCATTTATCATAATAGCATCATATTCTGATCCGCATAACAACCATCCAATTTTTAGAATTTTGTGCTTCATCAAACAAAACAGGCTCATTCTCATTAGAAAGACTAGAGTCAACCCTAGAATAGCAAGCCGAGGCAAAAGAAGCACTATGAGAGCATGAACAAGTATGAAATGATAGAGGTCCATCTAATTTGCTATTTGGCAGAGTCTACACTAGCCATTTAGGCATAATTTTTGCCTCCTCTATATTAGCCCTCTCATCAAAAAGTGCATCATGTAAATCTCTATCAATAATGGAATGATCTTCATCATCATGTGGAACCTATAAAGGTTGATAAATTTCCTCATTTGGACCAACACTAGACTCTACACTTGTAAAAAGAGGTAGCAAAGTGCCATACACATCTTTGGAGCTAATTGATGTCTCCTTAGTACATGAAAGTAATGGCTAAAGCATCTTCCAAAAAACAACATCATGGCTAACCAAAATGCCACTAGTCTGTGGGTGATATAGTAGCCTTTGCTTTTAGAACTATACCCAACAAAAATACATTTCACTACTTTATCATCAAATTTCATGCGTTGGTGTTTAGGCACTAATGCATATGCCAGACAACCAAAGATACACAGATGAACAATAGATGGCTTGCAACCATGCCAACCCTTATATGGAGTGATAGACTGCAATGCTTTAGTGGGACACCTATTAATTACATATGCTACACACATAACAATCTCAAGCTAGAAACTATGTGGTAAAGCCTAACTCTTAACCATACATGTTGCCATCTCCATGAGTGACATGTTCTTCCTTTAAGCAACTCCATTCTGTTGAGGTGTATACAAAACTTTACACTTATGTTTTATCCCACATTCAACTAGAAATGCATTAAAATCAGAAGACATAAATTCCCCTCCTATATTAGAATGAAGGGTGCCATTTTATATGCTAACAAATTTTTAGCCAAAACCAGAAATTGTTTGAAGCACATAAACACTATGAACTTAGCTTTCAAAGGATATACCCATGCATGCCTAGAAAAATCAACAATGAAAGTCACGAAGTAAAGATAGTTCCCAAAAGAAGGTGTTTGCATAAGATCACAAATATCATTGTGAACAAGCTGCATTTTTTGAGTATCTCATACTGAACCGTCTTTTGGGAATGAGGAATGGTGGCCCAAAACACAGCCTTCACAGACATGTATAATAGGTGCCTCAAGTTTGGGTAGAGTGTACACCATTTTAGTTTTTTGCAAATGTAGCAAACTAGCAAAATTCAGATGACCAAAGCGTGCATGCCAAAGCTTTGCATCTAACATAGCTTGAGAATCTTAAACTGCACATGTTGAATCATTCATAGATTTTACATAATCTATGAGCTTATACAACCCATGACATAAAATGCTAGAAGCAATAATGATGTCGCCATTTGATAGATCATGAATTGTACATCTATCATCAACAATTTCACAACCAAGTCGATCTTGGGTAATACAGAAACTGATAATAGATTTTCTTGATCCCTGGCACAAATAAAGCATCTAACAATGTAAAAGAACTACCATCAAGAGTAGTTAGAATGATCTTACCAACTCGCATGAAAGGATAAGAGGAGTTGTGGTTGCATGTGATAGTATTCCCTATAAGGGCTGGCTCAAGATTATGCTGCAAGGTAATATGTTTGGTTGCCCCACTATCAAAGTATCAAACATCTGAGTCTACTACAGACCTACAGTACTCATGAGAAGGTGGGTCATAACTGCAAACAGAAGTAAATGCCCATTCTTCATTCTAGACAAGATTTGCAGACTCTCATTTGCATGTAGAGGCCTCAATGACAACCATTCCAGCCTCTTTCTTCTTTGCCTTTTTTGCATATAGTTTTGGATAACTGTTTATGATACAATCATTTCCTTTACAATATTTGCAAAAAAAATTTTGATTTTCTATTTTCTTCTCATCTATGTCATCCTTCTTTGATTGTGCAGAATTAACATATTTTTGTTTACTAGTAGATGAGTTCCATTTACCTTTGCCCATTTGACTAGTTATGAAAGCTTGATCTACAACATTTTAATGGACTTATTGTGCCTAGACTGATCCTCCATACAATACAACAAAGACTAACTCCTCAAATGTTAAGACATTTGGATTTTCTTTCATCATCAATCGAAGAGTAGAAGAGTAGAAGCAAAACTCTGATATGAATCGGGAAGACCATTCAGAATAGTCTGCACAAGTGAACTGTTACACGAGATTTCATTAGTAGAAATCAACTACTCCTTCAAATCTTTGATCTTTGTCAAAAAACTATCCATGGAATCTCCTTCATTCATGTGCTCACTCTCCAACTAATTTTTGAGGCAAACAACACGAACCTCATTCCTTGCCTGGTATAAAGTGGGAAGTGTATCCCAAGCATCCTTTGTTGTTTTGCAAAGACAATGTGAGCAATAATGGCACATTTGACAGACAAGGCTATCAATGCATGTGCTTGAGCATCTCTAGCATCCCAACAAAGTTGCTTAGCAATAGGTGTAGTAGGAACCACAACACGAACATGAACCTGAAGAATATCACCATCTTCAATGCCATCTACATCACTTTCAGTAATTGTATTTGCAACAGTAATAGGACATGTTTCAATAGCCTACAAAATATTCCACATTCCTTTTGCAACCAATACATGATGCATCATAGAAGCCCATAATGGGTAATTGGTACCATCCAACTTATCCTCAATAGCCAACATACAGAATACATCACTGCTTTCAACCATGGCCATTGACTAAAATACTATGATGTAGAAAAATGATTGTATCTCAAAAAGTTGAACAGAACTACCCTATTGGGTTCTGCTAAACATGTAGTAGACTTCGAACAGCTTATACAGGCGAATCAAAAACTATATATATCTTTGGCACAAAAACACAAAATTACTTACATAAGCACTATGATAGTGCATTCGTAAGTCGAAAAAAGCTCAAATCACGATTTCAACACCATAGAAGGAAGTGATTTTAAACTGCTAATCACCCTGATTATGCTCATCAATTTTTGTGTAATTTTGAGACTGTGATTGGAGGGGTGTCAATGATGCCCTAGATGAAGTGGCGGCCTGCTCTAATACCAATTGTTCGAGTTTGAGGTCTTTGGAAGCATGCAAATAGCACAAGGAAGAAGAAGCTTGGAGCACAACACACAATACTGAATGTATTACCAAGAGAATGTACAAAGATAAGTGAACCATTAGGGTTATAGGCGTATATACAAGTCGGGGGAAAAAACCTCCTAAAGAGGGAAAAAAGTGCCCCAAGAGTCCTAGTGCGTTCACACACATCACTACCTAAATATATCAACACTATTTAGCGCATCTTCCACTACCAACCTTGGCCTTGATGGAAAATAAGAAAGAGTGGAGTACATTGTTTGGGTATGGAAAAAAATTGAACATAAACAAAACCTATATGTAAAGTATTTGACACTCCAATGCTCCTCCCAAATTTCATTGAGTCTCTTTTCTAGCTTTTTCTATAAAGGATTAGGTTTAACACCTTTTTTGAATATTGATTGAGCCACTTCATGAAGATAAATGTATTTACCCCTAGTGTCAACATATCTAATAGTATCAAACTTTTTTATTCTACAATAGAACTTTTCAAGATAACCTGCAAAAATCGAGTACAAGTAAACACTATGTATATGGCTTAGGTTTAATTGTATGAGAGGATCTAAGCATCCTTGAATAGATCCATCCACCTTTAAATATTGGCGTTAAAGCATGTGAGCTTTTGATGCCCTTAGAAATAAAGCTTTGATTTCATAATTTTGGTGTACAATAAATCAATAGAAATTTGTCTTCCTGCCATTGTTGACATATTGCTAGTGATGTGTGTGAACACACTTAGGACCATCAGGGCACTTTTTTCCTCTTTAGGAGGTTTTCTTTTCCCCGACATGTATATATGCATATAACCCGAATGGGTCACTTATCTTTGTACATTCACTTGGTAAAACATTCAATATTCTATTGTGCTCCAAGCTTCTTCTTCTTCTTCTTCCTTATGTTGTTTGTGTGCTATTGAGGACCTTGAACTCCAACAATTGGTATCAAAGCAGGCCATTGCTTCATCTAGGGTGCCATTGACACCCCTTTGATCACAATCTCTGAATCACACAAAAATTGGTGAGCATACTTGAGATGAATAGGAGTTCAAAAGAACTTCACTTTATGGTGCCAAAATTTAGAAGCTCGTTTTGGCCTCCGAATGAACTAGCACACTACTATGGAGGTAATTTTGTCCTTTTGTGCCAAACATATATAAAGGCTTTGATTTGCCATTACAAGCACCTCAAAGTCTACTATAGGTTCCGAGCCTTACAAGGTGGTTTTGTTCAACGTTTTGGGATACAATCAATTTTCTACATTAGGGTATTTAGTCACTAGACATGGCTAAAAGCAATGATGTGTTCCTTCTATTGGTTGTTCTGGATGTGTTGGATGGTACTAATTACCCATTGTGGGCATATATGATGCATCATGTATTAGTTTCAAAAGGGCTATGGAATATTGTGCAGAGTGTTGAAAAACATCTTACTACACCTATAGATACAATTATTGAAGGTGATGCAAATGGTGTTGAAGATGATAATTTTGAATTCCTTGGTCGTAATGTGGTTCCTCCTTCACCTACTATGGAGCAACTTTTTTTGGAAGGTAGAGGTGCTCAAGCACATGCATTGATAGCTTTGTGCGTCAAACATGCCATTATCCCTCACATTCTCTCTTGCAAGACAACAAAGGATACTTGTGATACACTTACAACTTTATAAGAGGAAAGAAATGAGGCTCATGTTGCTTGGATAATTTTTTGACAAATACCAAAGATTTAAAGGAGCATTTAATTTCTATTGATGAAATTTCCTTAGATAGTTCACTTGTGTAGACTCTTTTTAACAGTCTTCCAAATTCATATTAGAGTTTTGCTTCTACTCTTCGATTGATGATGAAAAGAAATTTAAATGCCTTAATATTTGAGGATTTAATATCTATTTTGTTGCAAGAAGATCAGTTAAAATAGAACACATCAATTATGCATGTTGCAAATCAAGCTTTCTTAGCTAATCAAAAGGGCAATGTAAATGGAGCTCATGTGCTAGTAAGTCGAAATCTACTAATCCTACACAATCGAAGAGAGAAGACAAAGATGATAGGAAACAGAAAAGCAAAAACACTTTTGCAACTATTGTAAGGAAAATGATCATGTCATAAAGAATTTTCTTAGACTAGCTGCAAAAGAGACAAAAGAAGAAAAAGGAGGCTAGAATGGTTTTTGCAAAGGCCTCTACACCTAAAATAGAGTCTTCTAATCTTGTTCAGAATGAACAATGGGCATTTACTACTGTTTGCAGTTATAACCCATCTTCTCATGAGTAGTGTATGTTTGTGGTAGACTCAAATGTTTGTTACTTTGATGATGGGGCAACGAAACATATTACCTTGCAGCATAGTTTCTTCAGTTCACTTGAGCATGTTCCTACAAGGGATATTGTCACATGTGTTAACGAATCTTCTTATCTTGAAATGGGAGTTAGTAACATCACTTTGACTACTATCGATGGCAGTTCTTTGACATTTTCAAATACTTTATATGTTCAAGGATCAAGAAAAATATGTTATTAGTTTCAACATTAGCCAAGATTGGCTTGGTTGTCAAATTTGTTGATGACCAATGTACAATTCATGATCTCTCGAATGGTAATGTTATTATTGCTTTTGGAATTTTATGTTGTGGACTGTATTATCTCATAGACTATGCAAAATTTGTAAATGATTCAACATGTGCAGTTCAAGATTCTCAGGCTATCTCAGATGTAAAGCTTTAGCATGTATTCTTTGTTCATTTGAATTTTGCTAGTTTGCTTTGCCTGTAGAAATATGAAATGTTGTTCTTCCTACCCAAACTTGAGGCACCTTGTAAGCATGCTTGTGAAGGTTGTATTCTGAGCAAAATGTAACATTCCTGCTTCCTTAAAGATGTTTCAGTTCGAGTTGATCATAGATTATAGTTTGCTTTGTAGTGATATTTGTGGTCCTATGTGCACCTTCATTTGGGATACTTGTAATTCATGACTTTTATTGATGTTTTCTTTAGGCATGCATGGGTGTACCCATTCAAAGCAAAGTCCAAAGTGTTTATCTGCATTAAAAGGTTCCTACTTATGGCTCAAAAGTTTTCAGCATGTAAATCCGACACCCTTTGTTCTGATTGAGAGAGGGGATATATCTTTTGATTTTAATGCATTTGGTTGAGCATGGGATAAAACATAAGTGCATAGTGTTTTATACACCTCAACAAAATGGAGTTCCTAAAAGAAAAAACATGTCTCTCATGGAAATGGTGAGATCTATGGTCAAACGTAGGCTTTACCACATAGCTTCTGGTTTGAGTATGTGTGTAGCATATGTACTTAATAGGTCTCCCACCAAAGCACTAGAATTAATCACTCCATATGAGGCTTGTCAAGGTCGCAAACCAGATTTACATGATTCACTTGTTCATGAGAGTAATGACATAGAAGAGGCTAAAACTATGCCCAAATGGTTGGAGTAAACTTTGAGAGATAGCAAATTAGATATACCTTTGTAATATCATACCCATTCAAGATTAGTTTTCCCATGCACGTGCATACCTAAAGATCAATTCCAAAAACTAATTGGGCAAGATAGAATCCCACCAATAGAAATCCATGAGCATTTAAGATATAAGGTCCAAGTTTTCTAGACCCACTAGCACAAATCTTAAATGGCTTCTAGTGGTTTAGATCAACTTCATTGTCAATCGGAGTATGTTTGCCCTAATCCAATGTATGAAGACATGCCACCACAAAGCTATGGAGTTCAAGCAAAAGTATTTGGAAGAAGATAAACCCAAAACACTCACACAAACAATGAGAAACACACATCTAATGCATGAAGAAACCCTCTCCATAGGTAGAGGGAGGGTTGGGACACTCGAAGAACACCATGAAAACTCAAAATGGAAAAGGAGATGGAAGAAAAGATCCCAAGAAGCAAGATGCACGAAATTCACGTATTTGGACTCCTAAAGTTTTTTATTACTTAGGGTTTTTGTCCTTTACATTTTTGGAATTGACCCTTTTCACATGATTTTTGAAAAAAAAAACACTTCATAATAGTCCTTAAACTTATTTAACTACCAAAATGAGTTTTGAAAAATCTTAAAAAATAACAGAGGGTGGGGAAAACACTCCAAGTGCTGAAGGATGCCTTGGTCTTTACAAAAATGGAGTGGAAATACATTAAACCTCATTTGGAAGGTGAAAATATATATGAAATGGTCATAAAACCTTCAACTCTTCAAAGCTCTACTTCATATATTTTCTTTTTCTTAGCCACTTTGGCCAATAGCCCCCCTCTCCTAAGACTGTCATCCTCGACAAGCATTTGTAGGTTGTGTTGGGGTCACATTTCATCGGTGCCTTCATGTGCGACTTGATATGTGCAAAATTGTTTTTTATCCAAGAACATAAGGTTCTCATTCCACCTCACACCACATTCACCAAGGGTCACTAGGATCATTTCAAACTACCTCATTTCAATCAATAATGCATTTAAGCTGATAGATTGTTGGAGTTTCAGGTTTGCAGAAGTACGCGAACAACACAAGGAAGAAGAAGAAGAAGCTTGGAACACAACACACAATACATAATATATTACCAAGAGAATGTACAAAGATAAGTGACCCGCTAGGGTAATTGGCATATATACAATAGCGGGTAATTGGCATATATACAATAGCGGGTAATTGGCATATATACAAACTAGGGGAAAAAACCTCATAAAGAGGGAAAAAAGTGCCCCAGTGGTCCTAGTGTGTTCACACACATCACTACCAAAATATATCAAAAAATCCCCCTGGGAGTGATGTGGTGAACAAGGAGCTAGCGCTCATGTATAAGGAAGTGCCAAGCTATGTGGAAGGAGATCAATCCATGAAAGGAAGTAAGCCCAAAGCTTTTCAAACTTCTCTCAAGGGAGAGCCTTTGTGAAAAGGTCTACAATGTTCTCCTGTGTGGGCACATATGCCACACTGATCTCTCCAGCAGAGAACCTCTCCCTCACATAATGATGGTGCACCTCAATGTGCCTAGTGCGGCCATGGAACACAAGGTTCCTTGAAATTGCCAATGCACTTTGATTGTCAGTGAAGATGGTGGTGACAGAAGACTGACCAAAACCCAAATTAGCCATAAGGCATCTGAGCCACACACACTCAACAGTTTGTGAAAGCTGAGTATAGGGCATGTGTGAAAGCTTCCCTATACTCAGCCTCACAACTAGTAGGCTACTTCTTGCTCAACCAAGATATGCATGAGCTACCAAGCATGAAGCAAAAACTTGTCAGCACATGATTTTCATAGCAACAAGCCCAATCAGAGTTAGAAAAAGCATGTAAATCTAACGGTAGTAATCCCCCCTTATGACAAAATAATCCAAGTAGTCGGGTACCATTGAAGTAGAAAAAAATGCACTTAACTATCTGGGAAATACATAAACCCTCTCAGCTATGAGATTGAAAATTGAATATCATGCTTAGTTATGCATAAGTAAATCAGGCAGTCAATAATTTGCTTTCATGGATATACCCATGCATGCCTGGAAAAATTATTAGTGAAAGTCATGAACTAAAGGTAGTTCCCCAAAAATGTGTCTACATAAGACCATAAACATCACTATGAACAAGCTGCAATTTCTGAGTAGCTTGTATTGAACCATCTTTTGTGAAGGAGAAATGCTGCATTTTTCCCAAAATACAGCCTTCACAGACATGTTTACCAGGTGCCTCAATTTTGGGTAGAGAGGGCACCATTTCAGATTTCTGCAGGCATAGCAAACTAGCAAAATTCAGATGAACAAAGCATGCATGCCAAAGCTTTGCATCTGACATAGCCTGAGAAACTTGAACTTCACATGGTGAATCATTCACAGATTTTTCATAATCTATGAGTTTATACAGCGCATGACATACAATTCCAAAAGCAATAATGACATCACCATTTGATCGATCATGAACTATACATATATCATCAAAAAATTTCACAACCAAGCCGATCTTGGATAATGCTAAAACTGATAAGAGATTAGCATTTGACATTGTAAAAGAACTACCATCAGCAATAGTAAGAATTTTCTTACCAACTCCAATGACAAGATAAGAGAAGTTTTTGGCAAATGTGAAAGTATTTCCTATAGGGGCAGGTTCAAGTGAAGTGAAGAAACTATGCTACAAGGTAATATGTTTGGTTGCCCCACTATGAAAGCACCAAACATCTGAGTCTACTACAGACATACACTATTCATGAGAAGATGGGCCATAACTGGAAATAGTAGTAAATGCCCATCTTCATTACGCGCAAGATTATCATACTCTGTTTTGGGTGTAGAGGCCTCTACAAAAGCCATTCTAGCCTCTTTCTTCTTTGCTTCTTTTGTAGCTAGCTTTGGACAACTCTTTATGACATGATCATTTCTTTTACAATATTTGCAAAACAATTTCTGCTTTTCTGTTTTCTTCTCATCTTTTTCATCCTTCTTTGATTGTGTAGAATTAGTAGATTTTTGCTTACTACTAGATGAGCTCCATTTACATTTGACCTTCTAACTAGTCAGGAAAGCTTGATCTACAACACACATAATGGACCTATTCTACCTAGATTGATATTCTTGCAAACAGAACAGAGACTAACTAACAATTTAAGGCATTGTATGTGCTCAATATATGCAGTAAAATGACACTAAAAGGCTGAATGCACAGCCCAAAAACTAGCCAACAACACCTGCAAATGTCTGTCAACTTTGTTGTTCAAGTTCAAAATCCTGCATAAATTTGCAATGGTTTCTCCCACCACAACTGAAAACCTTTCAAGAAACATGTAGTTTTATGAGTGTGGCTAAAAACACAGCCCCAAAGTTGAATACTTATTGTTGAATAAGTACAAAGAACACTTCTTGATGTTCTTGGACCTATGTGAAGAGAACTATGCACCAAAGTACTCCAAAATGGCTCCAAAAGTCACTCCAAAAATGCTTCAAACACAGGCTTTGAAAGCAACGAATGGAGCTTGACGGACAAAACATGTTTGAGGTAATGCTAACCTTAGTCTTTCCGCTTCTTCAGACACCACAAGAGTGTAGCTTAGTGGCAAGAGATTGCCACAGTTAAGCGAGCTCCAGGGGAACACTACTGGAATGGATGACCTCCGGAGAAGTACCGGGAACCTCTATCTTCCTTGATAATTGAGGTTCTCCCTCGCGCATAGCCAATGGCACCAATGGTGACTTCGATGACTCGGATGACAAGGTATGCCAAGGTCTATGCCTTGGTCACCACCTTAGTCAAAAGCCTTGGGTGGGTGGGTAGGTGCTCACTTCCCTCGCACAAAAGGAACAAATCTTTTGCATCAAAATGCTCTGATACCAGTGAAGTATTTTGATGTCGATGGATCAAAGTGCACTCTCCTCCTTGAGAGCTGCATGATGATATCCTCAGAGTAGAAAACTAAGCTCCAAGCACTGCACTCGGTACTCTACACAAAGACTACAAAATACACAGAAAAAACACAATTCATAGGGAGCACAAACACAAAATTCTTAGGTTGTTACAAATGTGGTCGAACTCACAATCTGTGGCTGACTAGTCCACTATATGTTTTATTATAGAACATATACAAAAGTGTCCTGTGGCCATTTGGCCTTTCACATGGACACTAATGGTAACAGCTGGGAGATGAGTGGAGAGGGCTTAGACAAGAAGGCTCTCTCAGAACACAATAGAAGATATAGATGCCTTATGTTGCAAATCATAGAAATGCATGATTTAGATCACCTACACGGATTTTTATATGGATTATGCCTATGGAGTAGGCATGAAATAGAAAAACAAACACTAGTCACATGAGAAGAGGCCATCATCATGGCAGAATGTTATCAAAGGCTATAGTTTGTATCATCCACAAACTAAATGCACTCTGTTTAGCCATGATGTTGTTTTTGTGGAAGATGCAATTCAACCCTTACTTTCTTATACCAAGGAGACATCAATTAGCTTGAAGGATGTGTATGGAACTTTGCTTTGTCTTTTTTTTTTACACGCCAATGCTAATCCAAATGAGGTAATTTCTTAGCCTTTACAGGTTCCAAATGATGATGCATCATTCCATTTTTTATGTAGATTAGATGTACTTGATGAGAGAGATGACATAGAAGAGGCAAAAACTAGGCCTAAATGGTTGGTGTTGACTTTGAGAGATAGCAAATTAGAAGCATCTTTGCCATATTGTACTCATTCATGCTCTCATAGTGCTTCCTTTGCATCATATCTTTATTGAATGGCACCACATGGCAAATGAGAGCTTTTCTACCACATGCTGAATGACCACTATTCATAGCAATTCTGCACTTCAAACTCATGATGATTGGAATCTAGCCTCGAAGTCTACTCCAAGTTTAGCAAAGCTTGCCAAGGAAATTTTGTTAAACTTTTTGAGATACGTTCAATTTTTCGCATCAAGGTATTTCATCATTGGCAGCGATTGAAAGAAATGATGTATTTTGTATGTTGGTTGTTGAGGATAAGTTGGATGGTACTTATTACCCATTGTGGGAATATATGATGTGTCATGTGTTGGTAGCAAAAGGGTTGTGGAATATTGTGCAGAGTGTTAAAAAACATCCTAATACACTTGCAAATACAGTTATTGAAGGTGATGCAAATAAAACTGAAGATGATGATCTTTAATTTCTTGGTCATGTTGTGGCTCTCGTTGCAGCTACTATAGAGCAAATTCCTTGGGATGGTAGAGATGCACATGCACATGCATT
>CM035435.1:125111016-125141016 GCA_020310875.1 Ceratopteris richardii | reverse complement strand
ACACACACACACATGTATATACATATATATATATATATATATATATATATATATATATATATATATATGTGTGTGTGTGTGTGTGTGTGTGTACACATAAACATACATACATATATACATACACACATACACTTATACATACATACATACACACACATACACATATCCACACACACACACACATACATGCATACATACATACAAAATACATGCACACAAAAACATATATACATACACACATACACTTATACGTACATACATACACACACATACACATACCCACACACACATACATGCAAACATATACACACACATACATGCAAACATATACACATACATACATGCATACATATACGTACATACATAAACACACATATACATATCCAAATATATACATACACATACACATGCATGCATATACACACATTCATAGAGAATACATGCATTTGTCCCACAAGAATGTGTATTTTTGTGTATATGTGAATATGTGTGTATGTGTATATGTGAATGTTTATGTATATGTTTATGTTTATGTAATACCATTATTTGTAGATTCTGATCAATCAAATGGAAGTCCACCATGGTCTCCTAATCGTGCATGGACTATATACTTTAAGTATATCAAACTTTTAATTTTAAATATATTTGATAGATACATAACTGATATATTTATCTTTATTGTTACAATCAGATTCTGATCAATCAGAGGGCACTCCACCACCTCTTGTTTCCTCCGATAGGAATTATTATGAATTTTAATATCAAGAGCATATTATATGTTGGTGTAAGTTTTGCTATGGCATGTATCGAAGACCAGGATTGGAATGTGTTGAACATGAAGCAGAGTATGGTACTTTTGAGTGTGCACCACTACCTAGTCAACGTGATAATGCTTGGGTATGCATTCTTTCTATAAATAAATGTCATTATTTTACTTTAAAACCATATACAAAATCAAATTATTGCTGATATACAGGAATATTTGCTCGATGATGATGATGATGACAATTCTCATACTCATAATGCTAATATACCTCCTACACGTCATGGACTTGTTGTTCATCAATTAGAAGTAAGCGTTTCTAGAAATCCTCTACCTCCTGGTTTAGAGACTAAAATGGCTAGAGATTATCCATTGCCAGCTCGTGATTGTCCTCTATTACAAACATATGATAGAAGAAGATATGGAGGATGAAATAGAGGACCACTTCCTTTAGATGGAGAGGTGTTTAACTTTTGGGGTAATCATTATATGATTGCTCCATCCACTATTACTAGAGGTGGCCATTTTCTCTTTATCTATGTGCCTCCGGACTCTGAAGTCACTCTTATATATATGGATGGGGAGATTGGGATTGACTTACACGTTATGTTCAAAGCATGAGTACTTATGGAATATGCTTGAATGCAGTGTCCCTTACTAGTATAGGTATTTCACATGCAAAAAATGAAAGATTATATATTGTTGGAAGACTTACATGCATGGAAATATAGCAGGTTTAATAAATAGTAGTCGAGGGTTACATAATAGTTCAAGGACTAATTGCACATTTGAGGAGCGTAAAAATAGTCATGTTGAGTAGAGATGTCGCAACATAGTTGTCAATCCTATTACTTCATTACATGCTGGTGATGAATTATTAGTGAATTATGGATGGTGTAGACCTCCAAGAGCACCTTTTAGCTAGAGAGAGAATGAAAACTTTCTATCCACCTATCCTATGTTGCATTGAAAAACTCTAATTTCAATATCTTTTCAAAATACCTTACATATTTAATTTTATGTTTAAAGTTTACTTTTCATTCGTTTATGGAATACTAATGATTTTTAATTCATGTGTGTAGATCCCAACATATGATGTTGATGATATTCCATCACACCATTTAGAGTTTCCAGTAAGACCTCATTTATTAGAAGCTTCTATGAGAAGGCTATGCAAAAGTGATCCTATTGAATATGCAAGGTTGAAAGTCCTATATTCAAAAGAAGATAAAGTACAAGATTTGTGCAGCAATGATGAAGATGATGGCATGGCATATTTTATTGAGGATTGGTATGAAAATGATAGTGAGAGCATTGATATTTCTAAAAATGAGAAATATCTTCGAGAGGAATGTCTAAAGCATGTATATGAAAGAAGTCATTTGACATGACTAAGTGAAAGCTTACTTATTCTCAATCTTCAAAATCATTTTGGATGCAGTAATGTATCTGTTTCAGCACTATTAAGATATAATTTTTAATTTTTTATCTATTTATATATACATGAATACACATATACATATAAATGCACACATACATAGACATACACATACACATGAATACATACATACATACATATAAACATACAAACACATATACATACATACACATGTTATGAAAGTAAGGTCAAACTATACATACTTGTATCGAATGAAGATATTCTATCCAACTAGCCTCTGGAATTGTCTGCCCAGCCTTTAGAATCTTCTTGATACATCTGCTTCTCCTATTCTAGTTGACCTAATACCTATGCTACTAACTCTTTTATGAACTTTGCATGCAAATATTAAGTATTAGTTAGCTATGGAGGTATTAGGTCATTTGGGAAATAGGAGAAGCAAATTTATCTGGAAGATTTTGAAGGATGGAAGAACAATTTTGAAGGATAGGCAAAAAGAAAGCATCCATTCAATGCAGGTTCTTGTTCTTACCTTAGCCAAGGTACGAACAAGAACCTGCATTGAATGGGCACTTTCTATTCGCTCATCTTTAAAACTATTCGTCCAACTTTCTGAATCTTCTAGATAAATTTGCTTCTCCTATTTTCCAAACTACCTAATACCTCCATAGCTAACTGATACTTCATATTTGTAAATAAATATGTAAGTCTTAGTTAGCAAGGTATGTAACTGATTGACTATAAAATGGGAGACAACCAAACGATTCAGTGGTCTAGAAATCTATGTGAAATTCTGCATATGACAATAAACAAAAAGAAAATTAGAAACGAAATCAGATATACACACCTACACATGCATACATACATACATACATCCATACATACATACATACATACATACATACATACATACATACATACACATACATACACATATACACATACATACATATATGCATACACATACCCATACGTATACATACATACATATACACACATACATAACATATACACACATACATACACATACGAATACATATATGCATGCACATATGGTGCTTGTTCAGGTATTGATTAATTTTTTATTTAATATGCATACAAATATATGTGAGTTAATCTAATTATATTTTTATTGTTTTCATGATGCAGGAATATCTACTAAGGGTTATAAAGCTTGTTCGTATTATGGTGATTGGTTGAGATCAATTTATAGTAAGAATCTCAACAAAAATTATTTATCTTCGATATCGATGATTCTTGCCTGATGATCATCCATTAAGATGTAAAAGAGAAGTGATACATTTTAATGGAAACCTTGAAACATGCCAGTGTCCAAAACCAATGACGCCTATGGATTGGTATCGAAAATGGATAGATGGACCTCTGATAGATCCAGAATTAGAAATCTTCAGTGATGATGAAGATAATGAGAACGTGAAGAGAGGTGAAGGAAAATTGGCACTCATAGAGAATATATTGATATGGTATTCTTTGGAGTATTGGAAAGAGTTAAAGGTCTATCATCTTCTTGATCCTATGCATATATTAAAGAATATTGGTTATTCATTATGGCAGCATCTTCTTGGATTAAAAGACACCATAGCATCAAGGAATGATTTTAAGGACCAAAACTCAAAACTAAAGTTATGGCTATTTTTTGATAGACATCAACAAGAAACGACTTATGTACCTACTCCTTGGGTACTTACGACAAAAGAGATGCAGACTATCAACAATAGGATTCAATTGATTTGGACTCCTACACAATATGGAGCATCTTTATAGAACATGTTTACTATGGATTATAAGAGTTTATCTAAGTTAAAGACCCATGATTCACATAAATTTTTGAAGCACATTTTACCTTTGCTTATCGTTGGATGTACAACAAAAGGAATACAAGATGTGATCTATCGTCTTGGATTGCTTATAAGGTAATTATGATACTTTTATATTTAATATATATGAATATTTGATATCTTTTATTTTTTAATTAATTTCTTTATAATATTTTTTATGATGTGTATAGGTGGATTACATCAAAAGAGATTGACAAAAATGTGATCCCACAAAAGAAATGTGAATGCAAGGAGCTACTATGTTTGATGGAGAAAGAGCTTCCTACTTCATTTTTTGATATTCAGGTTCATTTATTAGTCCATCTTATGGATGAAATAGAGATTGTAGGTGTTGCCAACACTCGATGGATGTTTTGGGTCGAGCAATTTATGGGAATATTAAAAGGTTATGTGTGACAAAGAGTGAAACTAGAAGGATCCATGGCAAAGGGTTGGATGCTTAAGGAGTGCATGTACTATCTTAGTGAGCACCTTGACAGAGTTCATAAAAAAGCTCCACATGCATAGACCAACGAGTCTTCTTCAAAACTAGCAGATGAGGTATTATCAGGTAAGGGAGTTCAATTTTTATTTAATTTCAAGAAAAAAAATGATGTTTCTACTTTTCTAGCATATAATAGCGAATGCATGCAAGCATTCATTAGCGATTACGAACAAGAACTTCAAAATCTCCAAAGTAAAAGATGAAGAAACAAAAGATATAGACATAATCTCGATAATAATGAGATTACAAATATATCTTCTTTCATGGATTGACTATATACTCATTTGCAACGAGCCAATGCAAATAATGAAGAAATCTCAGATGAGCAAAGAGAGTTAATGATAAGCTGTGAACAAAAGGTAATTTTATTTTATTAATATATTTTTTTTACATATATGTATATTAGTTTCTCTTTACTAATTTAATTTATTTTGGAAGCTCAAATGTTCACTAACATGTGGGCTTTTGGACAACATATTAGAATCAAAGCTATTGATTCTTTACGTAAAACAAAGGATTCTAGCATTATTGCTTCTTTCAAGCAACTATCATGTGCTAGCTCAAAAGACACAAACCCTATAGATGGCGAACTTGGTTACGTGGGAACTATTGTTGATACCTACAAAATATCGTTTTGTACATTCAAACAGGTAGAAAAGTATATATTTTTTATAATAGCATTTTATTATTTTTTTAAGCACTTAATAATGGTTTTTTATTTTTATATATTTTGATAGGTCATTTTGAAGGTTGATTGGTTTTGAGCCGAGTATAAAGGTAGTAATTCCACATTGAGAAAGGAATTATCTGCATTTTGGGAAATTGATTCTTCCAAGGTAATGTGATCTACTAGAGAACCATATATTCTTCCTAGGCATATTGAACAAGAATTTTTTTATAAAAACCCTGATGCTCATCCTTGGTGGCAAGTCATTCATAATCAACCTAGAGGTATGTTATTGTTTGAACAGTTTATTGTTATTAGAGACCGAAGAAAGTCCTCTTGACAATTCACCATCACATACCTCTACACCGACAACTGAAAGAGAAATTAGAATCATTGTACATGACAACGATACTAATCTTCTTAATAAAGAGGATCATACTCTACATGCTAATTCTATTGATGATGACGAGGAATTACCAAAAATTGATATTAGTCCATCAATAGATGATGTCATTCATGAGAACATAGATTTAACAATAGAAGACATAAATGAAATCAATAAGGATAATGAATATGAGACTATACTGATGTCTTACCAAAATGATGGCAATCATGAAAACATATGAGTAGATTAGATAGTAAATCCTATTCTAGTTAATGATCAATAACTTGAATCCTTTGAATGGATATGAGATAATAGATTCTCCTTTATTCAACTAGAATATCGGTGAATCCCACTAGAGAGATGAAATCATGTTCTTTTAAGTTAGAACATGAAGCTCGAGGGTATATATGGTCCTTGTTGATTGAGTAGCTATATATAGAGGCATAAGGTTGGGAGGAGAGACATCTCTATAGTAGGTGGTGGGAGGAATAGATACAATGTGTACATATACTTCAACCATATGGCAAAAAGGCTGAATTAGGGTTTGTAAAACCCTAATATCAAAATTAGTGTTTCTGAATAAAGGTTCTGGAATAGGGTTTTTGAATTAGTGTATATATATATATACAATAGAGTATATATATATATATATATATATATATGTATATATATATATATATATATATATATATATATATATATATATATATATATATATATATATATATATATATATATATATATATATATATATATATATATATATATATATATATATATATATATGTGTGTGTGTGTGTGTGTGTGTGTGTGTGTGTGTGTGTGTGTATGTGTGTGTGTGTATATGTATGTATATATATATATATATATATATATATATATATATATATATATATATATAATGTTATAAATAAATAAATATATATATATATACATATATATATTGATTTATATATATATATAATAAATATATAAATATATAAATATATATACATACATACATATATATATATATATATATATATATATATATATATATATATATATATATATATATATATATATATATATATATATGTGTGTGTGTGTGTGTGTGTGTGTGTGTATATGTATGTATATATATATATATATATATATATATATATATATATATATATATATATGTGTGTGTGTGTGTGTGTGTGTGTGTGTGTGTGTGTATGTATGTATGTATGTATGTATGTATGTATGTATGTATGTATGTATGTATGTATATATATATATATATATATATATATATATATATATATATATATATATATATATATATATATAGTAGTATATATATACAATATAAATATATATATAGTATATATATATATACAATATAAAAAAATATATATATATGTGTGTGTGTGTGTGTGTGTGTGTGTTGTTGTTGTAGTATGCCCTTGGGAGCCAAGACCCACACCACCTTGCGTGGAAGCTAGAAGGAAGGCCCAAGAAAGACTCTCCTTTCATCCAGCCCATCCTCCATCATGTTCAAGCCATTGGCCATCAGCCCGCAGCTATGCCACATGCTTGAAAATATGGAGCAATGGGAGTCAAGGATCCTAGTCACATATGTAAAATACAAGATAATAGCAACACTCTACTTACACACATAGGAATTGCTAGCATGCACACAAACCTCACTCTCTCACACTCCAAGACTAAATACATGTATGTACAAAGCCCTAAGAGAAAAGAGAGTTCTTCCATTGAAAGGATTTTACATGAGAGGACGACCAAAAGCTCTCCCTTTTACAAGAAATGAGCCTATATTTATAGGCTAAGCACATTCTCCCATGTGCTCTTTTTGACTAGTCAAAAAGGAGCACATGCTTTCTAACTAACATATCTTTTGATATCTTGGAAAATATTCCCAAATCTCAAGGAAATGGGAGCGTGGGAATTTCTCAACCCGGGATTTCTACATATGTGCAAAAAGGTGGATTTATTTAAGATGTTTTCACACTATAGTATAAGGAAAATATTAAAAAGGGATTAGGAGAGTGTTCACGTGAGCACATCTCCTAAATACAAAAAAGAGGTATTTTTATGAGTACTAGAGGGTGCCATTACATAAGAGAAATTGTGGGCAAGCCTTATAACCCAACACTCTCCTCCTCCTAGACTTTGTCTTCCTGGACAAAGCTAAGATAGGAGAAGCATGCATTGCTTGAACTGGTCCAAGTTTGAGTCTTCAACTCTTCAAATCTGCAGTTCTTCAAGTCTTCAGGTCTTCAGCGTACTGCAGAGTTCTGTAATGCTGAGCGACACAATCCCCCTAAGGGGCAGTCAGCCCAATAATCCGGAAGATCATCCTTTGTTGCCGAATATGCAGCCCTCCCTTGGAGTAGTTCCTGAAAAACCCTTCAGCCAATAGATGTGATCATAAAACATCAGAGTAATACACTTCACCCAAGAGTTTCCAAAATGGTGAGCGACACTCTCCTCCTAGGAGGCGGTCAGCCCACCAACTCAAAGAAGACAAATGTTGGAGAAGAGGTCCATATCCTATCTAAGTGTTGATTCTTGCAAATGCTTCCAAGTGGTGGAGTCTTTAGGTGCTAGGCGACACAATCCTCCTATGAGGCAGTCAGCCTAGCCATCATGCTGCTGAAGAGACATGTATTGCATTGTTGGAAGACCTGAAAAATAACTCTTTACTGAAAACTAAACAAGCAACTGGACTGTCGTAATATTTTTTATTTAAGACATAGTGCCCTAAGGGCAATCACCAAAATTGGCATGAAGAATTTCATGAGCTTTGGAGTTTTGGACTCCATCCCTAGGCAGGGAAGTCACAAAAGCTCCAAGCAATGGTGAATCAGCCTCTAATTTCAAAAAACACCATGAGGCTGTTAAGTGTTAAGTGTTAAGTATCATTACTGACTAGCTGAAAGTCGTTACCAGACTAATGTGGGTTCTTGGGAGTGGTAGGGGTCTGTTAGACAGAGGCCCTGTACTTATTTCCCAAATCTTCGTCACAACAGCAAAAAGCACTAATACACGTCTTAGCTCAGTTACTAACATCAATTGGACAATACTCGATTTCTGTGTCCTAGGTGCCGAACTTCTTCAGACTAACCTGCTATTGGAACAGAGCAGTAGTCCGATCTACAAACTCAACAGTATGTAGTAAATCAACCAGAGATAACACTATAGCCGACAGATTCATTCGTCACAACACTTTACAGTGACCTTCAGATAAAAGGTTCACGTTACCCGAAGGTACTAGTTCTTTCTCGTATTCAGAGTTAACAGATAATAACACCGAATGCAATGAATCAGGTAGAACAAACAGGATACACTACAACAACGCTTCCAGTCGCCTATTCAACTCACACCGGAATATCGCTACTCAGACTGACTCAGTATACTTGAACAACTGAAGAACATGCCACAACGCAATACAACGACAGTAATCGGATGCACAATCCGTTACTCAGACAATCGTTACGGTGAACTACAGTATGAGCAGACGATGCAGAACGTATTCAACACCAACAGTACTCAAGACTTCACAACAGTATTAAACAACGCTCTCACACTTATTCAGGCGACTAGTATGGCAATTCCAGAAAAAACGACTCTCTGACCATTCTCTTTACATTGCTTTATATAGATTTTACAAGATGCGCGTACCAACTTTTCGCGCGTATTTCAAAAAACTCTGTTACATCTTGCATCCGTTACATCTGTCCCACTCCGGCGGCCGACTAACATTGGCACGCACGGTGGACTCGAACCCGCAAGTTTTCTACTGTTCGGCTATTAATCCTTCTAAGTACATTAATCTCGGCCTGTGTTTGCAAAAAGACCTCTTGTAAATAAAAATCATTGGACAGGGCAGCATCCCGTGAAATTTTTAGCTCTTCTAACTGTTTCTGCATGTTGATTACTCTCTCTTTCTGATTGATCAGTTGATTATCTATCCTTTCAATATGTTGGTTCTGAAACTCTATTGTTTTGTACTAAGCATCCCGTTCTCTGCGAGCATTTGCTAAGTCCTTCTGATATTTGGATTCCCTGTTCAATTGGTGTTTAAGCATATTATTGACTTCGTCTAAAGATTCTTTTGTTCTATGTAGTTGTTCTTCTGCCTGCTTAGCTTCTCTCTACTGCTCTTGGTTCTTCTGTACTGCTTCTTACAGCTGGACTCTTGTTTCTTGTAGTAGGTTTCCAAGTGCAATTATGGCATCTTCCTTGTCTTGAATCTCTGTCTTCATTTGTTGGATTGCCGTCTGTGCTTCGGTTAGTAATCTGTCCTTTGCGGCCAGTTGTTCCAGCGCTACGTCTTTTTGTTGGATTAGCAGTTGCTGTTCTGCCAACTGAGCCTGGAGCTGGGAGACTTGCGCCTGGAGCTGGTGGTTTTCGGCCCTCACATGTCTGCTTCCAGTAAATCTACTTTGTGTTGCAGGTCATGTCGAATAGTGTCTGTGACTTGGCAAATTTGGACAGGGAGCTGCTGGGAGAGGTTAATGAGCAATTGCCCCATTGACGCACAATCTGTTACTCAGACAATCGTTACGGTGAACTACAGTACGAGCAGACGATGCAGAACGTATTCAACACCAACAGTACTCAAGACTTCACAACAGTATTAAACAACACTCTCACACTTATTCAGGCAACTAGTATGGCAATTCCAAAAAAAACGTCTCTCTGACCATTCTCTTTACATTGCTTTATATAGATTTTACAAGATGCGTGTACCAACTTTTCACGCGTATTTCAAAAAACTCCGTTACATCTGGCATCCGTTACATCTGTCCCACTCCGGCGGCCGACTAACATTGGCACGCACGGTGGACTCGAACCTGCAAGTTTTCTACTGCTCGGCTATTAATCCTTCTAAGTATCGTTACTGACTAGCCGAAAGTCGTTACCAGACCAACATGGGTTCTTGGGAGTGGTAGGGGTCTGTTAGACAGAGGCCCTGTACTTATTTCCCAAATCTTCGTCACAACAACAAAAAGCACTAATACACGTCTTAGCTCAGTTACTAACATCAATTGGACAATACTCGATTTTTGTGTCCTAGGTGCCGCACTTCTTTAGACTAACCTGCTATTGGAACAGAGCAGTAGTCCGATCTACAAACTCAACATTATGTAGTAAATCAACCAGAGATAACAGTATAGACGACAGATTCATTCGTCACAACACTTTACAGTGACCTTCAGATAAAAGGTTCACGTTACCCGAAGGTACTAGTTCTTTCTCGTATTCGGAGTTAACAGATAATAACAACGAATGCAATGAATCAAGTAGAACAAATAGGATACACTACAACAACGCTTCCAGTCGCCTATTCAACTCACACCGTAATATCGCTACTCAGACTGACTCAGTATACTTAAAGAACTGAAGAACATGCCACAACGCAATACAACGACAGTAATCAGACGCACAATCCGTTACTCAGACAATCGTTATGGTGAACTACAGTATGAGCAGACGATGCAGAACGTATTCAACACCAACAGTACTCAAGACTTCACAACAGTATTAAACAATGCTCTCACACTTATTCAGGCGACTAGTATGGCAATTCTAGAAAAAACGTCTCTCTGACCATTCTCTTTACATTGCTTTATATAGATTTTACACGATGCGCGTACCAACTTTTCGCGCGTATTTCAAAAAACTCCGTTACATCTGGCACCCGTTACATCTGTCCCACTCCGGCGGCCGACTAACATTGGCACGCACGGTGGACTCGAACCCGCAAGTTTTCTACTATTCGGCTATTAATCCTTCTAAGTATCGTTACTGACTAGCCAAAAGTCGTTACCAGACCAACGTGGGTTCTTGGGAGTGGTAGGGGTCTGTTAGACAGAGGCCCTGTACTTATTTCCCAAATCTTCGTCACAACAGCAAAAAGCACTAATACACGTCTTAGCTCAGTTACTAACATCAATTGGACAATACTCGATTTCTGTGTCCTAGGTGCCACACTTCTTCAGACTAACCTGCTATTGGAACAGAGCAGTAGTCCGATCTACAAACTCAACAGTATATAGTAAATCAACCAGAGATAACACTATAGCCGACAGATTCATTTGTCACAACACTTTACAGTGACCTTCAGATAAAAGGTTCACGTTACCTGAAGGTACTAGTTCTTTCTCGTATTCGGAGTTAACAGATAATAACACCGAATGCAATGAATCAGGTAGAACAAATAGGATACACTACAACAATGCTTCCAGTCGCCTATTCAACTCACACCGTAATATCGCTACTCAGACTGACTCAGTATACTTAAAGAACTGAAGAACATGCCACAACGCAATACAACGACAGTAATCAGACGCACAATCCGTTACTCAGACAATCATTACGGTGAACTACAGTATGAGCAGACGATGCAGAACGTATTCAACACCAACAGTACTCAAGACTTCACAACAGTATTAAACAATGCTCTCACACTTATTCAGGCGACTAGTATGGCAATTCCAGAAAAAATGTCTCTCTGACCATTCTCTTTACATTGCTTTATATAGATTTTACAAGATGCGCGTACCAACTTTTCGTGCATATTTCAAAAAACAACGTTACATCTGGCATCCGTTACATCTGTCCCACTCCGGCGGCCGACTAACATTGGCACGCACGATGGACTCGAACCCGCAAGTTTTCTACTGTTCGGCTATTAATCCTTCTAAGTATCGTTACTGACTAGCCGAAAGTCGTTACCAGACCAACGTGGGTTCTTGGGAGTGGTAGGGGTCTGTTAGACAGAGGCCCTGTACTTATTTCCCAAATCTTAGTCACAACAGCAAAAAGCACTAATACACGTCTTAGCTCAGTTACTAACATCAATTGGACAATACTCGATTTCTGTGTCATAGGTGCCGAACTTCTTCAGACTAAGCTGCTATTGGAACAGAGCAGTAGTCCGATCTACAAACTCAATAGTATGTAGTAAATCAACCAGAGATAACACTATAGCCGACAGATTCATTCGTCACAACACTTTACAGTGACCTTCAGATAAAAGGTTCACGTTACCCGAAGGCACTAGTTCTTTCTCGTATTCGGAGTTAACAGATAATAACACCGAATGTAGTGAATCAGGTAGAACAAACAGGATACACTACAACAACACTTCCATTCGCCTATTCAACTCACACCATAATATCGTTATTAGACTGACTCAGTATACTTAAACAACTGAAGAACATGCCACAATGCAATACAACGACAGTAATCAGACGCACAATCCGTTACTCAGACAATCGTTACGGTGAACTACAGTATGAGCAGACGATGCAGAACGTATTCAACACCAACAGTACTCAAGACTTCACAACAGTATTAAACAACGCTCTCACACTTATTCAGGCGACTAGTATGGCAATTCCAGAAAAAAACGTCTCTCTTACCATTCTCTTTACATTGCTTTATATAGATTTTACAAGATGCGCGTACCAACTTTTCGCGCATATTTCAAAAAACTCCATTACATCTGGCATCCGTTACATCTGTCCCACTCCGGCGGCTGACTAACATTGGTACGTAGGGTGGACTCGAACCTGCAAGTTTTCTACTGTTCGGCTATTAATCCTTCTAAGTACATGTTACGGGCTAGCCTAAAAGTTCGGGTAATTTTCTTTTTAAGTGTTTCTAGCATCTGTACTAAGATACTAGGCTCTACTAATTGGGCATCGGTTCTAGCCGAGCTTAACGCTATTGCTTCAGTTAATAAAATCTCGGCCTGTGTTTGCAAAAAGGCCTCCTGTAAATAAAAATCATTGGACAGGGCAGCATCCCGTGAAATCTTTAGCTCTTCTAACTGTTTCTACATGTTGATTACTCTCTCTTTCTGATTGATCAGTTGATTATCTATCCTTTCAATCTGTTGGTTTTGAAACTCTATTGTTTTGTAGTAAGCATCCCGTTCTCTGCGAGCAATTGCTAAGTCCTTCTGATATTTGGATTCCCTGTTTAATTGGTGTTTAGCTTCTCTCTGCTGCTCTTGGTTCTTCTGTACTGCTTCTTGCAGCTGGACTCTTGTTTCTTGTAGTAGGTTTCCAAGTGCAATTCTGGCATCTTCCTTGTCTTGAATCTCTGTCTTCATTTGCTGGATTGCCGTCTGTGCTTCGGTTAGTAATCTGTCCTTTGCGGCCAGTTGTTCCAGCGCTACGTCTTTTTGTTGGATTAATAGTTGCTGTTCTTCCAACTGAGCCTGGAGCTGGGAGACTTGCGCCTGGAGCTGGTGGTTTTTGGCCCTGACGGCGTCAACCTGCTCCAGGAGTGGTGTGATGTTTGCTTCCAGTAAATCTACTTTGTGCTGCAGGTCATGTCGAATAGTGTCTGTGACTTCGCGAATTTGGACAGGGAGCTGCTGGGAGAGGTTAATAAGCAATTGCCCCATTGATGCAAGCTCAGAGAATACCGGTATTGATGGGAGGAGAAGAGGGTGCCGTGGTTGTGATGAGGATGTGGTGTGAATCTGTTCGGAGGTCGGTGGAGAATAATCGGGTGATGAGGTGGAAGATGCGGTGGGCTCAACAGGTGCTATGGGAGGTTCCGGCGGTGGAGTAAGAGTAGTAGCGACAGATTGTATTACCTTTTGTTGCGTTGCTTCGACGTTGTCTACAGCGGATTCTACTGCTTTGAGCAGTTTGTCGAAAGCTTCATGTTCATCAGTTTGTTGTTCTTGCTCGTTAGGTTGCTAAGAGACTTCTTCGATCGAGATGGGTTCTGTTTCTGTTTGTCGTTCTTGTTCCTGGTGCTCGGATGATGTGGATTGCGTTGTCGAGTCGTGTTGTATGGACGTGGCCGTGTCGTGGAAAGTTTCATCTTCGGCTTCCTTGTCTTGTCCAGCGGATTTCTGTACATCACTTTCGGAGGAGCTGATTCTGATGCGTTTTCGGCGGAAAAGCTGTTGGATCTCTTCTTCATCTTCTTCTTCATCGTCTGCTAATGGTTGGACAGATTCTTCGTGTCGTAGGACGGGGCCTCTGGATGGTGGTTGAGCTGCTAGAATGGCCGGGAAGAGAAAGGAAAGGATGTGGGGTAATCGAGACCGAGGGGTAGTTCCTTTATTAACCTGTTTCACTATGGCTACACATTCTTTATGGATCCGGTGGAAGAAATAGGAGGCGAAGTTAACGGGTTCTCGGGAAGCTAGGTCGATGGCAGAGTAGAAAGGGCGGGATATGCCGTAGGTGCATTTCTGGAGGTTCAGGATGGCGACTAAGAACTGGAGTGCAGTTCTTTCGGGTTCAGGGCGGCAGAGGATGGCGTACTCGTTCGATGAATAGCGGGGGAAAAGTTCTATCATGCGGGCTACGGGGATGCTTGGGCCATTCTCGCGGCCTTGTGGAGTGAGGCGGAAGGATTCGGCAAAGGCTTGGAAGGTTACTACGGTTTTAGATGGCAGGGAGATGAAGATCCATTTTCGCTCAATGATGGGGGATTGGGCGATGGCATTTCTGTGCGAAAAAGGGATGGGCTTCCACTGAGTGCCAAGGCAGCTCAGCGAAGTTGGCCAACCCACGGGTGTGCAGGTATTCTCCTACCTCGGTAGGGATACCATCACGGAAGGCTGCATAATTCGCCAGTGCTTCCATGGCGCACACGAAAACAGAGCACAGCACACGAGTACACAGAACACAGTGGGCGCACAGATTACAAACACAAAAACACAATAGCGATTTTTGGCGCAACAGAAGAGATTAAGTAGAGACATTACGGTGGGGGGGGGGGGTAGGAAGTGATGGTTATCATTGTGCAATGTTGGAATGATACTGCTTTCAATTTGGCGTGCATGCTCGAGTAACTGGTAAGGAGGGCGGCTTATGACATAAAGATTTTCGTGCTTTTAAAAACGCGGCTATTTACAAAAAGAAAATTAAAGAACAGAAGGAAAAGTAAAGTAAAAACCAAAAATGCGGTCCACCGCCGAATGTTTTAATGCGGGCTAGCAGCGTGTTGATACGGCCGCAGCTTCGAACCGTTGATTGCTTTTGGAAGTGGGTTTCCGGTCATCGTAGTCAACCGAAAAGTTGTTGGAGCGATTTGCTCTGAGATCTTGTAAGGGCCGAACCACCGTAATTTGAATTTGCCTACGGATCTATTTGACTTTGCATTATAGAAAAGTACAACCTGTCCCACCGAAAAAACTGGAGTCTTCAAGTGTCGATTGTGTGTCCTAGCCTGTCTTAGTTGGACTTCGTGCATGGTTAAAAAACGGAGCCATCGATGCTCGTCTAACTCTCTGAGTGTGTCCAACCGAGATGACAGTGAGTCTTCCGGTAGCAGTTTCTGGGTAATGGCTACACGCAGACTTGGTATAACTACTTCCATTGGTGCTATTGCTTCTAAGCCATAAGCTAGTTTGAAAGGTGTCAATCCTGTTGTTACCTTGTAGGTAGTCCGGTATGCCCATAACACTGCAGGTAGCAGTTGATCCCATCTTTCCGGTGCTTCCATGATCAATTTTCGAAGCATATTCAGCAGAGATTTGTTTGTGCTTTCGGCCAAACCATTAGCACGAGGATAATAAGGAGAACTAAATTTATGTTTGACTTTGAATGACTGTGTAAGTGCCTTCATTAAATTGTTTACAAAATGAGTGCCTTGATCTGAGACAAGTTCCAGTGGTAAACCAAAACGTGGAAAGACATCGGTTAGCAGACATTTTGCTACCGCAACTGCTGTAGCAGACCGTAAAGCCAAGGCTTCTGCCCATCTGGTTGCATAGTCTGTACAGGTCAGTATGTAATGGTTGTTACTGAAGACTGCTGGAGGTGTAATCAGACCGATAAAATCTAGACCCCACTTCTGGAATGGTTCCAATGGTAAGATGGGTTGCAAAGGAAAATGGTGATGTTGCAAGGGCTACCCAGATCTTTTACAAGTATCACATTGTTTGACAAACTGTAATATATCTCTGTACATAGTTCGCCACCAGAGACCACTCTACAGAATTTTCCGGTGAGTTAAGTCTGCTGCAAAATGGCCACCGGAAGGAATCGAATGAGCCAAAGTAATAACTGAGTTAGCTTCATGCAGTGGAATACAGCGAAGTAGGATTCCGGTATGATCTACATAATATAGTTCTCCAACAATTAACCGAAATCGGCGGCTAAAGACTGCAATTTTCCTGCGTACTGCCGTAGAAGTCTGAGATGGAAGACAGCCTTCGATGAGAAAAGTCAGGATCTGATCATAATATGTAGATGGTGTATGTGGGTCTGTAATATCATCATTCATTAGTTCAGAGCTATAGATCGCTGGAGTTGTATCATCTATACCTACCGGAGCTTCACCGGAATCTAAGCGAGATAGAAAATCTGCTAAGGCATGTGAACTGCCTAGCCTGTGAATGACTTCATAGTCGAATTCCTGCAAGAGTAAGACCCATCGCGCTAATCGACCACCTAGATGTTGTTGCCGAACCAGATAGACAAGTGCAGCATGATCTATGTGAAATGTGAATTTACGGCCCAGCAAATAATGTCTGAATTTCTTGACAGAATATACTAGCCCTAGACATTCTCTTTCTGTTACAGAGTAATTCTTCTCAGCAAAGGCTAATCTTCGACTTGCATAATATACTGGTCTAAACCACTTATCAATTTGTTGCATCAACACACTTCCTATTGCTATATCTGAAGCATCAACAAATACATGAAATGGGTGATCCCAGTTCGGCGGCTGTAAGATAGGAACTTGTGTTAATAAATGCCTTAAACGATCAAATGCTATCTGGCATTCCTGGGTCCATTCAAATTGTCGAGGAGTCTTGGTGATTATCTTGTTTAGAGGTATTGCAAGATGAGAAAGCCACCGTAAGTGTCTTCCATGCCACCGTACTTGACCCATGAAGCGCATAACTTCCTTTGGTGTAGTGGGCACCGGAGCTTCTAATACTGCCGAAATTTAATCTGGATCCACCTGTATACCTTGTGCAGATACAATGTGGCCAAGTAACTTGCCACATGAAACCGCAAACACCGATTTGTTTGGATTCAAACAAAGTCTATACTCTCTACATTTCTGAAAGCAGCACCGTAAATGGAACAAGTGTGCCATCATCTTACCGAAAATTGAAAAATCATCGAGATATACTTGCATAAAGGAAGTGAGGTAAGGAGAAAATATTTCCTGCATATATCTTTGAAATGTGCTTGGTGCGTTTCTCAATCCAAACCACATTACAGTACAAGCAAATACACCCCAGTTGGTAATGAATGCAGTTTTTGGTATATCTTCTTCGGCCATTCTCACTTGGTTGTAGCCACTGTATCCATCTAGGAATGAATACATCTCGTGGCCTGCTACTCTATCCAGCATAGTATCTAAAAAGGGGATTGGAAAGGGATCCGGTATGGTTGCTGCGTTTAATTTCCAGTAATCTACACAGATTCGCAGTTGCTTGTTTTTCTTTGGCACAATCACAATCGAAGAGATCCATTCGGCATGCTCTACTGGCACGATGAATCCGACTTTTAATAACCTGTCAAGTTCTGCCTTTACCTGAGATGCATAATGGGGATTCATCTGGTAGCTGGGTTGCTTTATCGGTCTTGCTTCTGGCTTCAGCATGACCCTGTGCTGGTAGATGCGGGGGTCCAATCCTTTCATGTCCTTGTAGTCCCATGCAAACACATCAGAAAATTCGCGGAGTAGTTGGATTAGATCAGCTTCAAATAATTCCGGTAAATTTTGCTTTATCTCTACAGGGCGCGGGTGATCTTCATCTCCTAAATTGTAAATGATCAGCTGATCTTCGGGGACATAGAACTGTTGAGATTTTCCTATGGTGTCTGTTGGTTTAAGAAGTTGTTGCAGTTCATTGTCATGTGTCGAAACAGTATCTTCCTTCTTAGCCTCTTCTGTGATGGGTATTACTGTACAGACTGAAGCGTTCCAATTATCTACAACGGACTGTAAATCAACAGTCCCTAAGGAAATTAAGTCAGCGTTACTCTTTAGAAACTCTTCTTCTTCATCATCTGACAATCCATCTAGCATATGGACTGGTTCAGCAAAATACGGCCTAGCGTGTAGCTCACAAGGTTGTATAGCATCTAATTTTACCACATATCTACGATTGGAATCTTTAAACGTAAGCTCTTGTGCAGACCAGTCCTGTATTACCTTCGCATGCTTCAGCCAAGGTCGGCCGAAAAGAAGGTTATAATCCAAAGTGGATTCCGACAGATCTAGTATAACAAAGGTCATTTTAAAGGTCGTACCTTGTAAAGTGATGGGTACATTCCGCACAAGTCCTAAGGGGTGGACTCTTGATTGATCTGCCATTCTGACAAAAAATTGAACTGGTTCGATTTCGGTCCATCCTAACTTTTTGCATAATGCCGCAGTCGCAATGTTAACACCAGAGCCTCCATCAATTAATACCTGCGTAATCTTATGATTCTTATACCATACTGTAATCAAGGGAACTGAATGATCAACCGTAGAATCAGGTTCCGGTTGAACTGCTGCTGTCGCTGGAATACAAGAAGGCACCAGACTAAACTGTTGTTGGAACTGTTGTCGAATTCCAGGCACTAATGCCAGTAGTTGGCCCAGAGGCAGGGTGATAGATGCCTTAGATAAGATTTCCCAGGCCTGTTGAGATTGGTTGACAGGCTCCCCCGATGTTGAAGTTGATGCCTCTACTGATGCGGAGGTGTCTACTGCTGGTGATGTTCCTGCTACTGACTCCTGTTGTTGTGTTTCTTCCTTTGTTAACGAGGGCTGGGTTACCGGAATAGGCTCTGGGAAGACTAGTGGTTCTGCTGTGGTCCATTGACTAGCCTTGTTGTACATTCTGTGTTGTTCACGTATCCCTGGTTCAAATAATTCTGCTGCCGACTGTAGTTGTTTACCGGATCGGGTTTGGACTGCAGCAGCCTGTGTTTCCACCGGTGTGATTTGTACCATGTTGGCCATTGGATTTTGACGTTCCTTCTTCATTTGATCATACTCACCTGCATCCTTGCAAAATCTCCTAATATGTCCATACTCACCACAAAAATGGTAGCGCGGTGGTGGTAAATTGGGATTTTCCGGTGGTGGTCCGTTCTGCCAGCGGTTTGTATTATAGTTGTTATTCCTCTGTCCGCTGTAATTTTGATATCCTTGCTGCTAGTTGTTTCTCATTTGCGGAGGCACATAGTGGTTGGCTGGCTGCCCTTGTTCCTGGATAATTGCATTGACAGTCGCTGTTCCCTGTACTCTAGCGTTGTACGCGCGCAGTTTTCGGTGGTATGTCCGGTAGTATTGCAGATAGCGCAGAATGTCTGATTAAGTGCACAATTGGCACTAGTATGTCCTGAATTTTTGCATGTGATGCAGTATATTTGTCTGGTCATATCTTCGGTAACATTTTTGTTTGTTTTTAACCACTCCAGATCTTTTGTAAATCCACCGACTTTGTTTTCCAGTTGCAGAGTCATTGCGATGACTGCATCGAGTGTCATAGCTCTGACACATCTTATGATCATGATCTGCTTAAGTTGTGGAGTCAAGCCATTGATGAACCACTGAGTGATAACATCATCTGGTAAGTTAGCATGGGCCAGGGGTAGCTGCCTTAAGTGCGTTCTGAAGAGGGTAGCATACTCCTGTACGGTTTGATTCGCCTTCTGTCTGTTGTTTTGTATATAGTCAAAAATTTTAGCTGGATTCTTTTTTAGTCTGAATCGCTGTAGAAAAGCATCTCGTACTGCTTCATAGGTGCCGAAGTGATTAATATCATATTTCGTAAGCCATCTAGCTGCTTCATTGACCAGTGTAGCTTGAAAGACAATAGCCTTATAGGCCGGATCCGGTGGATGGTTGAGAACTGCGTAGCTTATCTCGAAAGTGCGTACGTGAGCATCCGGATCATCTCCTGGGAATCCACCGAATTTCGTGTGTCACACCTGTTGGAGGCGGCCTAGGTGGACATAACTGTTGTTGTTGTTGCCTGTTCATCGTGAGTGTATTATACCTTCCTTCTGTATCTCGGGGCTGAATGTTTGAACTATCTGAATTCGTATCGTTGGATGGTGCACTTTCCGGTGCGATGATCTTGCTTAATATGCTTCGAATCTCTGTCTCGAACAGCTTTCCTTCCTTCTTGATGTCTAGTGTAGGGGAACTCACTTCAAAAAGTGGTGGCTGGGCTGAAGATTCACCAAAAAATGGTAAACCGTCGCCGAAAAACTATGATTCTGTTATCGAAATATCACCGGAATGTACCGAAATTTCGCCAAAATAAGGTGTTTTTTCGCTTTCGTCGATTTCTTTGGCTAATGTGTTTCTAATCGTAGAAAAGTTCGAATCTTTATCCAAGATTGTTAAACTAACTTCAGACTGCGTTCTGGTAGATTCTGGAGTTACTATATCTCCGATAAACTATGTCGAAATAGTATCAGAATGTACCAAAGGCGTAACAAGTTCCACCGGAATATGACCGGACTCAATTCTAACGTTCTTAACTTTCTTGACAACTGGGTCAGACCTATTTGTACTTCTACCTCCTAGAGTTGTCTTTAGTACATTACGTACTCCAGACTAATGGTTCTTGGGATACGTTTCACCGGATCGAGTAACCGGCATGTATCATCTTTTGTACTAATCGCATAGTATTACTATCGCAATCGAACAGTAATCTTGATGTTCGATCTTGACAGACGAATAACAATCTTGCTGCCACTTTCCACAGCTAGCACTTTCGTCAAGTAACTGGCACTCTTGATGCCACCTTCCCACAGACGGCGCCAAGTGTTAAGTGTTAAGTGTTAAGTATCGTTACTGCCTAGCCGAAAGTCGTTACCAGACCAACGTGGGTTCTTGGGAGTGGTAGGGGTCTATTAGACAGAGGCCCTGTACTTATTTCCCAAATCTTCGTCACAACAGCAAAAAGCACTATACACGTCTTAGCTCAGTTACTAACATCAATTGGACAATACTCGATTTCTGTGTCCTAGGTGCCAAACTTCTTCAGACTAACCTGCTATTGGAACAGAGCAGTAGTCCGATCTACAAACTCAACAGTATGTAGTAAATCAACCAGAGATAACACTATAGCCGACAGATTCATTCGTCAAAACACTTTACAGTGACCTTCAGATAAAAGGTTCACGTTACCCGAAGGTACTAGTTCTTTCTCGTATTCGGAGTTAACAGATAATAACACCAAATGCAATGAATCAGGTAGAACAAACAGGATGCACTACAACAACGCTTCCAATCGCCTATTCAACTCACACCGTAATATCGCTACTCAGACTGACTCAGTATACTTAAACAACTGAAGAACATGCCACAATGCAATACAACGACAGTAATCAGACGCACAATTTGTTACTCAGACAACCGTTACGGTGAACTACAGTATGAGCAGACGATGCAGAACGTATTCAACACCAACAGTACTCAAGACTTCACAACAGTATTAAACAACGCTCTCACACTTATTCAGGCGACTAGTATGGCAATTCCAGAAAAAACGTCTCTCTGACCATTCTCTTTACATTGCTTTATATAGATTTTACAAGATGCGCGTACTAACTTTTCGCGCGTATTTCAAAAAACTCTGTTACATCTGGCATCCGTTACATCTGTCCAACTCCGGCGGCCGACTAACATTGGCACGCACGGTGGACTCGAACCCGCAAGTTTTCTACTGTTCGGCTATTAATCCTTCTAAGTACATGTTACGGGCTAGCCTAAAAGTTCGGGTAATTTCCTTTTTAAGTGTTTCTAGCATCTGTACTAAGATACTAGGCTCTTAACTCCGAATAGAGAAAGAACTAGTACCTTCGGGTAACGTGAACCTTTTATCTGAAGGTCACTGTAAAGTGTTGTGACGAATGAATCTGTCGGCTATAGTGTTATCTCTGGTTGATTTACTACATACTGTTGAGTTTGTAGATCGGACTACTGCTCTGTTCCAATAGCAAGTTAGTCTGAAGAAGTTCGGCACCTAGGACACAGAAATCGAGTATTGTCCAATTGATGTTAGTAACTGAGCTAAGACGTGTATTAGTGCTTTTTGCTGTTGTGACGAAGATTTGGGAAATAAGTACAGGGCCTCTGTCTAACAGACCCCTACCACTCCCAAGAACCCACGTTGGTCTGATAACGACTTTCGGCTAGTCAGTAACGATACTTAACACTTAACACTTAACAAGGCATACATAACAATTGAGAATAAGATAGAGCAAGCAAGGGACCAGCTACTGGAGTATTTCAGATCCCGCAGTGAATGCATTTAGCTCTACACAAGGTTCAAATAACCTACAATGTCGATCCTAGCTGCAAAGTGTTTGCAGGAGCAGTGGACATGTCCCAGATAGGACAGTCATATCAAACCAACCATAAATCAATGTGTGTTGCATAGCATCCAAAGCTCGTTGGTGGCAGCGGCCCAACCTGCAAACTGTGAATTTTGGCATCATTCAAACTTGTTTTGCACATTCACATGGCAGACCAGGGGCTTTTATGAGAGAAAGAAGTCATCAAAGAAAAACTCATCAGCTTCTCTAGATTTCTGATGGGGCCTGCTCCTATAAGTACCCAAATTGTGGCAGCCCATGAGTATAGAAACTCGTCAACCACCTTCAGCTGAGAGTATTCAATACAACCTGCTTGAACCTTCAATCATGAGAAGTGAAAGATATGAGCAACAATAGATGACATTCACAAATGTCTGCCCACTCAGCTTTTGTTGTTAAACAGGCAGCAATCCTGCTGAGCCCATCTTTATAAGACCTGAAATCTGCAATTCCAAAAACTCCATGTGCATACATAACAATTTCCAACAGCAAGAAAAGAACCAACAAGAAAAGAACCAACTTCCATAAGAAGTTGTGGCATCTTGGAAACCAATTGCTTCTCACAAGATGGCTGGCGGCGTGGACACAATCCCCAAAATAGGGCAGTTACCCATCCAAAAATAGCAAGCTCCCTTATAATCCCTTTTTCTTTTTCATGATAATCATGCTTGTCCTTTGTAGCTCCAGTCCAATATCTAACAGCACACCCTAAGTAAAAATTAGATTGACAGGGCACCACCAGCTTTGGCATCCAACAAGCTTCCTGATTGGTGAGTGTGCACCATCACCAGCATGCAGAAAGCACTTTTAGTATCTTGTTGTGTAGATAGGACTTGAGACATAGTCCCCCAGAAGGGAAAATTCACAATCGGTTCCTGCTGACTGTCATCCCCAACCATATGAGCACACATCATCATAACAGAGTGGAGGACACACTTCTGAGAATCTGAGAAGCAAATATCTGAGCAAAGCAATAACATATAATGTAGATCATCTTCTCCAAATGGGGGAAAAGGCAGCAAACATAATCCCCACTTGGGGCAGTCACACAAAAACCTAAAAATCCTGTGCCAGCCAATATCTGTTGAATATTCATATATAAACTCATGAAAATTTCATGCAGCATCCCAGCTAGAAGTGAGCAAACCTGGTGCTTCTGAAGCCACCAATAGAGTGATGGGGAGCAACCTGGACCCAAGCAACGTGATGAGGAGCAGCCTACAACATATTGACTAGTAAGCACTGAAGCCCAAGAGCCACCTTCCTCCTGTAAATGATGTGCATCAACCATAAAGAGCACATTACAAATGAGAGCAAGTTGCAAAATAAAGAGCTGGTCCACCAGCATAGTGTCCTTGTACCCCAGCCTGTGTCATGTTGCTTAGTACTATTATCCAGAGGAGTTGGGCTAACCTACAATGATTCCGTGCCCCAGTTTCACATGGGAGGCTCAGGACATGGGCAGTATCTGCCTTGAGTGGAAGCATGGGTTGTACAGACACCACAGCCAACATTAAACATTAGTCCTTATTGAATTATTCTCTCTGTCTCAGCTATACGGACATCTCTTGGAAGAGCATCTCGGAATCTAGCAGTTCAAGTTTTGCATGTGTTGGCCTCTGAGTGTTTATCGATGTCATGGTGATGAAGTTCCAATTTTCACAATCATTACACATAGCCAACTTGAGATTGCAACATAGTTCTATCCTTGCTCTGGAAGCATAGAAGCTGCCCACATGGCTTCATCAAACCTGACTGCAGCAACATATTGTGAGAGTCCGAGAGTAAATATCTGATATTTCTGATATGGAGAGGAAAACATGATCCAATGTATCACAATCAGAGCCTTCTGTTCCAGGAGCTGCAACCAACAGGATGAGAATTCTCCCAGCTGGGCATGTGATAGTCTGCAGCCCAAGCAGCCATCCGACCCCTCCCAGCAGCATTCCTTTATCCATCATGTCTTAAATATGAAGACCACCGTTTGAATCGTGCACTTTAAGCAACAACCTGAAGATGACCATACGAAACCTCTCAACTGCCATCCAAGCTTGTCTGGTTCCATTGCAGCTCATAGAACAATATCTTTTGTAGAGTACTTTCGAGCATAGAAAAAGATTGCCCTGTGTTATCTGCAAGATCCAAAAATCTCACTAGTCCACACATCAACCTTATTGTAATAATGTTGTGCACCTTAGCCAGAGAGACACAGAAGGCATCTGTGACCTCAATCCATCAGAACATTATAAATTTCTTTATACTATACTTGCTATGTGTGTAGAACAAAACATGCCCAACATTACAAGCAAATACATCTGGAAAAACAGCTTCAGGTCACCATTATTCTCTTTCAATCGCATATGTCCTGTTGATAATTAATTACTTGTTTCGATAATGCTACAGCATTCCCGAACTCACCAGACCAGGTAACAAGGTGCAAAGCACCAGTTGAGAAACAGAATCAACATCCTGCAAGCTGCCCTAAACCATGACTTTCCCTTTGATTCTCAGGGAAACATTCTATCTTACCTGCAATGAGTATCCATATCAGGGAGCTCAGCTTGGCAGAGTAACTCGAGCAGCTTGTTGAACATGGTATCGACCAGATTTTGAGCAGGCAACAATAGCTTTTTCTCCACTTGTCAAATGAGGTATCAAAGTGACGATACGGTTTGTTCAGTTGCCATTGTCTTCTCGAGATCACTACCTGAGGAATCTTTGGAGATGGATTCCCACTGCTCAAGTAGACCCATCAGGTCTATTGAAGTGGACAGTTACAATCATTTCCAGTATTTCCTTTTGTCATGGATGTGCTTCCCAGAGTCCCCCTTGATTGTGTTCATCTGACACCAGTTGTTGGCCCAAAGTCTTCAGGGTTTAACTCTAATGGTTCCTCTCATCGTTTTGCTCTAAAGTAACATCATTAACATCTAGCCCTTCCTGTGTAAGAATCTGATGGCATGTCTAGGAAATGTGCTTTGAGAAGTATTCTGATTCAGCAGCTTTGATGGCTTCTTATGAGGCATCTCTGCAGAGCTTGTACTGACCAGCATTACGACCAATTTTTTAATCCTTGCATTAGCCACCTCGGTATTTCTATGATGTTATGCTTCCAGATAGTAGAGACCACCTTATGACTACTAATAACTTAGTTGAATTCTAGCTGAATATCAGTAAACTTTGATCCCATGCCCACATGAGCTCACAACAAGCTATTCCTTTCCTTATGATGATCAGCCTCAAGTCCTAGTAAGTGCTTTCTTATGTGCCTTCTTTGCGAGTTTTCATCAGGAGCATATGTGTATCAATATCCTTGATTTTTGGAATTCTCAATGATGAGGATGAAGCTTTGCAGACCGAATCTCTAAAACAACCAAGTTCCTATCTATATCAGACAAGGACCACAGTCCTTTGGTTCCATCAGCTCCATATGTCCCCCATTTTATGCAGCAAGTTTGAAGAAGCCATCAATAATGAGGACTCAGAACATGGCAGCTTCCCGTGTGATAGTTGGAGATCCAGGATGTCACTATATGCAACAAGAGTCCTTGCCTCAACACTCTGTCGTTTCTTGAAGCGACCATTGAGAGTTATCACGGAAACTCAAGGAGTTGCATCTGATTCGTTCCAACAGCCATAAGCGCACCACAGCCCACATTCTGACTTCCCTGTTGGCCAAGATGAGATACAATGGAACACCGGTGGTCAAGGAGCTGATGATGGGTAAGCCAGAGCCAACTGAAGGAAAGGGTAATTTAGATGAACTTGACCCCACCCATAGAGAAATTGTTGAGCATGCACACCACAGGCTTGCCTACCCCAAACGGATACACAATCGAGACTGAAGTGTACAGCGGTTGCAGATCTTGGACTACCAACCACAGAGCAAAAGAAGAGCTATTGGAGGAGTTTTCTGCGAGCTGCAACCCCAATGCACCGTAGGAAGAAGGGGCGGGGAAATAGAGCAGTGTTATGGATTATAAAGAGGGGTCAGCATAATTGCAGCCTGATGAAGAAGATGTGAGGCTTTCCGAGCTGAGAATATGCTTCTGCCGAGTGTTGCCCGAGGTGGAATCAGAGTCACCAAGAGGGAGGGAGCAAATTGCATGATACATTGCAGAGTAGGGCCGGGTATCAAACGAATAGGGAGTGAGAGGCATTGAACAGCTCCATTTTTCTCATTGTCAGCATAGATAATCTTCCCTTCAAGCAATCGAAGCACCACCATAGATGCCTTAGTGACCATCAGGTGTCAACCCTTTGCCAGTATCTCCATGCCATATCTGGTACCTGGCCGTATTAAAATTCTGATGTCTTCCCCCCCTTGCATTGTGCGGAGTGGCAGCCAGCTTCTGTCGTCTGCAGAGGAGGGAAATCGCCCGAGGTGTTCAACCCCAATAGATAAAGATGACATCCGGGAATGGAAGCAGAGCTTCACTCATGTGGAGCTTCCATAGCAAGGTTCGCAGGGGGAGCAAGAGGATTTCTTCCCCAGCAGCTGAGAGTAGAACATCATGGGCATGAGTATGGAGAAAGCCCGAGATCCTTATCACGATACAGGCAAGTCATCAGGGCAAAAACTGGAGCCAAGTCGATTTCGTTGATTCATAAGCAATGGACCATGATGCTTCAATTGATATAGAGAAGGAGAGTTCAGTTTGACCTCATGGCAAGACCATGGTGACAGAGCAATCGGTGGAATAGGAAAACAGGGAGTTTTGCTCTTCCAAGAACTTCTTGGAGCAGTCAAGGGCATCCCTTAAATGACGGTTGAAGCACAATTAGGATTAGGAACACTTGTATTGCAACCCCTAGGAGGAGCGGAGCTTCTCCCTCATGGAGCACTCATAGAGCTGCAGGTGCATGATGGAGACACACCCGATGCACATTAAGGAAACGGGAGGGGAGTCTGAATACGCCACTGGATACCCAACAGAAGAATAGGAGGGGGAGCCAAAGAGCTCAACCCCTTGATGAAATGCCAACACATAGTAAGAACAGAACAAGCGAGCCCAACTCCGCAAGAGTAGGTCTGTGTAGGGGTGCAAGTATGAGAACAAACTTGAAAACAACACAGAAGTGAGCACAGAAGCTCATGTCGCCATGGCATTGAGCTTCAGTCAGCCTTCGAAAAAAAACCTTCTCTGAATTGTTTGGAGCAGCAACAAGTTTCCATGTTTGCGGAGGAGAAAAAGGAAACGCCCCAAGTGTTCATGCATGATAGTAAAGGTGTTGGCCTATAGTAGAGCGGAGCTCCACCTGTGCAAAGCATCCAGCACCACAGAAGAGCCAAGAGCAACAAGAGGGAGCTCGAATGAGCTCAACCTCCCCATGCGATAGAGAGGAATAGGCGAAGTGACCAGGAGAAGAATGACCCTTTTCCACCATTAACGTTCTGCGTGATTCAATGATTGAAGGGGGAAAAGGACACAGAGGGAGTTAAATCCAATTTACTATTCGTTCTCCGTAGTCATTTCGTATGATGCTATTAGGTCGCCAAAGTGAGATTCACGATCTTCCAATTTTGTTACACATATGAGATGGTAACAAAAGCTTCAACAAATTCTCCTGCATAGATGAGATACTCAAAAATGCCATATTTCTTTGTTTTTCCTCGTTTTGTTTTTTATGTTTTAATGAAGATAGATGGAAAAAGAAGAAGTACTATCCATCCCTCTATTCAAGGCAATCACTGAAAGCAAGAATGGAAGTGGTGGAAAGTGATGCCACAGTAAGTGTGTGTGTGAAAATCTATATATGAGAGAGAGTGAGAGGTAAGGGAGGTAAGGGAGTGTTCTTGTGCAATAACCAAAACTAACTAAAACTATCCTACAAAAACAAGGAAATGGGGAGCAAATGGTCCAAAGGAAGGGTGAAAAATGCCATGCCAACACACATAACCTAAGTGAATAAGAAGAAAAATTGCAAATCAATATCTTACCACATGCTCTTGAGCACTCCAAATGATGAAAGGCCGTTCTCCCCGGCAACGGTGCCAAACTTGTTGTTGTAGTATGCCCTTGGGAGCCAAGACCCACACCACCTTGCATGGAAGCAAGAAGGAAGGCCCAAGAAAGACTCTCCTTTCATCCACCCCATCCTCCATCATGTTCAAGCCATTGGCCATCAGCCCGCAGCTATGCCACATGCTTGAAAATATGGAGCAATGGGAGTCAAAGATCTTAGTCATATATGTAAAATACAAGATAATAGCAACACTCTACTTACACACATACGAATTGCTGGCATGAAGACTAAATACATGTATGTACAAAGCCTTAAGAGAAAAAAGAGTTCTTCCATTGAAAGGATTTTACATGAGAGCACGACCAAAAGCTCTCCCTTTTACAAGAAATGAGCCTATATTTATAGGCTAAGCACATTCTCCCATGTGCTCTTTTTTATTAGTCAAAAAGGAGCACATGCTTTCTAACTAACATATCTTTTGATATCTTGCAAAATATTCCCAAATCTCTAGGAAATGGGAGCGTGGGAATTTCTCAACGTGGGATTTCTACATATGTGCAAAAAGGTGGATTTATTTAAGATGCTTCCACACTATAGTATAAGGAAAATATTAAAAAGGGCTTAGGAGAGTGTTCACATGAGCACATCTCTTAAATACAAAAAAGAGGTATTTTTATGAGTGTGTGTGTGTAAATGTGCATATATGTATGTGTCTGTGTAAATGTGCATATATGTGTGTGTATGTGTGTATGTGTGTGCGTATGCATCTATGTGTGTATGTGTGTGTGTATGTGTGTGTGTATGTGTGTGTGTATGCATGTATGTGTGTACCTCCGATCACACTCCGTTCTCTCTCTCTACATAAACACACATACACATATCCACATATATATACATTCACACATACACATGTATGCATGTGACCTGATGTGTGTGTACGTTTGTGTATATATGTGTGTGTATATAAATATGTGTATAAATATATATGTAAATATATGTGTATATTATGTGTGTGTATACATATAGTTACACATATAAATATAACAAATAAAAGCAATGCATACCGTGCATTATCACGATGATGAGCCATAAGTATTTGCATCTCTTTTAGACACCATTTATGTGACCACACAGTCCCAAATTCTATCTCAAGTGAAC
>CM035435.1:125018516-125106016 GCA_020310875.1 Ceratopteris richardii | reverse complement strand
TAACACCTTTGGGCTCACTCACAAAAGTTCTTCTCTCACATGGTTCTAACTGCATGTAAGTTCAATAGGTCTCAAAATGATCTTATATATATGCCCATGAGGTTTCCATACGAAGCTTTTGAACCATAGAACTAGGCACACATCATAGCTACTCTAGATGTGGAAACCAAAAGAATCCTGGAGTGTCAAGACAATGAAAGGTACAATCTATTTATGGTGAAAGTAGTACATGATGAAGAGGAAGTCACAGATCCCAGGCTACCTAGACTTTGTGTATATGACAATTTCAAAGAAGAGAAACAATGATAATCCTTACAATTCTAATGATTATTTTTCTATAGTAAGGTTGAACTTCTATACTATAGAGGTACACCTCGATCATTCACTTATTTGATAATTCAAGGCTGCATAAAGAAGTTAACCATTCTCCTATTCTATTATTCATCAACCTTTTCTCTATCCTTCCTAGCTCTCTTGTAACTTATTTATTCTTAAAATAAATCAAGCTTCGTGGACAAAAAAAGACGTCAGTCCCAAGTTGAAACTGAGTTATGACACTTTGGATCATCATTGGGAGTTGTCTTCTAATATGGGAGATCGCATTAAAGCAGTTCAAGGGCAACAAACCATCCCAAAGGTGGGATGGAAAGATGTTTATCCTATCAAGGAGATGCTTTGGGTTATAGAGAGGAAAATTTTCATACTAAACTCAATAGGAAATGGAGCTTGAATCGGTAAAGGATTGGATGTGATTCGAACTTCAAGAGGTTTTGACATCCTCTAACCTTCTCTGGCATATTCTTCACAAAGTCATCTCAACCAATTGCAAAGCTTCAAAGCCTGACATTACCTCCATGGTCCAAAAGATGCTAAAGTTTTGAGAGGTATCTCTTAATATGAGGGATCACATGAAAACAACTCAAGGACAACCCCCATCACGAAGGTGGGATGGAAAGACGTTTATCCTATCAAGAAGATGCCTTGGGTAATAGAAAGGAGAAATGTCATACTAAACTCAATAGGAAATGAAGCCTGGACTTATTTTGATTCATATATGTTGTGGGGGCATTAATGTTCCCCATGGTTTCATAAGTGATTTGGTTATGAATTTTTCTTCACAATTTCTTGTGTATTGCATCCCTTGTATCAAAAATATCCAAATAGACAAGGACATTAGGTAGGTTTTTGTACACGGTGGACTTTATGTTTACTATTGTCTCCTCTCTCACAGTGACTCCAAGCTGACCGTTCAAATTTCTATTCAATCTTCCTTCAATAAAAGGATCCCACCTACCTTCATTCATTTCATCAACCTTCAACTCACCTACTTGCAACAAAAGTATCCCACCTACCTTCATTCAAGTTGATAAAACAGAAGCTACTTGAATAGTAAGCACATAAAGCAAAGGTTTTCCACTGCCCGATGGACCCCCTTTTCCATTGGTTAAAGATTAAACAATGGTACTCTTTCTCTTTAGAGAATATATCACTTTCACCTCTTTCTTTATCGACATCCCATGGTGTACATAAAATGAAAGATATACAGAGAACCTGTTTCTTTCGGATTTCCTTTCCATAAGGAGCATGGATTCTAAGTGTATATGTTAACCTACAATTCCATGGACTCTCTTGGTCTTTCCTCTCTCGGTCTATAGTCAAGGAATGGACATAGTGTCCCTGCGTTCTCAAGAGCAACTGATAGAATAGTTCAAAGACTATATAATCTGAAGATCTCTTTTCAAGGTAGAGATGGCTCTATGGCCAACTAAGCTCATGTTTGAGGGTGCTTGGTTTGCAGCCTAAAGAGTTATCAATGGTTCCACGTCTCGTAGGAGAATTGGTTCGGCTCTAGCCTCGAAGGGTCAGGAGGCTAAGAATTTATCGTTAAACATTTTAAGTGTCTTTTTAAAGAAAAAAAGAGAAAAGAAAGAAAGAAAGAAAAAAAGAAAAAAGAAAGTAGTAAAAAGAAAAAAGAAGAGAGTAAAGTAAAAAGGTTAGTATTCGTATTTGTAGAGCTTTGAGTGGGGAAGGCTTAGTCGTGAATGTGCCCATTTTCCGAGAAAGTGAGTAACTCTTTTTTAAGCATTAAGTGTTATGAATTGGTTCTTGTCGGGCCCTTGTCATGGATTTTGCGTCTCTCTTGCTTATGAGAAGTAACCTGGCCCCTCCTCCGGAGGAGACCGGTAACCTTGCCTCTCTGTTGGAGGGGGGATCTTGTGCCGCCCTTGGGGCCTCCGAGGGTCCTGAACCCCCCCTAGTCTCCCTCAGTAGATCCGCAATTCTGTCAACTCAGGAGGAGCTCAAGAAAGTTTGTCTCATCGGCCAAATTTTTGGCCCTAGGCCCTTGCTCGAAACCATGCGACAGTGGCTTCGCAACAAGTGGTTCCTCGGTGGGCTAATTGTTTGTATGTGTCAGTTCTTACCGACAAGTCACATGTTGCTAGTCTTTAAAAATGAAGAGATGGCATTTCAAGCCTTAAGTGTCGGAACCTGGCAACTCGGTCGGGCGACCCTGTGCCTATTCAGATGGTCCCCTGATTTTACTCCCGACAAATCGAAATCGCTCTGGTACCCTCTTTGGCTTGAGCTCCCTAACTTGCCGTACTTCTTGTACAAATTCATGTGGGACATTGTTTCTCCTATCTGCAAGCCATTGGCCTCACGCGAGGACATTGGTGGTCTCATTTATGAAGGTGCAAGACACTCGTTCAACGCTCGGCAGCACCCCCAAATCTGTGTCGAGCCTGACCTTAGCATGCCGCTTCCATCGAATATCAAAGTGGACTTGGGCGAAGGGGATGTATGGGAGCAAGACATCACCCACAAAAACCTTCCCAATGTGTGCTTTAGTTGTGGCCAACAAGGTCACAGGATTAAAGATTCCCCTTTGAGACAAAAAAGAAAGTGAAATCAAGAAGCCCCCAGAAACGCTCAAGACAACAAAGGGGCATTGATTCACTTGACGAAGGAAGAGGAAGTCAAGGGCCCCCTTAATCCAGAAGCTGATGCAAATGGGTTCATCGAAGTCAGAAGATGAAGGAAAAGAAGCCCTAGGGCGACTTCTGAGCGAAACAAGATGCCAGTCACCCCCTCCAGCAACTTGTATTGCAATCTGGAAAAGGAGATCAATGAGTTCGACTACCCAGGTAGGAACCAACTTGAGGTGGACACCATCGACAAAGCCTTAGAGATCCCTGACAATAAAGAAACCTCCCAGGAGGGTTACACTACAAGCAAAGAAGACGGCTTTGCTACTAGTAATGAAGATAACATGGATAGTGAAAGTTCCATCATCGGATCGACTATTTCGGAAACAGTGTCGAAAACGGCGCCCAGTTCTTCCCAGCAAGAGGCATCCCGCAAAGGAAAACAACCTATGGAGCTACCCTGGAAAAGCCCCCACAAGAACTTATTACTAAATCGGGATCCGAATATCCCAGTGAAAAACAAAGATGAATCCAAGAAAAGAAATGACAAAGCTCCCTCCCGCAAAGAGGGCTCACTACGACAATGATCATCATCTCATTAAATGCTAGACGGCTAACCGACCCCTCAAGAGCGACCATCATTGGTCAATGGCTTCGCAACATTAGCCTAAACCCACAATTTATATGTATTCAAGAGATTAAAATTGATGGAGAAGACCTCCAGAAACGGCTTAGACATGTCTCCTCGACCAATGTTTGGATTTCAACGGTGCACTAGCGGGGGTCCGGTGGAATGGTAATCGGAATTAATCAATTCTGGTTTGAAAAGCTTGAGAACTCCATTGAAGATGAATGCCATCGATGGATTTCTTTGTATGCCCCTAATGGGGAGTTAGAGCCTGACTGAACACTTGGGCCTCCTTGGACTCGCTCCCCCACAACGTTCTTATTTGTGGAGACTTCAACATGGTGGAGGACTGTTGCAGAGCTAAAGAGCGCACAAAGCAGAGAAAAAGACGGGCCCCAAAATTTTTCCGATTTGGACTTCATATTTTTGTACCATAATCATTCTTGTAATATATTTTCCGTTGTAAAGGCACTAGAGGAGTCCTCTAGATGCATCCCCACAGAAGATTAGAAACTTATCCATGTAAAATAGTAGAAAATTAGTCTTTTAGTGAATAAAGTGCCGGTCTCTTGTGTGAAAGGACCATTTTTAGGGCACTAGTATATAAGTCAAATGTGACTCTTTGTAAAGACTTTTTTGGCCATTGTGAGAATAGAGAGCACAGAAATTCGAATTTGTGTCTTCTTCCCTCCTTATCTTCTTCTTCGTGAGCTTGTATGCATGTGTATTGCTTGGAAAGAGTGCTTGTGAGTGTTGTCTATCCATAAAAGTGTTTCTTTGTTGTAGGAAAGGTGTGTGCGAAGTGTAGGAAGTGCTGAAGTGTAGGAAAGTATTCCCGCGACTCAGTATTTCGCTCATAACTTGAAGTAGGAGCGTCGGAATTGAGTGAAACTACTGCCATTGGATGCGTCTTCTCGAGAGCTTCGAAACGCATATGCTATTCGCTATATTTGGAGTTCGGAGCTGGGAGAAAAGTCCAAAATACTGACGGCTGCTGCATCAAGTATCGTTTCGCCTTGACCAACAGTTGGAGCTTGTTTGGATAAGTCTTTGCCTCATTTACATTCTTTGAGTAATTCATTTGCATTGATCATTACATGATTGCATGTCCTCATACACTCGGCTAGGTTTATATACTCTTTGGATTGATAATTAAAGGTGTGTATCCCCACTATATGCACTTGTGAGGGGATTGAGGTATAGTCTCTTTCTCCGCAAGTCCCTAAGTTGATACTTAAGTCAACACACTTTTTCGCGCCGTTGCCGGGGAGTGACGAATCAAACCGAGGCATTCGTGTGATGGTAAGTCGCTTTTCGCATTGAAGTAAGTGGAGGAGTGGAAATCTTCTCTTCTTTGGTAAGTCATTTTCAGCCGCACTTGCTACTTCTCATTCTTGGAGTGTGTGTAGTGAGTTGTTAGTTTAGGGAAGTGAGTAGAAGGAGTAGAGTAGGAGTGATTAGAGAGTGGACCAAGTCATTAGGGTAGAGTTTAGTTTTGTTCAGAAAAGTTTCCTTTTTGTAAGCAAGAAAATCCCAACTATAAAAGCCAAAAAAATTCATTTTGCAAGTTACTTGTGTTTCTGAGCAAGTATCGTGAGAGAGACTGTCGAGTATCGTGTGCTGCGCCAGAGATCGTGAGAGAGCAAAAGGGCAAGTTGGGGTTGCACAGAGCTAGGGGAAGTGACAAAGAGCTCACAGGAACTACCAAGGTGAGCTAGCCCACCATTTTAATCAAAATTTCTCAGCAAATCAAGTTAGGAAAGAAAAACGATCTGCGCCAGGTATCGTCTGAGAGCTTCAGGGGGTAAAAAGGTGTGTTTTGTTGATACAGAGAGTGAGGAGAGGAGAGAGGAGCTAGGAGATCAAGGGGTTCAAACCAAAACTTAAAAAAATCTTTCTTAAAAATTGTCTAAGGGTCAAGTATCGTCTTACTCCCGCGGTCGAGTATCGTGATACTTATCAAGTATCGTTTTGCTCCTGTGGTCGAGTATCACGATATTTCCCATCGATCGTGTATCGTTTCATACCGATCGCGATACTTGATCAGAGATCGTTTGCCAGCGATCGTTTTTTGAGTATCATTGATCGTGTATCGTTTCGTGCCGATCGCGATACTTGAGAAGTATCGTTTGGTCAACAATCGCGATACCTGACAAGTATCGTGTATCGTTTTGCCAGCTATCGTTTGCGAGAGATCAAGTATCGTTGAGCTGAAGTATCGTGTATCGCTTCTCAGAGATCGCGATACTTGCTGACCTATCGTGTATCGTTCGTATGAAGTATCGTTTGGTTCAAATATCGTGTATGGTCTGATCTTCAGAGATCGCGATATTTACCAGATATCGTGTATCGTCGATCGTTCCAGTTCAGAGATCGTGTATCGTGGGATTCCAAGTATCGTATATCGTTTCCAGCCAAGTATCGTTTGGCCCAGAGATCGCTTAGGTCAAAGATCGCGATACTTCCCACATATCGAGTATCGTCTATTCCAAGTATCGTGTATCGCCTGTGACCAAATATCGTGTATCGTTTGCCTTCAAGTATCGGTATCGTTTCACTTAGCGATCGGTATTGTTTGGCAGGTATCACGATATTTGTCAGAGATTGTGTATCGGCTGAACACAGATCGTGTATCGTGGATTTTTGGAAACAAGTATCGTGATTGTAGAAAATTCTTCTTCAGTTATTTCTTTCCAACCCAAGTCTTCTAGACAATTTTGACCTATAGAGAAGAGTGCCAAAGGCCCAAGGGTATCAAAGACTGATCAGAGCTCTTAAGTGGATGAACCTGAGATCCGGAAGAACCCTAGGAAGCCGAAGAAGTGTAATTTCTTCCGTAGGTAGTGTGGCAGAGCCAAGTAACCGTTCACATTACTCGGAGACCTCCAGTGAGTCAGAAGGAGAAATTCCCATGGCTTCAGAGGATATGCAAAACACAGTACCCATGATTGGCATGATGTCAATCATCGAGGGAGAATATAGAACCTCCTTGGAGTATGTGAACACCAACCACAATGAGATCCCTATTTATTTGGATGGTCTAAACAGATCAGTGGCCAGTCTGAAGAAGGCTTCAGAGGCTTACATAGTGCCTAGACCAGCAGTCAAATACGTAGGAGGTTTTTACATGGACAAACAAGATATCCAATATGTTGTCACACAACACCCGGAAAACATTAATGAACATGGTGAAGAAAATAATGCTTGAAGCTTAAATGGAGGTGGAAACGAAGAGCAAGTAACTACTCCTAGAGGGAGATCTACAATTAATAAAATTTGGAGAGGAGACCTGATTCCCCAGGATGACACTCTAATAGATGTGTATCTGATCAATGGGATGGAGCATCTGCTTAGGTCCCATTCCTCTATATGGGAAGCTGCTCCTAATCCAGTTACCATCTATGAGTTACAAGATCCTGAGTTCCCCACCATCATCACATATTTGGATAAAAATCAGAGAAGATATTGGCCATTAACAGAATTAGAAAGAGCTGAGTTGAAATATCAGAATATCCCAGTGTTTCCCCCTAGGGACCAAGCCACTACTTCACGAAATCCACTTGGAACATCCCAGAACGAATCATATCAACAGTCGGGACAAACACAACAAACACAACAAACCCAGATCCCAGTCAGACCACATGTGCAATTTGCAATGCCTGCAATTAACCCTAACTACCGGCCTCAACCAGCTATTGACCCAAGACATGGAGTTCATGCTCCAGTCAGACCGCCGGTAGTAAGAGGACCAGGCATACCAATAGGAAGACCAATTTTCCCAGTGATGCCTAGACAACCTGAAGCGGGAAGACGACTAAGGCCGATCCAAGTTGCCAAGTGCATGAGAAATCACTATGATGGCTCTAGTGAACCTTACAATCATATAGCTGAATTTAAACAAGTAGTTAGAGCCGAGCAGGTAGAAGACTTTTTGATTCAATATGAGTCTTTTGGCCTTACCTTGTCAGACACAGCTTTGGCTTGGTTTCAGCCATTGGACCCGAATACCTTTCAGAACATGGAGCAAGTATATCAAGAAATGATTGAAGAATTTACCAAATCAGGAATTAAAAACAATTCTTCGTCATTAATCCACAGCTTCAAACAAGTCCCTACCGAGTCAGTGAGATTGGCAGCCAGAAGGTTCAAGCAATATGTGGATAGATGCCCAGTAGAGGAGAGGCCTACCCAAAATAAAATGGTATCATTATTCTTGGAAGGCTTGTTGAACGGAACTTTGAGGTCATTAGTGTATGTAAAGAGGGTTCAAACTTTGCAAGAGTGTATGAAGGAATGTATAGACCTAGAAGAAAACCTTGCAGAAGACTTGAAAATACCTCAAGGTAGTTTGAAAAGCGAAGAGTCAGCCAGTAGCACATCAAACCCTAAAAACAATGTGGAGGAAATAGCAGATTTAGTAGCAAAAAAACTGAACGTTCAAGGACAGAGGAATTATCCCACTAATCCTATGAGACTGCCTATGCTTAGAAGATGTATGCAGTGCGGAGGAGATCATCCTTCTCATTTGTGTACTAGGGGAGTAGTCCCACCACCTGCCTATGCTCATCATAGACCCTCTGTCCCCGGACCTCTACAATATTGCAGTATAGAGCAGAGGTATACAAACCATAGCACGGATAATTGCCCTTACAATAGGCAAACCAGACCCACCCAGCAATACGTGAGACCATATGGATACCCTCAGAATCATCAGGGAGGTGAAGCTTTAAGGTATCCTTCTTATCAGCCGCAGGCACCAGCACCGCAACCATACGCATATCAGGGATACACGCAACCACAACCAGTACTAGGACAACAACCGCCCCACCCTCAGAACGTTGTCCCAGTCAAGATTGCACAACCAGAAGAAAACCTAGAGAGGGCTATAGTGCCAGCCACACCTTTGACTAGTAGTGAACCATATGACTCATTTTACGACTCTAGTCAAGGAACATACTCTAATTGTGAAAGCTCAATGACGAAATATGGGCAACTGTATGAACCATATGCTTATGGCATGGAAATACTGGATAGTTCATACGGATGCGAACAGGATTATGTATCCTTAATGTACGCAGCTCCTAGAGCAACCGTACCACCTCGACCAATGAATAGACCGCCTGTACCTAGAGGACCATGCTACAGATGTGGAGGTGACCACTATATCAGAGAATGTACATTACCAAACCCACCACCACCATAACGAATTTGGGAAGGCTACTGTAGCGATTGTGAGAAGGAACACCTTTTCAGAGATTGTCCTAAGAACCCCAACAAAGTCACATCTAACATGCAGATTAATGTGATAGAAGTGATTGAATCATCAGGGAGCGATAAAGAGTACACCGTACCCTTGAAGGCAATAACAAGAGCCAAAGTCAGAGAGAACCCTATTAAAACGGAAGAGAATAATCTAAGTGGCAAAGAGGGGAATACACCCATCCCTCAAAGAGTTGAAGACTCCGAAGAACCAGAGAAAAGTATTGCCAGTAAAAGGTCACAAAAATGGAAGCACCGAAGAGAGAGACTAAAAGAAAAGAAGCTGTTACAGAAGAAGGAAAAGGAGGAGAACGAACAAAATTCAAAAGAGGAGCAGAGAAAGAAAGAAGAAATTAAAAATGAACAATACAAAAAAGAGGAGGTAGGATCAGTCCTAGCAGATCCTATGCCGGAAGAATTAGCCATGTGGATTCAGGCATACAAGGCAAGAATAAGAACAGGACCTACCATAGAGCAACATGAGAGAGAATATCCGAGAGGCGACTTAGAGAAAGAAAGGTTAGAAATCTGCAAGAAATTGATAGAAGTTGCACAACAAACCTTAGAAAAACCCGCATCGCCTTTACCCAATAACCGAATTTCTGAAGGAGATTTCCAAGAGTGCCTAAACACTCAGGAAAAGCCTGAAGTATATAGACCACAAAATGAAGAACATGGTGTTGAGAGAAAGGAAGGATCCATAGTCCCCGAAGTAGAAGGAGACTGGACTAAGGATCTATGGGCACGAGTTCAAGAGGACAAATGGAAAAAGGTAGAAGGAATGGAACCGCCCTTTGAAGAATTAGAAGCAGAAAATGAAATAGAGGGTTCAATACCTGAACTAAATTCAGAAGAAATTTTTCCAATAGATGCAAGTGACAAAGAAGAGGAAGATGTAAAGGAACTGCCCAACTACACCGAGGAGTACGAGCACAATTCAGAATTGTATCGCATTCCATCAATAAGGAGACGGGAAACGAACCCATCAGTTCAAACATCTGAGATCATACAACGTCTTAGAGAGGTAAAAATCCCATGTACCCTAACATTTGAAGAACTGTTAAAGGCAAAACCACACTTAAAAGAGAAATTGATCAATCAATAGGAAGTCAAGGAGGAAAAGAAAGAGATAGCTGACGAAGTAAAAACAGTGAGAATTCCAGTGGATAAGGTAGGAGACTTTAGCGAAGGAGATGAAGGAAATACCTGTCTTCCAATCACCTATAGGGGTTACACTACCAAAGCCATACTAGATTCAGGAGCTGGTGTTGGCATTGCTACCAAAGAAATTTGGGAGAAATGGGGACAACCAGCATTAAGACCAACACGCATGAAAATACAAATGGCAGATGGACATACGGAAAGACCCTTAGGATTGTTGGAACGAGTAGTCTTCACTACGTGTGGAGTGGAATTTGAACATACTTTAGCAATTTGTCACTTAGAAAGGCCAAGCAATTATGAAATGATCTTGGGAAGGCCTTTCATGAGACAGCTAAAGGTCGTACAAGATTGGGGAAAAGATGCAGTATACCTACAACACGCAGGAACCACCACTAGGATAAACCTACATACATACACGTATCAAGATGTTCCACCTCTACAATGGAATCAAATCCATAAAGAGGAAGACGATCAATCTATTCATAGTGCAGGTTCTAGTGATCAATCCTGGATGAACGAGGACACTCATCTGTGGATATGTCAAGCTGCAAAGAAGGAAGAAGAGAGAAGAAAAGGATGGCAGCAGAAACAAGGAATAGTGAGATCTGTACAAGATCCAGCTTATATGCCACAAGTATTTCCGGATGAAGAATTCGAACCTCACGGTTGGATGGAAATCTTAGCTACCCTCGATGTCTGTGTAAACGAAGAAGTAGTGACCATGAACGAATGTATCGATGAGGAGGGTTATGATGTTAGCCTGTATATAGTAGTCCTTCAGGAGGCAGAAGAAGGAGAAGTGATCAAGAAAGACTGGAAGGAGGACTACGAGAGCATTGAAATGGAACCTGAACCCATGGATCTAGGAAATGGTACCACCAACATAAATATCACCGCCAATGAGAAACACCAGGAACTTACACAGAAAGGGGAATTAGAAGTCGAAAGAGAATCAGAAGATGCAGAAAACAAACCCCAAGACCAGTTTGAGGTACCAGCTCATTTTAAAAAATATGAAGTGGAGGAGAGGAAAATTGCTATTCAAATGCCTAAAAGAGAAGCACAGCCTGGAATAGCATATGATAACAAGGAGCAAACCAAGAAAATAGTGGTAACTATGGAAGGAGGAGAGGAACGATGTACCTTCATAGGACAGGATGTCTCATTAGAAGAAGAGCAAGAGTTAATTCGACTCATAAGAGAATACCGGGATGTCTTTGCTTGGACTTATAAGGACTTGAAGGGAGTAGATCCATCTATATGTGCGCATAGAATCCCCATGACATCCGAAGCCAAACCTTCGAAACAGAGACCATATACTTATAATGATGTGTATTCAGCCAAGATAAAAGAAGAAATAGATAAGTTATTAGATGCTGGATTCATCTATGAAATTGAGCACACGGAATGGGTGTCACCCTTGGTGGTTGTACCAAAAAAGAATGGAAAGTTAAGAGTGTGCATCAATTTGAAGAAAGTAAACGCCGCAACCATAAGGGATAGCTATCCCTTACCAATCACTGATCATCTCTTGGAAAGGGTAGAAAGGAAGGAAGTTTATAGTTTTCTGGATGGCTTTTCAGGGTATAATCAGGTAGCCATTGCTCCTGAGGACCAACATAAGACAGCATTTGCAACTGAATGGGGAGTATACGCCTTTAGAGTCATGCCTTTTGGTTTAACGAATGCCCAAGCTACCTTCCAAAGATTGATGTGTCATGTGTTCAAAGAATTTCTGAGAAAAAGCATGGAGGTATACGTGGATGATCTCTGTACATATTCAGCTATACGATCAGAGCACATCCCTGAACTAGAAAAGATTTTTGCTAAATGTCGACAATATCGAGTATGCCTCAATCCTGAAAAATGTGTCTTCATGGTGCGACAAGGGAAAATCTTAGGACATATTGTCTCTAAGAATGGAATTTCAACAGATGAAGACAAAATTAAAGTAATTTTGGATTTACCAAGACCTAAAACTACTAAAGAAGTTCAAGCATTTATGGGACATTGTGGATACTATCGAAGATTCATACATATGTACGCCATAATTGCTAGACCTCTTTATGCATTATTAACTCTATTTAATTGGACCGAAGAATGCGAAAAAGCTTTTAATGAGTTAAAGAATCGATTGAGTTCAGCACCCATCCTTCGAGTCCCCAACTGGAATAAACTGTTTCACATTCATGTGGATGCTTCCAAGTTTGCCATTGGTTGCATCTTAGCTCAACCAGCTGACACAGGAAAATTAGACCACCCGATAGCCTATGCCAGTAGACAGTTAAATCAAGCGGAACGCAATTATACTACTACGGAGAGAGAAGGTCTAGGGATGGTATACGCAGTCAAGAAATTCAGACATTACTTACTGACAAACAAATTCAAATTCTTCATTGATCATCAAGCCCTATTGTACTTAGTCAACAAGCCTTGCAATACAGGACGACTAGTACGATGGTTTTTATTGCTAATGGAATTTGATTTTGAGGTAATAGTCAAGAAAGGAAACACCCACATAAGAGCAGACCACTTATCTCGGATGACCCATGGAGAACCACCCATAGGAGTACCAGATGATCTGCCAGATACCTATCTTTTTAACCTGGAAGTATGTCCTCAATGGGCAGAAAAATTGATCCCTATACTTACACATGGACCTAAAGATGGGATCACACCAAACCAAACGCAAGACCTTTGGAAGACTAAAAACCTTCACATCCTTGCGGGAAGTTTGTACCACCAGGATTCAAGCGGATTACTGATGAGATGCGTGGAAGAAGAGGAACAAGAAATGTGGCTTCAGAAAGCACACATAAACCAATGGAACACTCATTTGAACGCAAATGGAACGTGGCAAACACTCAAGAGATTTGGCATATATTGGCCAACCATGCAACGAGATGCACATAACTATGTGTCAACCTGTCAAACCTGTCAAAAACAAATCCCAGACGAGAACTCTACATTATGCTATTCTACAATAGCACCAAGGTGGAGCATGCCTCTAGTAAAGTTCTTGAAGACTCAAGAATACCCTGATGGAGCTACCTTAGCAAGGAAGCGTGCTCTTGAAGAACAGAGTAAACATTATGCCATCATAGGAAAACAACTCTTTAAACGCGGAAAAGACAACCAATTAAGAATGTGCATTCATGAAAATGAATATCTCTTTGTCTTAGAGATGGCTCATACAAGAGCTGCAGGAGGACACTTCTCTGCAGACAAAACAGCAAAAATGATCCTCTTTGCTGGAATGTGGTGGCCGACTCTACATCAAGACGCCATAACATATGTGCAACGGTGTGATACTTGTCAACGAACGAAATATCCTATTAGAAGAGATGAGATGCCACTTAGACCCATGATGAGTGCTAGAGCTTTCACGAAATGGGGAATAGACTTTATAGGACCTATTAGCCCACCAGCAAAAGGGTCACATGCCGAATACATAATTGTAGCCACAGATTACCTGACCAAATGGGTTGAAGCAAAAGCAACAAAGAAAAATGACGCAAGAACTACAACCAAGTTTCTCTTCGAGAACGTCTTCACTAGATTTGGACTACCTATAGAGATTGTGAGTGATAGAGGTACGCACTTTGTTAATGAAGTGATAGAAGCCTTATTGAATGAATTCTTAGTAATTCATAAGAAATCTGCCCCTTATCACCCACAAGCAAATGGACAAGCAGAAAGTTCAAATAAAATCTTGTGTACTGTTCTCACCAAAATCGTTAACAACGGTAGATCAGATTGGGATAAGCAGTTACACCATGCTTTATGGGCATTTCGAGTAGCCTATAAAACCGCTATAGGCACTACTCCTTTTAACTTAGTGTACGGACAAAATGCTATTTTGCCAATTGATTTCTTGATTCCCACTCTTAGAGTAGCAACTACTTAGGAGTGGACAGGACATGAATTATCAGCCCAATTGGACCAAATAGAAAAGCTTCATGAAACTAGGTTACAAGCAGTAGCAGGTATTTATGCTGCTAAAAGACGACAAAAAGCCTACTTTGATGCTCATATCAAGGACAAAAATTTGAAGGAAGGTGATTTAATTTTGGTATACACCCTGAAACAACATGCTAAGAAATTGCAAAAGAGAGGATATGGTCCATTAATCATTAATCGCATATCTACAAGTGGAGCCATCAGCTTAGCGACCTTAGATGGAGACGTGTTACCAAACTACATCAGCGGGTGTAGAGTGAAAAAATACCTAGAACCATTAATTGAAGAAACTATGTCACGACTAATCAAAGGTAAAAACAGACGCTTAGAAGAGGAAAGAATACGGGAAGAAGCGAGACAAGAAGCATTGGAAAGGATAAAGAAACGAAAAGAGTGGATGAGAGAGCGAGATGAAAGATATCGTCAAGGAGAAGAACTCATCCCGATGGCTAATTTTAGAGCCACTCAAAACCTAGGATCGCAAAGAACACAACCATATCTAAATTTGGGAGCCGGAAAAACGGAGTATCACTTGGTGAATGCTCTTATTGACACAGGAGCCGTTGTAAGCTGCATTAAGCTTTCTTTGACCCAAAAACTCAAAGAGACAATACGCCCATCGATGGCCCAGTTGATAGGAATAGGAGGAACAATCACTCAATGCATAGGTGAGATCACCTTACCGTTGCATCTTGGCAACAACACCATGGAACAAAAGCTGTTAGTGTGTCATGACCAAGATTTACTTGAAGAGGTAGTGTTAGGTCAAGACTGGATTTACGAATACGAGGTGACCATTCAATTGGCGTTAGGATATATCTCAGCCATGATAGGACATCGTGAAGTATTCAGCCTGCTAGATGAACGACCATTAAAATCTACGAGCATGGAGCAAACAGTTCATTCTAATGAACAAAGTCCTGAATGTATGATCACTAGCACTATAGAGACACCTTCATCGAGTACTATATGTGCGGACACGTTGAATTCTGCTTGCACAACATGTTCTAATCTAGCAAATCATGAGAGTTTTATTCCATCTAAAACACACCTCACTGAAACACCATGCATTAGAGAGACTAGTTCTCTGAGTGATTCAAAATCTGTAACCATTAAAATATACCCTATTCCATCTTCTAATCAAGCGTGGATAAAGAAAGATCAAGTGGAGGAGTATCTTCGACGACAAAAGCACAACCGACATCAGAACAAACGAGCACAGCAAAAACCAACTCAGTCTGAACAACGAAGTCATCGACAAATTGCTACAATATGGATTCCAAAGAAAGTCATAGCCGCTCAACAGGATCGATCGCAGATATGGGTCCCTAAGTCTTGCATTCCAAGGAAAATAAACCGAAAAGATGATCCCCAAAACAAGAAGAACCAATGTAATGCACAGGCGAAACAACCACAAATAAAGAGTTACTGGAGAAAGAAGGAGTCTGTAATGACAACCGGAGCCATTCCGAGATTTACAAATCAGATGAAACAGACCCACAACAAGAAGAAAAGAGCCACTTTCAGTGGAAAAGGGCAACATACAACAAGGCCCAGCACAATGAAGCAAATTTGGATACCGAAAGAAAAAATGAACAACATGCATACACCAACTACTTCCAATTGCACACATATGGAGCCTTCGAGATTCAAAGTATGCATGATAGGGCCACATTACAAGGCCAAGCATTCGGCACATCCTTCTTCTATTTCAGGATAGTCAAGCACATTTTCCTAATGGGGAAATAGGAGAGCACTTGTACATATATTAAGAAAATACCCCAAAAAATTTAATAACCGCTTCGGCTACAGACTAACTTTTCTGTTTTCAATTTCAGATGAAAATATAAAAATACATAAAAATGTGAAAGATCCAGGTATTACCTTTCTCACACACACGGGAAAGGGACGACACCATTCACTCAGAGCAACATCGAACTTATAACCAACATATAGAGGAGGATTTCTGAGAACATATGGATACTAATTCATACTCTATATTGAGTGCAGATGGCTTCCACTGATTCCGAATCTACACAGCAAGAAGAGGTGCAACTTCTTCCATTAGAATCAGTAACAAAAGCAAGAGGTCACGGGTTCAGAGATGATCAACCCGTGGCAGAGCTAATCTTCATGGCGACAATCAAAATTATGGACACAGATCATTACTTTCCAATCATGTCTCAGGATTTCAAAACGATCATACAAGGACTACCTCATATTGAGGATGTATGGACACAAGCGGGAATAGAGGCATTTCTTAAACTGCCTATATATGTACCAGACTTTCAGAGGTGTGCACAGGTGATGAATACCATGCAGCCTGCCGCAACAAAAATATCAGTTCCAGAAGCGCGAGTATTGGATAAAGTAGGGACATGGAAGACCATCCAATTCACACATGAGTTGATTAATAGAGCTTTTGGATGGAATCAAGCAGGCATTACTAGTGTGAAAGAAGAATGCCATGATCCCAAGAAGAGATCATTCTTGGAGATAAATAGAATTGACATAGAAGATGCTGTACGACTGGTACATCAACATTTTTGCTTTCCCAGCATGCACAGGTATACAGCTCCACAGAAGATAGTAGTCCAACTATTATCACATGCCATGAGGCAAATTGAAAACAAAATCAATCTAACAGTGTATGTCCAAGAAAGATTGTTTGAAGCACAAAAGAAGTGGGGGCAAAAGAAGTTCTTGAATGGCAGTTCAGCTCTTACATTACTGATTTATGAAGCTTTAGAAATGAAGCACTGTTTGAGAGAGATGCCAACCTCGGAAGGACTAGCAAGATACGTAAAATCAGCTACGATCCCTTAGAAGAAGAAAGCAGTAGCTATGGTGGAAGAAGCTGTAACCAGCACACAGAAACCCATGAGGGGTACGAAGCGTTTACGAGAAGAGGAAGCCCAAGCAACACCACAATCAAAGAGAACGCACCTCTTACCGAAGATCACGGTGGCCCAAGTGCCTATTACCAAGAGCGATCTGTCCGCTGCTCTCGAGGAAACACATCAGTATATGCAAGGGCAGGTCAATTTAAACGTTCAAGGACATCATTATAGACAAGCTAGTCAAGAGAAGACACAATGGAATCAAGAGCAAACACCGAAACAAGCTGGAAGATACAAAGAGCTGGGCATTGATGATTCTAGTACCAACACGGAATCCAGCCCTGAAAAAGATACATTGGATACTGACATACGGACAGAAACACAAGAGGATGAATGGAATGAGATCGATCAAATGGAAGTGACACCACAAAATCAGGAAGAAAAGGAAAAGAGAGTCGAAGAATCTACGGAACCGGAGCCCGTCATTCAATTGAATGACACTACAAAAATAAGCATCAAAGAAGACACAACCCGTGTTGCACATGTAACACCACCTATTAAAGAGGAAGATCAAACTCCAGTGAGTAAGGAAACGAAGGAGCTCAAACACCAAGATCAGACTGTGATCGAGGTGCCTGATGACACACCTCAGGGAAATAAAGAAGACATGGGGGCTGAGCCAAGGATCCAGCTTCAGATTAGGCAGCCCCATGACACGACATTACACATTGCACAGGGAAAAGACATCAATACAAGAGAAGAGCTGCAATACCAAAAACATGGCTGAACGTGGATGTTACTCAGTTGAAACCTGTAGTAAAGCAGATGATTCAAACAGCCATGGACACTCAACAACAGATGATGGATGTAGATGCCGAGTATGATCAAGCAAGGAGAGAAAAGAATCAGTTTCAACTCATGAGTGAACAACTATCGGCACAATTGATTGCAGCACAAAAGGATTTAGCAACCAAAAATACTGAAGTGCTGGCAATCCAGACACAACATGTAGCATCCATTGCTCAGAATCAACAGCTGCATACACAACTAACCGAGTTGCAAAGATTACACAAAGTGAGCGAAGCTGAGAAAGAGAAAATGAAGATGCGAAGCATGCTATTAGAACAACAACTCAAGCTATATCTGGAAGAGAACGACAGCCTACGCAACAGAAATAAAGATTTAATGAAGTCTTTATTATATGATCAACCACTCATACAACAGGAATCCACAGAAACCAAAGATCAAGAATTACGGGATCAGATCTCAAAATATGAAGAGCTGCTAAAGCAAGAACAAGCCCAGATAGAAGAATGGAAGAACAGATATGCCAATGAAACCAGTGAACTGAAGCGTCAATTACAAAAGGTGAATGCCAAACTGGTTCAAAGCTACAGTGAAAACATGGATCATGTAGCTGACATAGGTAAAGAACTATTGGCAACTAAAGAAGCACTCGGAGAAGCCATGCAAACGATAAAAGAAAAAGATGAATGCATAGAACAGCTGAAGAATCAGAAGAAAGACAAAGCACCGATCGGGACATCAGTAGTGCCAGAAAAGGAAAATCTTACTGACGAGGTAGAGGTAAGCCCTCTATCTCACCCGATCTATGATTCTCCAATACGTGAGCAGGTGGCGGATATACATGATGACCATCCTATGCCATATACTGCAGAAATAAGTCAGAAGGAACGGGCACTAGTGGTGTCCTGATTAACAGAAAATTTTGAGAATGAAGTGGTCAAAGTCATGAAGGAGGCCAAGATAAAAGGTAAAGACCTGGACAAAATCATGAAGCCCTTCAATATTCCCTATGGACTCTTGAAAGAAAAGACCAGACGTTATATAATGAAGATTACACACAAGAGTCCAGATGAGCAGCTTAACTTCAAACATGATACATTCGCATACACTCAAGAAGAGTTTGAAGTTGCGCAACCAGTGTGGCGGAGAAAATTTTTGGAGAAACATCCCACACTACGAGTGCATTGGCAAGCAGCGCCATATGCATTCTAGGTAAACCCTTCATTTTGTCCACTACCACGCAGAAGGGATACCAGGGAATTTTTGGATTTGCAAAGAAGCGGCACTATCAATAAGCTGTGGCTAAATTATCCTATGCTTCCGAGCCCGCCACATAATTACTTGCCAATGGAGGATTATATGATAAAAACCATAGAATTTTGGCTACAAAATTACGCGACAGTACCTGATTTAACTATAAAAATGACAAACAAAATACTTAGCATGATCCTCACAATTTTGAAGGTATTCAAGCATGCGGCATACACATTTTTGAACTTCATAGGCATTAATCAGGGCACGGAGATCCTCATTTTTGACCTGTTAGTTATGCCTAGCCACCCAACAATAATGGCTTATTATTCTAGAATTATGTTCTTGCCAAGTGTATATATGCAAACCTTCGAAGAGGCTTTCTTTACAGGATTTTTTGAGATAGATTCTGAGATTTTTTTGAAGATGTCAGCCAATTTAAATGCCAGATTAGTGGCATATGAACTAAGCTTCTTCGCAGATCATAGACAGCCACCCAATGACGGTGTGAAGGCAGCACAGTGGAAACAACTCATGATACGTGAAGCCAATCAGCTAAATAATACAGAGCAAAGAGTTTATCAAACATATGCCCGTCACTTATCAAAGCCTGTCGGGGACGACAGAGTCCAGGAGGGGGGCAGTGTTGAAGGAGAATCAAGTAAGAAGAAGAAAAGAAGAAGACAACGAAAGAAGCAGCTTCACTAAAAAGCAAGATTTGAAGATACATCTCTGCAGGAAGCCCCGCAGGGGCGCATTACCCATCTCTGCACAGAGCCCCACAGGGGCACGCATCTGGCGAAAAGAGAAAACAGCCAAGTCATGCACGGTGGAAAGAAGTAAACAGCCTCAAAGCAATACAACAGGGTCAGATGTGTGCAACTAGGACAAATCAGAGGACCAAAAGTTATAAAGGGGTAGAGGCTGAAAAGTTTAAGAGGGTGACTAAGAACAGCACATTCCTAGTCACTGGTGGCGTGCGTGGCAACCCAAGTCAACAGGCAAGACAAGTGCAACAGGCTCTCGAGTAGTAGAGCTTGAATCAAGAAGGCCATCGAATCTGCATGTCTGTTTAACTGCAGACAATACTGACCAAGGGGAGCGTGCGAAGAAAAGCAGAGCGCCTCAAAACGTAATGCAAGATCAAGAATCAGGCAACACTGACCACTGGACGCGTCCGGGAAGCAAAGTCTGTCAAGGGACGACAGAGACGAAGAGGGGGAGAGTGTTGCAGAGCTAAAGAGCGCACAAAGCAGAGAAAAAGACGGGCCCCAAAATTTTTCCGATTTGGACTTCATATTTTTGTACCATAATCATTCTTGTAATATATTTTCCATTGTAAAGGCACTAGAGGAGTCCTCTAGATGCATCCCCACAGAAGATTAGAAACTTATCCATGTAAAATAGTAGAAAATTAGTCTTTTAGTGAATAAAGTGCCGGTCTATTGTGTGAAAGGACCATTTTTAAGGCACTAGTATATAAGTCAAATGTGACTCTTTGTAAAGACTTTTTTGGCCATTGTGAGAATAGAGAGCACAGAAATTCGAATTTGTGTCTTCTTCCCTCCTTATCTTCTTCTTCGTGAGCTTGTATGCATGTGTATTGCTTGGAAAGAGTGCTTGTGAGTGTTGTCTATCCATGAAAGTGTTTCTTTGTTGTAGGAAAGGTGTGTGCGAAGTGTAAGAAGTGCTGAAGTGTAGGAAAGTATTCCCACGACTCAGTATTTCGCTCATAACTTGAAGTAGGAGCGTCGGAATTGAGTGAAACCACTGCCATTGGATGCGTCTTCTCAAGAGCTTCGAAACGCATATGCTATTCGCTATATTTGGAGTTCGGAGCTGGGAGAAAAGTCCAAAATACTGACGGCTGCTGCATCAAGTATCGTTTCGCCTTGACCAACAGTTGGAGCTTGTTTGGATAAGTCTTTGCCTCATTTACATTCTTTGAGTAATTCATTTGCATTGATCATTACATGATTGCATGTCCTCATACACTCGGCTAGGTTTATATACTCTTTGGATTGATAATTAAAGGTGTGTATCCCCACTATATGCACTTGTGAGGGGATTGAGGTATAGTCTCTTTCTCCGCAAGTCCCTAAGTTGATACTTAGGTCAACACAAGGACCCTATGGAAAGATGGATGGGCAAGGGAAGGATCATCGATAGTTGGGAGAAGAATCGTGGGACAAAACCAAACTGCACTTGGATTTGGTCGAATTCAAAGACTCGAATGGCTTTTCTTGGTCAAATCTCCAAGCGGGCGAGGATTTGAGGAAAGCTAGACTTGATAGATGCTACATTTCTCAAAGTTTTACTCATCAATGGAGCCGCCCTTCCCTCTCGCAATGCACCGACCTCACCATCTCTGATCACTACCCGATCGTTATCACTTTCCAACCTTTCACCAAGATCGGTAAAGCTCCTTGGTTCCACACCAGCGTGCCCTCCTTCTCTCTCCCCTCCGTCCATCAAGAAATTGCTGATGTGTGGAAGGAGGTGTTCGCCTCCGGCTTGTCCCCAACCAAGTGCTGGAGAAGAGCGGTCGATAAGTCACGACAGATCATGATTAGAACTAGGAAGATGTTCAAGACTATGCGGCAGGCTCGTAGAGAAGCTCTATATCATAGACTTTGGAGGCTCCAGGAGGATGTGAACAAAGGAAAATCTCAATCCCAGAAAGGTCTTCGAAAAATCAGAGCGTTGCTGAGATACAAGGAAGAAATACAAAGGAAAAATTTGCAAATTTTCTTCAAGGAGTGGTGGGTTGGCAAAGCCGACAAACCCACCAAAGAGATGTGCCATATCCTTAAAAGGAAACATAACAGAGAATCGATCCCCTTATTGCTAGACTCAAATGGCAATGTATGCAATACGGAAGAAGATAATTTTGGGATCATTGAAGGGCACTTCACGAGACTCCTGGGGACCTCGAACCCCCTCTCCCACCATAGAAGGGACTGCATGGCAGCCATATCTAGGGTTTCCCCCCACAGGATACCACTCAACCTTCGTTCCCTACTTGATGCCCCCATGTCAGAAGCAGAAATCACTGAGGTCATTGATGCCCTCCCTTCTGGTAAAAGCTTGGGACCTGACGTGCTCACTAATGAGTTCTTTAAATCCTTCAAGTTGGTGGTTGCCACCCCGCTTCGTCTGGTTTGGCAAGAGGCACTCAAGTTTGGCACGCTTCCATCTTGTCTCAACAATGGCATTATCAACTTAATACACAAAAAAGGGGAAAAGAACAGAATAGAGAACTGGCGTCCTATCACGATGCTCCAAACGGGATACAAGATCATTGCCAAAGTCATTGCCAACAGAATCTCTAGCCATTTGAGAGTGTGGTTAACTGAGGCCCAAAGAGGTTTCATCAAAGGAAGGTTAATTTTGGAAACCATTATAGATATCTGGGAAGGTCTTGACTTTGCAAATAAAGCCTACGATAGGATGGAATGGGACTATATTCTACAGTCGCTTCAGGATCTTGGATGTAGTCTAAAATTCACCAAGATGATCGCGACCCTTCTTGGAAACGCATCAACCCAAATTAACATTAATGGAAAACTTTCGAAAGTGATCAAACTTAGAAGATCTATCAAACAAGGGTGCCCATTGGCTCCCCTTCTCTTTGCCATTGCCACGGAAGGGCTTAGCAAGCTGGTGGAGCATCAGGTGGAAGGTGGTAATATCAAAGGTCTCCGTTTGCCTCATGAACATGGCCAGATCACCATGAGACTTTTTGTCGATGATATTAATGCATTTGTTCACAATGATAGTACCAGCCTGGAGACGTTCTGGAGGTGTCTGGATACTTTTTGTGAAGCCTCTGGGTCCACAATCAACCACTCTAAGACCGCCTTCAGAGCTATTGTTGGGACACAACCCAACCTTCTCATCAATCATGGCAGTCAAATCATTCCGCAAGGCCAAATTTTTCGACTTCTTGGGATTCCTTTGGGGTTTGGTATCTCTATGGAACAGCGGTGGAACTGGGTGTTGGCCAAACTCGAAAACAAGATTAACTATTGGAGAGGTATGCAAATCAATCTCGCTGGTCATGCTATGGTTATCAACACATTCCTCTTATCTTGTACCATTTATTTCCTTTCTTGTTGGAGACCAAAAGAGCAAGATTTGTCCAAACTAGATAGTATTTGTAGAAACTTCCTTTGGACGGGCAACCACAATAGGAGGGGGGGTGCACCAGCCATAGAGATAGTGGGGGCCTTGGTATCCTGGACATTGGGTGCATGGCTAACAAACTAGCGGCCAAATGGATGATTAAGGCTTGGTGCAATGGGGAGGCCTCATGGGCCAAGTTAATCTTCAGAAATAAGAATGAGCTGGCTCTCATGGGTTTCCCAAATTGAAAGAATCTTGACATCTTGAACTTGTTGTTTTCCCCAATCCCCGCCTTCCCGAAAGGCTCCAATCTTGTGTGCTCCCTATGGAAGAGTTGGAATAAAGTCAAAACTTCTACACAAGAATAAGTGAAGATTGGAAGTGCGCAGCCAGTATCAGACAAAATGACTCTATCTGGGTCCTTTCCAAACTAGACAACAAGTTAGCATATTGGAAAGGTATGCAAATCAACCTCGTGGGGCGTGCCATGGTAATTAATACCTTTCTCATCTCCTCGACCATTTACCTTCTCCCTTGTTGGGGACCGAAGAGACAAGAGCTTAACAAATTGGAAAGAATCTGTAGAAACTTTCTTTGGATGGGGGACCATAACAGAAGGGGGCTTCCCAAAATTAAATGGTCTACTTGCATTAGCCAAAAGGATTGTGGAGGTCTGGGCATTATGGATATTGAAGGCATGACTGACAAGTTGGCAACAAAATGGATCATCAGGGCCTCGTGCAACTGTGAGAGCTCTTCGGCCAAGCTCATTTTCAAGAACAAGAATGAGATTACATTGGTGGGCCTACCTGGTTGGAAGGACTTGGGCCTCCTTACCCTTTTATTCTCCCCGATTATGATTTCCCCTAAAGGCTTGAATCTTATGCGCTCCTTGTGGAAGAGTTGGAACAAGTTTAAACAATATATCAGAATCAGAGAGATTGCAAATGGGCAGCTGATATTAGACAAAAGGACGGTCAGGGTTGTGGCTTCTTGGAGCCTCCAAAATGCTAAGGGGCTCTAGAACAAGGGTCTCAGACATTAGAAACACCTCTGGAAACAAGAAACTGGTCAGTGGATCAGCTTTGAGGACATAGGCCGTGAAATAGGAGTGAACCACTGAGAATGGACTCTCCTTCAGAGCAGATGCATTGCCTGGGAACATTCAAAATCCCGACTCTTGATCGTTGGGCAAGATCCGCCATGCCATGAGGATCTTATTTGGCCTCAATGGCAATTGCCTATCCAAAATTCCTAGAATCAAGGTGAACACGACTATCATATCACGCTTAACAAGAAGTGCTGACTCACTTGGACAAGATTGCATTGGGATTTGAAGTTCATGTCTATATGGCATCCCCTCATCGAGATCAAAAACTTGGTTCTCATGTGGAGAATTCTCCACCGTGGTATCTGGACCAATTTAAAGGCTAGCAAAATTTGTGGGGCTCCGCCATGGTGCAAACGATGCTATTACAGCATTGAGGATCTAGGTCACATCTTCTTCACTTGCCCCAAGTTTCTTTGGTGTTGGTGGACCCTTAGGAATACTCTGAGACTACAGGAACAAATCACCTGGAAGCAAGCACTCCTAGGTGAAGCGAGCGACTCCTCAACGACACTATGGAATGCTATTAGAGGGGAAACCCTCTGGAAGATTTGGAAGGAGTGGTGTGCCTGCAACTTTGGACACCCTCCAAAAGAGTGGTCCATCGAGAAGTCTCTGCTCCTCCTTGGCTAAAGAGTCTCCAACTGCAATAGGTCCCCACCTTTTAGGCACCATAAAGTGTTTCTCATCGAGAACAACAAGCTTAAACCCAAGTGGGCCCTCCATGAAGGGGACGAGAGGGTAATTAACCTCCTTTGCAACATACATTCTCTAGATTCACAAGTTATGCCCCCACTTTGTGGGATTCAGGGGTTCCAAGGGCACTAATCCCATTCACCTGTATCATTTTCTTTTTTAATTAAAGTCTCGGAGAGTAGGCCAAGGCCGAACTTTCTTTTTATAAAAAATATATATAAAATATGACAAAACGGGGAAGAATGCTTGTGGCGCTTGATCTTCCAAAGGGTTTTTGCTGTAATGCGTTCCAAAGAAATTTCAACCTATTCCAAGAAAAGAGAAGTGGCCTAAGGAGGGACAATGTTAAAGTGCAAGGCTTTGAAGGTGGTCCGAATTCCTCTTTGGAGGATCATGCTCATGATGGCAGATCTCTCACCTTGAATGACAGGATTTCATATGCTATGGTCCTCACATCCCATCTACTTCTTGAGCACATTATGTTCCATATCCTAATACATTTTGCATGCAATTTCACCTCTTAAAAGCTCAAAGCACCTCTTTGATCAAGCTCCTCCCGTCCATAGTAGGCTTTCGGGATGGAGGCAATATGATATCCGCCCTCTTCCAAGCAAGTGTATGAGCTCTAAAAGGAACCCAATACCCACATGCCAACCTCAGGTCGAGCGTAATGTCTTGGAGTTGCAGTATATGTTGTTCCCAAATTACAAACGATCCCTCCAACTGTTAATGGATGTGCTACTTGAATGTTGGGACAACATGGACTTACTGCTGTGGAACATTTGCAGAGGACACATTCTATGGTTTATTTGGCTCAGTAGGAATAATCCCATCTTTTGTAAAGGAAATAGAAATTTCCTCATTACCCTCCCCTTTCTTTTGAGGAAGGTTTCAGTGAAATGTATTCAATGTATTACCAAAGCCCCCAAACCCTATGAAGATATTCATAGAATGCTTTCTGAATGTAAATTCTCTAGATGGAGATCTCTTATCTCCCCGTTCTACTCTAGCCAAAAAAGAAATTTCTTGGTTGACGTTCCTTTTGGAACTCATTACAGCAAAGAAACCCTTTGGAAGATCAAGCGCCACAAGCATTGTGCCCCATTGTCAAATTTTTTATATTTTTTTTTAATATAAAGGAAGTTCAGCAATAGCCTACTCTCCCGGACTTGAATTAAATAAAGAAAAGTACAAGAGAAGGGGACTAGTGCCCACGGGACCCCCCAAATCCCACAAAGCAGGGGAAGCTTTTACAGAGCTTAGATGACATTACAAAGAAGGTTAATTACCCTCTCATCACCCTCATGTGGGGCCCACTTGGGTTTAAGCTTGTTATCGATCAAAAGGAGTACTTGATGATGCCTAAAGGGGGGGGATTTTTTACAGTTGACGATCCTTTTGCCAAGGAGGAATAGCGATTTCTCAATTGACCACTCCTTGGGGGAGTCACCGAAGTTGAAAGCACATCTTTCCCGCCAGATTTTCCATAGGACCTCCCCTCTCATGGCGTTCCAGAGAGTCGCGGAGCAGCCGATCGCTTCTCCCAGCAGGGCTTGCTGCCAACTGAGACGTTTTTGAAGTCTAATTCTCTTTCCAACCACCTGCCAGAGTCTGTTGGAGTTGGGGCAGGTAAAGAAGATGTGTGAAACATCTTCGATAGACTGGTGGCAGCGTTTGCACCAGGGAGGGATCCCACAAATTTTGCTAACCTTAAGGTTGGTCCAGATTCCATGATGAAGGATTTGCCATAAGAGGACAGACTTTTTGATTTCTATGAGGGGGTGCCAGATAGCCATGAACTTCATGTCCCACCGAAGCCGCGTCCATGACAGGCACCACTTTTTGTTGAGGTTAACCTGATAGTCGATCGTTTCTTTGATGTTCGGGACTTTTGATAGGCTATTCCCATTGTGCCATTTGAGACCAAGCGAGCTCGACATGTCATGTCCCATGAGCAGGCGAACTTTGTGTCGGTCCCAGGCGAGACATCTGCTTTGCAACGTGTTCCATTCTTCATGCGAAATGTTGATGCTAGGATCAATATCCTCAAAGTTGATCCAGCGGTTGGTGTCTTGTTTCCAGAGATGTTTCCATTTTTTGAAGCCTTTGTTCCATAGCTTCTTGGCATTTTGAATGTTCCAAGATTCCACACTCCGGATGCCATGGATCGGAAACCAGATAGAATCGTTTTGTCTGATACCGGCAGCCCACTTCCAGTCTTCACTTATTCTTGTGAAGCTTTTGACTTTATTCCAACTCTTCCAAAGGGAGCACACCAGATTAGAGCCTTTCGGGAAGACGGGGATCGGGGAAAACAACAAGGTCAAGATGTCAAGATTCTTCCAATTTGGGAAGCCCATGAGCGCCAACTCATTCTTGTTTCTGAAGATCAGCTTGGCCCACGAGGCCTCCCCGTTGCACCAAGCCTTAATCATCCATTTGGCCGACAGTTTGTTAGCCATGCACCCAATGTCCAAGATACCAAGTCCCCCACTATCTCTATGGCTGGTGCAGATGGACCATTTGATTTTAGGCACCCCCCTCCTATTGTGGTCGCCCGTCCAAAGGAAGTTTCTACAAATACTATCCAGTTTGGACAGATCATGCTCTTTCGGTCTCCAACAAGAAAGGAAATAAATGGTAGATGATAAGAGGAACGTGTTGATAACCATAGCACGACCAGCAAGATTGATTTGCATACTTCTCCAATAGTTAAGCTTGTTTTCGAGTTTGGCAAGCACCCAGTTCCACCGCTGTTCCATAGATACGCCAAACCCCAAGGGAATCCCAAGAAGCCGAAAAATTTGGCCCTGCGGAATGATTTGACAGCCGTGATCAATGAGAAGGTCGGGCTGTGACCCACCAATAGCTCTAAAGGTGGTCTTAGAGTGGTTGATTATGGATCCAGAGGCTTCACAAAAAGTAGCAAGACACTTCCAGAACGTCTCAAGGCTGGTACTATCATTGTGCACAAAAGCGTTCATATCATCGGCAAAAAGTCTCATGGTGATCTCACTGTGGTCATGTGGCAAACAAAGGCCTTTAATGTTACCAACTTCCACCTGATGCTCCACCAGCCTGCTAAGCCCTTCTGTGGCAATGGCAAAGAGAAGGGGAGCCAATGGGCACCCTTGTCTGATAGATCTTCTAAGTTTGATCACCTTTGAAAGATTTCCATTAATGTTAATTTGGGTCGATGCGTTTCCGAGAAGGGTCGCGATCATCTTGGTGAATTTCTGACTACATCCAAGATCTTGTAGCGACTGTAGAATATAGTCCCATTCTAGCCTGTCGTAGGCTTTATCAAAGTCGATCTTGAGGAAAACAACTTCTTGTTTAGACTCATTTGCAAATTCAAGACCTTCCCAGATATCTATAATGGTTTCCAAAATTGACCTGCCTTTGATGAAACCTTTTTGGTCCTCGCTTAACCACGCTCTCAAGTGGCAAGAGATTCTGTTGGCAATGACTTTGGCGATGATCTTGTATCCTGTTTGGAGCATTGTAATGGGACGCCAGTTCTCTATTCTGTTCTTTTCCCCTTTTTTGTGTACTAACTTGATAATGCCATTGTTGAGACAAGAAGGAAGCGCGCCAAACTTGAGTGCCTCTTGCCAAACCAAACGAAGAGGGGTGGCAACCACCAACTTGAAGGATGTGAAGAACTCATTAGTGAGCCCGTCGGGTCCCGGGCTTTTACCTGAGGGGAGGGCATCAATGACCTCAATGATTTCTGCTTCAGAGATAGAGGCATGAAGAAGAGAGTGAAGGTTGGGTGGTATCCTGTGGGGGGAAACCCTAGATATGGCAGCCATACAGTCCCTTCTATGGTGGGAGAGGGGGTTTGAGGTCCCCAGGAGTCTCGTGAAGTGCCCTTCAATGATCCCAAAATTATCTTCTTCCGTATTGCATACATTGCCATTTGCGTCCAGCAATAAGGGGATCGATTCTCTGTTGTGTTTCCTTTTGAGGATACGGCACATCTCTTTGGTGGGTTTGTCGGCTTTGCCAGCCCACCACTCCTTGAAGAAAATTTGCAAATTTTTCCTTTGTATCTCTTCCTCGTATCTCAACAGCGCTCTGATCTTTCGAAGTCCTTTCTGGTCTTGAGATTTTCCTTTGTTCACTTCCTCCTCGAGCCGCCAGAGTCTATGATATAGAGCTTCTCTACGAGCCCGCCGCACAGTCTCAAGCATCTTCCTGGATCTAATCATGATCTCTCGTGACTTATCGACCGCACTTCTCCAACACTTGGTTGGGGACAAGCCAGAGGCGAATGCCTCCTTCCACACGTCAGAAATTTCTTGATGGACGGAGGGGAGAGAGAAGGAGGGCACACTGGCATGGAACCACGGAGCCTTACGGATCTTGGTGGGGGGTTGAAAAGTGATGACGATCGGGTAGTGATCAGAGATGGTGAGGTCGGTGCGTTGCGAGAGGGAGGGGTGGCCCCACTGATGAGTAAAACTCTAAGAAATGTAGCATCTATCAAGTCTAGCTTTCCTCAGGTCCTCGCCTGCTTGGAGATTTGACCAAGAAAAGCCCTTCGAGTCTTTGAATTCGACCAAATCCAAGTGTAGTTTAGTTTTGTCCCACGTTTCTTTCTCCCAACTATCGATGACCCTGCCCTTGCCCATCCATCTGTCCATAGGGTCCTCAACCATGTTGAAGTCACCACAAATAAGCACGTTGTGGGGGAGCGAGTCCAAGGAGGCCCAAGTGTTAAGTCTCTCTAACTCCCCATTAGGGGCATACAAAGAAACTAAAGTAAAACAAAAGGGAGCACCGAAAGAAACAGCAATCCATCGATGGCATACATCTTCAATGGAGTTCTCAAGCTTTTCAAACCAGAGTTGATTAATACCGATTACCGTTCTAGCGGACCCCCGCTGATGCGCCGTTGAAATCCAAACATGGGTCGAGGAGACATGTCTAAGCCGTTTCTGGAGGTCTTCTCCGTCAATTTTAATCTCTTGAATACATATAAAATCTGGGTTTAGGCTAATGTCGTGAAGCCATTGACCAATGATGATCGCTCTTGAGGGGTCGGTTAGCCCTCTAGCATTTAACGAGATGATGATCATTGTCGTAGTGAGCCCTCTTTGCGGGAGGGAGCTTTGTCCTTTCTTTTCTTGGATTCATCTTTCTTTTTTGCTCGGATCGGATCCCGAGTTAGCATTAGGTTCTTGTGGGGGCTTTTCCACGGTAACTCCATAGGTTGTTTTCCTTTGCGGGATGCCTCCTGCTGGGAAGAACTGGGCACCGTTTTCAGCTCCGTTTCCGGAATAGTCGATCCGATGATGGAGCTTTCACTATTCATGTTATCTTCGTTGCTAGTAGTAAAACCGTCTTCTTTGCTTGTAGTGTAACCCTCCTGCAAGGTTTCTTTACTGTCAGGGATCTCTAGGCCTTTGACGTCGGTGTCCACCTCAAGTTGGTTCCCACCTGGGTAGTCAAACTCATTGATTTCCTTTTCCAGATTGCAATACAAGTTGCTGGAGGGGGTAACTGACATGTTGTTTCGCTCAGAGGTTGCCCTAGGGCTTCTTTTCCTTCTTCTTCTGACTTCGATGAACCCATCTGCATCAGCTTCTGGATTAAGGGGACCCTTGAATTCCTCTACTTTCGTCGAGTGATTCAATGCTCCATTGCTATCTTGAGCATTTTTGGGGGCTTCTTGATTTCGCTTGCTTTTTCGTCTCAAAGGGCAATCTTTGATCCTGTGACCTTGTTGGCCACAACGAAAGCACGCGTTGGGGAGGTTTTTGTAACTGATGTCTTGCTCCCATACATCCCCTTCGCCCAAGTCCAGTTTGATCTTCGATGGGAGTGGCATACTGAGGTCAGCCTCGACACAGATTTGAGGGTGCCACCGAGCGTTGAACGAGTGTCTAGCACCTTCATAAATGAGACCACCAATGTCCTCGCGTGAGGCCAACGGCTTGCCGATAGGAGCAACGATGTCCCACACGAAGTTGTACAAGAAGTATGGCAGGTTAGGGAGCTCAACCCAGAGAGGGTACCGAAGCGATTTCGATTTGTCGGGAGTAAAATCGGGGGACCATCTGAATAGGCACAGGGTTGCCCGGCCGAGTTGCCAAGTTCCGACACTAAGGGCTCGAAACGCCATATCTTCATTTTCAAAGACTAGCAGCAAGTGGCTTGCCGGTAAAAACTGACACTTACAAACAACTAGCCCTCGGGGGAACCACTCGTTGCGAAGCCACTGTCGCACAGTTTCGAGCGGGGGCTTAGGGCCGAACATTTGGCCGACGAGGCAAACTTTCTTGAGCTCCTCCTGAGTTGATAGAATTGCGGATCTACTGAGGGAGACCAAGGGGGGTTCAGCACTCTCGAGGGCCCCTAGGGCGGCACAAGAGCCCCCCTCCAACAAAGAGGCCATGTTATCGGTCTCCCCGGGAGGAGGGGCCAGGTTACTTCTCACAAGAGAGGGGGTCGCCAAATCCATGGCAAAAGAGGGGCACCCCGAACTCTCTCAACTCCTTCGGTTGAATAATTGGTAATCCACCTTTGGAAGCCTTGAGTGTGCAACTATTAAGTCTATTTTGTTTAGCTTTGAACAGCTGAACAGAGTGAAAGGTCTCGAATCTCGATGATGCTAAGAGAAGAAACGTGGAGCCCTTAAAATAATGAATGTTTCAAAGGAAAAGCGAGAAAAAAGATGCCCCATGGCAATAATCCACGCGTCCGTGAGTCCCGCAGAACCTCTGGAATTTAGAGTAATACTTTTAAATATTCCATGTGTTATTAATGCACTTTGGCGACCACCAAAAGCGAACGCGAGGTTAGCCAGAGCTAATGACACATCGCCACGTGCCCGTCAAACAAAAGGCGTGGTGATCGATATGTTAGACCCACGTGAATCGTCATTCGCGAGCGGCACCCCAATCAATCGCGAGTCGCAATGCCCCAAACCCCTCAGTCGCGATGGGCCCCCATCAGTCGCCGATGGACCCAAAGGTGCCGATCGTCTATCGTCCCCAGTCAATCGCCGATGGACTGAAACCCGTCAGTCGTCAAACCCGTCAATCGCCGATTGTCCCAGTCAGTCGCGACGGACTGATTCATTTGTTGTCGATCGTCCCCAGTCAATCGCCGATAGACCGAAACCCATCAGTCGTCAAACCCGTCAATCGCCGATTGTCCGAGTCAGTCGCGACGGACTGATTCATTTGGTGATGCGAAGTGAAGTTCGTAATTTTTTATATTTTTCAATGAGGGTGATATGATGAAAGTAAAGGGGATTGATGCCATTGAGTGTGTGTGTGTGTGTGTGAGAGGTTAGTCTCCTATCCTACCACATTCAGTCCATGCTTCTTTGTCAATGAACAAGTGTCCTCAACTGTCACAGCCTGTTTTTCTATCCAGCCCTTTTCAGTGCTTGGGGGGTATGCCCTGTGGCGCCAAATTGTGCGCAACTATGAGGGGTACTAGTACTCCTCATACCAAGCTCTCATTGCCTTCTTCAACACGAGTTGCTAATCGAATATAAACGTGTTCTGGCAATCTTCTTGGTGTCCCTTGTGTTGGCTCATGCATTTTGTGGGTTTGAACGTCTCAAGTGGTATCAGAGCAACGACCCTAGGGGAAGCCTCTGGACGGGCGGACTGTCACACCAGTGCTGGCAGCGCCATCTAACGTCCCGGGCCCATCCGTGGGAAGTTCTTTTGACGTCGCAAGAGGTATTTTGCCCTCCCTCCCTCCCTCAAGCAAGGCAACCCCTTGCCCCCCCCCCCCCCCCCCCCCCCCCCCCCCCCCCCCCCCCCCCCCCCCCCCCCCTCCAAGCAAGGCACCCCCTTGCCCCCTCCCCCCCCCCCCCCCCCTTCCTCCAAGCAAGGCAACCCCTTGCCCTCCCGCCGTCCCCGCGCTATCTACCGTTGCAACCGCGCTAGCCGCTGCCGTCCCGTGCTATCCAACGCCGAATCCCGTTTACCCCGTGAACCTTCCCCTCGCCGCTAGGTGCCCGCGTGCCCTAGACTCCCTCCTCCTAGGCTCTCTCTCTCCCTTCCGAGTTGCCGCCGGTTGGCTACACGCCACCATGGCCAGCGAACACGACGTTGGCACGGCCGGTCTAACTTCGGGGACGGAACGCGCCAAGAACGTGACTGAACGGCGCCGCCGTCACAAAGCCCAACGGGCTGCATTAGAAGAGGAACTCAATCGCCTTCTCTTGGTGAACGCCGAGCTACATGAACGGCTCCAGGAGGCCGAACTACGGGCCATACAAAGTGGAGAAGCGGATCAATGAAGTCACTTATAGCTTGGAGCTTCCCGACAACGTGCAATTTCACAATGCCTTTCACGTCAGCCTCCTGAAGCGGTTCAAACCCGACTCCAAGTACGGACGCGAGATCCCGGTGCTGCACGACGGAGAGAACCAGTTCGAGGCCGAAGCTATCTTACGGGACCGGATCACTCGCGATGGTCCCCAATTCCTCATTAAATTCAAAGGACGACCCTTAGTCGATTCGGACTGGCTTCCGGCCAACACTTTTGGGCCCGACCATCCATTAGTTCGCAAGTATTATCGCCACACTTAAAGCCCCATGTAATGTTCCCAAATTTTTGTAATCACACCAACTTTTGTAAGACCCGAACCCGCTTGTTGAGGACACCAAGCTCTTCAAGCCGGGGGAGGATGTCACAGCCTGTTTTTCTATCCAGCCCTTTTCAGTGCTTGGGGGGTATGCCCTGTGGCGCCAAATTGTGCGCAACTATGAGGGGTACTAGTACTCCTCATACCAAGCTCTCATTGCCTTCTTCAACACGAGTTGCTAATCGAATATAAACGTGTTCTGGCAATCTTCTTGGTGTCCCTTGTGTTGGCTCATGCATTTTGTGGGTTTGAACGTCTCATCAACGTCCTTCAAGAATCAGCAAATTGCAATATGACGTGCCCCACGACACGTGATAGGGATGAGTGAACGAATCAGGAAAATACTTAATTAAATGTACGTGTTCTGTGTCGTCTCTGGCTGCTTTTCTTTTTTTTTTTTTTTTTTTTGCACGAAAAGCTTTTATTGTCCTCAAAAAGCAAAAGCAAACTAGCTTTCCTATCTGATAGCTTTTTTAAGGATTTACATGGCATCATGTTAACACTTCTCAGGAAGGTTGGACGAAGATAAATCGTTTTTTTTTTTTTTTGTTTGGCGCACCTTTCCAAACGACGAGATTGGAGTTTCAGTACACATAAATTGCTCCTTGGTAATGAGCTTGTCTTTTATTTTGACCTGTGATTTGTTGCGGATGAGCTTCTACTTGTTTGGAACTCTTACTTCATGTTCTAACTAGAGTTGGTTGGGCCCATTGATAACTCTTTAGGCTGCAAACCAAGCACCTTCAAACATGACCTGAGTTGGCCGTAGAACCATCTCTACCTTGAAAAGATCTTCAGGTTAGATTATCTTTGAGCTATTCTATCAGTTGCTCTTGACTTTTCGATTAAATAATCATTCGACCCCATGCACTTCTTACTCTCTTGTTCTTGTTTAAGAATAAAGATCAAGAGAGTCCATGAAATTGTAGACCAAAATATACATGTACCATGGGATGTCGATAAAGAAAGATATAACTGATATATTCTCTGAAGAGAAAGAGTACCATTCTTTAATCATTAACCAATGAAAAAGGGCTCACATCAAGACTTTTCTTTATGTGCTTACCATTCAAGTAGCTTCTCTCTTATCAGCTTGAATGAAGGTAGTTGGAATCCTCTTGTTTACAATGGGTGAGAGTTGAAGGTGGATGCAATGCATGAAGGAAAATTGAATAGAGATTCGAACGGTCAACTTGGATTCACTATGAGAAGAGGAGACAATAGTACACTTAAAGTCTGCCGTGTACAAAACTCTGCACAATGTATGGCATACATAAGAAATTGTGAAGAAAAGTTCATAACCAAATCACTTATGGAACCATGGGGAACATTAACGCCCCAACAACATATGTCAATCAAAAGAAGTCCAAAGAACTTCAAGATATGCAAGAATTCACCCGTTCAACAAAAACGAAGTATATCGAACAAAAGAGGTAACAAGCAAGAACGTTAGAAGAGGAATAAAACTCCTTCCTCTCTATTACCCAAGGCATCTTCTTGATAGGATAAACCTCTTTCCATCCCACCTTTGTGATGGGGGTTTCCCTTCAATTGTTTTTATGTGATCCCTCATATTAGGAGACAACTCCCAAACCTTATGCATCTTCTAGATCATGAAGAGAATGTCGAAATTTTGAAGCTTGACAATAAGTTGAGATAAATTTGTGAAGATTATGCCAAAAGAGGATGGATTCCTTTCGTTTCATTAAAGGATGTTAAAACCTCTTGACTTCAAATCACATCCAATCCTTTACCGATGAAGGCTTCATTTCCCATTGAATTTTGTATGAAATGTGTCCTCTCTATAACCCAAGGCATCTCCTTGATAGGATAGAATTCTTTCCATCCCACCTTTGGGATGGTTGTTTCCCTTGAACTGCTTTTATGTGATCCCTGATATTAGGACACAACTCCCGTTGATGATCCAAACTATCATAACTCTATTTCAGCATGGGATTGATGTCTCTTTTGTCCACAAAAACTTGAATTATATTAAGAAGAAATAAGTTACAAGAGATCTAGGAAGAGATATAGAGAAGTTTGATGAGTATGCAATCTCCTTTGTGGGGGATCCATTCCCCTTTTTAGCTTCTATCCTTTGATTATAAAGAATATTGAGTGTTTAAAGGGTGAACACTCTTAATTTTCTTAATTCTTTAGTTTAACGAACTAAGGGAATGTTCAAGGGAAGAGGCCTTAGGAAATCTCCTTGAATTTACTATGCATCGATCCTTCCAAATCTTCCATAGAGCTTCATTTGTTATAAGTTTCCGAAGTGTTGTTGAGAAATCCACCACATTGTGTAAGTTGTAATATCTTACAACTAGGAGATCATTTCTACATGAATAGTAATAGAATCTAGAAATTTTAGATAGGTAAATAGATACATAGATAGATAGATAAATAAATCATAAATAAGGAAAAGCTTACAAGAAAGTTATAGAGAAATATTGTTGATGTGCAGTACATGACACACTCATACACCTTTAATCTTTCAAATCCACAAAGATTAGACCTTTTCTTAATTGCAGTCGGTGGGATAAGGAGAGGAGATGGACAGATGTCTTGTAAAGTTTCCTCTATCAACTCCCCACTTCCGTGATCATCCAAATATGAGATCCATGGGTTTTGAAATGCAAAATATGATTATATAATGGAAACCTTCAAATAGAGTTGTTCATGGAGATGGCGCGTCGTCATAGCAAGAACACTATGGCGGATATTTGAGCTTTAGCCAAATAGTCACACGGTGATCCATCCAAGAATGATTAATCAGAGGTAGAGCACGAAACACATCAGAGCATTGTGTCATCGTCCAACCGGAATGCTCAGTTGCAGTCAGAGCATTGATGGACTTTACTGTCGGAACTAAACAACAAAAAAGGAGGCGATATTTTTCGGAGTTCCTGCTCTGACTGACATACGCAGAGTTCCTGCTCTGACTGACATACGCAGGTCGGGGTTCCTGAGTTTAAGGCGCTCTGCCAAGTTCGAAGCTCGAAGACTGAGTAAAAGCTACAATCCAAGATCCGCAGGTGACTCTTACCGGCATTTCAGTGATGTTACTGCCGGAGAGATCAAGCACTCGAAGTTTGATAAAGCATCGGAAGTGCAATGTCTGACAGACGCGACTGTAAAGCGTCTGCAAGGAGAGGTGAAAAATCTACGCGCTGCTGAATCTTTTTGGCTGCGATCGTCTCTCCGGGCGGCTGGTATCGCGATACCTCCACTGGAGGTGTCGTCGGTACCTCCTTGGGTTGAGACTTGCATCGCGATACGATTCTGGTGGGTGTATCGTCACGCTTCCCTTAGTTCTGGGTTGAGCACGCGTTACGATACCAGCCCCTCCTGGTGTGGTCGCGACTCGCGATACCTGGTTGAGGTGGGATGCCTTCACGATACCGATATCCTCTTGTTGTGCCCTCGCGATACCAGGCTTAGGAAGACACGCGATTTGATATCAGACTCTAGGCTTCACGATACGTGGGTTTTGGCGTGAGCGTGCGCTTCGTTGCTAGCCAGTGAGTCTGCCTTTTTGTGAAGTTATCAAATTCCACCGCTGCGTCTCATGGCCTTTTGTCTCCTCCTCCTCCTCTTGTGATCTTTTGTCCGCTTGAGCTTCAAGCTTGAGGTTTACGATGGATTTGGCGACCCCCTCTCTTATGAGAAGTAACCTGGCCCCTCCTCCCGGGGAGACCGATAACCTGGCCTCTTTGTTGGAGGGGGGTTCATGTGCCACCCTAGGGGCCTTCGAGAGTGCTGAACCCCCCTTGATCTCCCTCAATAGATCCGCAATTTTGTCAACTCAGGAGGAGCTCAAGAAAGTTTGCCTCGTCGGCCAAATGTTCGGCCCTAAGCCCCCGCTCGAAACTGTGCGACAGTGGCTTCGCAACGAGTGGTTCCCCCACGGGCTAGTTGTTTGTAAGTGTCAGTTCTTACCGGCAAGCCACTTGCTGCTAGTCTTTGAAAATGAAGATATGGTGTTTCGAGCCCTTAGTGTCGGAACTTGGCGACTCGGCCGGGCGACCCTGTGCCTATTCAGATGGTCCCCTGATTTTACTCCCGACAAATCGAAATCGCTTCGGTACCCTCTCTGGGTTGAGCTCCCTAACCTGCCATACTTCTTGTACAACTTCGTGTGGGACATCGTTTCTCCTATCGGCAAGCCGTTGGCCTCACGCGAGGACATTGGTGGTCTCATTTATGAAGGTGCAAGACACTCGTTCAACGCTCGGTGGCACCCTCAAATCTGTGTCGAGGCTGACCTCAGTATGCCACTTCCATCGAAGATCAAACTGGACTTGGGCGAAGGGGATGTATGGGAGCAAGACATCAGTTACAAAAACCTTCCCAACGCGTGCTTTCGTTGTGGCCAACAAGGTCACAGGATCAAAGATTGCCCTTTGAGACGAAAAAGCAAGCGAAATCAAGAAGCCCCCAAAAATGCTCAAGATAGCAATGGAGCATTGAATCACTCGACGAAAGTAGAGGAATTCAAGGGTCCCCTTAATCCAGAAGCTGATGCAGACGGGTTCATCGAAGTCAGAAGAAGAAGGAAAAGAAGCCCTAGGGCAACTGCTGAGCGTAACAACACGTCAGTTACCCCCCCCCCAGCAACTTGTATTGCAATCTGGAAAAGGAAATCAATGAGTTTGACTACCCAGGTGGGAACCAACTTGAGGTGGACACCGACGTCAAAGGTCTAGAGATCCCTGACAGTAAAGAAACCTTGCAGGAGGGTTACACTACAAGCGAAGAAGACGGCTTTACTACTAGCAACGAAGATAACATGGATAGTGAAAGCTCCATCATCGGATCAACTATTCCGGAAACGGAGCTGAAAACAGTGCCGAGTTCTTCCCAGCAGGAGGCATCCCGCAAAGGAAAACAACCTATGGAGTTACCGTGGAAAAGCCCCCACAAGAACCTAATGCTAACTCCGGATCCGATCCGAGCGAAAAAGAAAGATGAATCCAAGAAAAGAAAGGACAAAGCTCCCTCCCGCAAAGAGGGATCACTACGACAATGATCATCATCTCGTTAAATGCTAGAGGGCTAACCGACCCCTCAAGAGCGATCATCATTGGTCAATGGCTTCGCGACATTAGCCTAAACCGAGATCTTATATGTATTCAAGAGATTAAAATTGACGGAGAAGACCTCCAGAAACGGCTTAGACATGTCTCCTCGACCCATGTTTGGATTTCAACGGCGCATCAGCGGGGGTCCGGTGGAACGGTAATCGGTATTAATCAACTCTGGTTTGAAAAGCTTGAGAACTCCATTGAAGATGAACGCCATCGATGGATTGCTGTTTCTTTCGGTGCTCCCTTTTGTTTTACTTTAGTTTCTTTGTATGCCCCTAATGGGGAGTTAGAGAGACTTAACACTTGGGCCTCCTTGGACTCGCTCCCCCACAACGTGCTTATTTGTGGTGACTTCAACATGGTTGAGGACCCTATGGACAGATGGATGGGCAAGGGTAGGGTCATCGATAGTCGGGAGAAAGAAACGTGGGACAAAACTAAACTACACTTGGATTTGGTCGAATTCAAAGACTCGAAGGGCTTTTCTTGGTCAAATCTCCAAGCAGGCGAGGACCTGAGGAAAGCTAGACTTGATAGATGCTACATTTCTCAGAGTTTTACTCATCAGTGGGACCACCCTTCCCTCTCGCAACGCACCGACCTCACCATCTCTGATCACTACTCGATCGTCATCACTTTTCAACCCCCCACCAAGATCTGTAAGGCTCCGTGGTTCCATGCGAGTGTGCCCTCCTTCTCTCTCCCCTCCGTCCATCAAGAAATTTCTGATGTGTGGAAGGAGGCATTCGCCTCTGGCTTGTCCCCAGCCAAGTGTTGGAGAAGTGCGGTCGATAAGTCACGACAGATCATGATTAGATCCAGGAAGATGCTAGATACTGTGCGGCGGGCTCGTAGAGAAGCTCTATATCATAGACTCTGGCGGCTCGAGGAGGAAGTGAACAAAGGAAAATCTCAAGCCCAGAAAGGACTTCGAAAAATCAGAGCGCTGCTGAGATACGAGGAAGAGATACAAAGGAAAAATTTGCAAATTTTCTTCAAGGAGTGGTGGGCTGGCAAAGCCGACAAACCCACCAAAGAGATGTGCCGTATCCTCAAAAGGAAACACAACAGAGAATCGATCCCCTTATTGCTATACGCAAATGGCAATGTATGCAATACGGAAGAAGATAATTTTGGGATCATTGAAGGGCACTTCACGAGACTCTTGGGGACCTCAAACCCCCTCTCCCACCATAGAAGGGACTGTATGGCAGCCATATCTAGGGTTTCCCCCCACAGGATACCACCCAACCTTCACTCTCTGCTTCATGCCTCTATCTCTGAAGCCGAAATCATTGAGGTCATTGATGCCCTCCCCTCAGGTAAAAGCCCGGGACGCGACGGGCTCACTAATGAGTTCTTTAAATCCTTCAAGTTGGTGGTTGCCACCCCTCTTCGTTTGGTTTGGCAAGAGGCACTCAAGTTTGGCGCGCTTCCTTCTTGTCTCAACAATGGCATTATCAAGTTAGTACACAAAAAAGGGGAAAAGAACAAAATAGAGAATTGGCGTCCCATTACAATGCTCCAAACAGGATACAAGATCATCGCCAAAGTCATTGCCAACAGAATCTCTTGCCACTTGAGAGCGTGGTTAAGCGAGGACCAAAAAGGTTTCATCAAAGGCAGGTCAATTTTGGAAACCATTATAGATATCTGGGAAGGTCTTGAATTTGCAAATGAGTCTAAACAAGAAGTAGTTTTCCTCAAGATCGACTTTGATAAAGCCTACGACAGGCTAGAATGGGACTATATTCTACAGTCGCTACAAGATCTTGGATGTAGTCAGAAATTCACCAAGATTATCGCGACCCTTCTCGAAAACGCATCGACCCAAATTAACATTAATGGAAATCTTTCAAAGGTGATCAAACTTAGAAGATCTATCAGACAAGGGTGCCCATTGGCTCCCCTTCTCTTTGCCATTGCCACGGAAGGGCTTAGCAAGCTGGTGGAGCATCAGGTGGAAGCTGGTAACATTAAAGGCCTTCGTTTGCCGCATGACCACAGTCAGATCACCATGAGACTTTTTGCCGATGATATGAACGCTTTTGTGCAGAATGATAGTACCAGCCTTGAGACGTTCTGGAAGTGTCTTTCTACTTTCTGTGAAGCCTCTGGTTCCATAATCAACCACTCTAAGACCGCCTTTAGAGCTATTGGTGGGTCACAGCCCGACCTTCTCATTGATCATGGCTGTCAAATCATTCCGCAGGGCCAAATTTTTCGGCTTCTTGGGATTCCCTTGGGGTTTGGCGTCTCTATGGAACAGCGGTGGAACTGGGTGCTTGCCAAACTCGAAAACAAGCTTAACTATTGGAGAGGTATGCAAATCAATCTTGCTGGTCGTGCTATGGTTATCAACACGTTCCTCTTATCATCTACCATTTATTTCCTTTCTTGTTGGAGACCGAAAGAGCATGATCTTTCCAAACTGGATAGTATTTGTAGAAACTTCCTTTGGACGGGTGACCACAATAGGAGGGGGGTGCCTAAAATCAAATGGTCCATCTGCACCAGCCATAGAGATAGTGGGGGACTTGGTATCTTGGACATTGGGTGCACGGCTAACAAACTGTCGGCCAAATGGATGATTAAGGCTTGGTGCAACGGGGAGGCCTCGTGGGCCAAGCTGATCTTCAGAAACAAGAATGAGTTGGCGCTCATGGGTTTCCCAAATTGGAAGAATCTTGACATCTTGACCTTGCTGTTTTCCCTGATCCCCGTCTTCCCGAAAGGCTCTAATCTGGTGTGCTCCCTTTGGAAGAGTTGGAATAAAGTCAAAAGCTTCACAAGAATAAGTGAAGACTGGAAGTGGGCTGCCGGTATCAGACAAAACGACTCTATCTGGTTTCCGATCCATGGCATCCGGAGTGTGGAATCTTGGAACATTCAAAATGCCAAGAAGCTATGGAACAAAGGCTTCAAAAAATGGAAACATCTCTGGAAACAAGACACCAACCGCTGGATCAACTTTGAGGATATTGACCCTAGCATCAACATTTTGCATGAAGAATGGAACACTTTGCAAAGCAGATGTCTCGCCTGGGACCGACACAAAGTTCGCCTTCTCATGGGACACGACAAGTCGAGCTCGCTTGGTCTCAAATGGCACAATGGGAATAGCCTATCAAAAATCCCGAACATCAAAGAAACGATCGACTATCAGGTTAACCTCAACAAAAAGTGGTGCCTGTCATGGACGTGGCTTCGGTGGGACATGAAGTTCATGGCTATCTGGCACCCCCTCATAGAAATCAAAAAGTCTGTCCTCTTATGGCAAATTCTTCATCATGGAATCTGGACCAACCTTAAGGCTAGCAAAATTTGTGGGATCCCTCCCTGGTGCAAACGCTGCCACCGGTCTATCGAAGATGTTTCACACATCTTCTTTACCTGCCCCCACTCCAACAGACTCTGGCAGGTGGTTGGGAAGAGAATTAGACTTCAAAAACGTCTCAGTTGGCAGCAAGCCCTGCTGGGAGAAGCGATCGGCTGCTCCGCGACTCTCTGGAATGCCATCAGAGGGGAGGTCCTATGGAAAATCTGGCGGGAAAGATGTGCTTTCAACTTCGGTGACTCCCCCAAGGAGTGGTCAATTGAGAAATCGCTGTTCCTCCTTGGCAAAAGGATTGTCAACTGTAAAAAATCCCCCCCCTTTAGGCATCATCAAGTACTCCTTTTGATCGATAACAAGCTTAAACCCAAGTGGGCCCCACATGAGGGTGATGAGAGGGTTATTAACCTTCTTTGAAATGTCATCTAAGCTCTGTAAAAGCTTCCCCTGCTTTGTGGGATTTGGGGGGTCCCGTGGGCACTAGTCCCCTTCTCTTGTACTTTTCTTTATTTAATTCAAGTCCGGGAGAGTAGGCTATTGCCGAACTTCCTTTATATTAAAATATGAGATCCATGTAGTGTAGAAAGTCATCAAAGAAACAGATCGATTCCTCGATCAAAGAAAAAAACCGACCACTTGATCAAAGAAAAAGATCAACCCCACAATCAAGGGAAAAAGATCAACTCCATGATCAAGCAAAAAAGATCAAATCCGCAATCATTAAGAGAAAAAGATAAATTCACTAACCAAGAGAAAAAAAAAGCTTGAACCCTTGATCAAAGAAAGTGATCGAACCCTCCATCAAAGAAAAAGATCAATCTCTTGATCAAGGAAAAAGATTGATCTCTCAATAAAAAAGGGTCAATTTCAACATCGTCTCCAACTCCAAGTCAAGCCCATAGGAAATCAAGAGGGAAAACTAGTCAGAAAAAATGGTAAAATCTCCATCTTTACTTATCCAAATTCAGCATATGATGGCTCTTTTCCAAGCTAACAAGAAGAGTTGAAGGGTGCACCATACTAAATCAGCAAGAGGAAACATCTTCAACTTTGTATAGAGCCAAAAATGGCTATTCCCTCTCAATAGATTAAAATTTTTAGCACAAAATAACTTGTAATATTGAGAAAAGAACAAAAGAACTTATTAGCCTAGTGATAGTAGACATGAAACAAAGAAACTAACAATTGTGAGACATCAAAAGTGAGCAAGAAGGAGTCACCAAGGAGCCATGAAGGGTTGTGCAAAAATTTCGCAAGAGACGATCTCTTTTGTCACACAAGCAAAAAATATTTTAGAGAAGAGATCGAGACCGTTTATAGGAGTTCCGAAGACCTTTCCTTTTTCATTTTTAAATGTTCCTAAAAAGTAAAAGGACTTACTTTAAATTAGCTCTTCTCTTGGATAATATCAAAATTAAGTGGATCGCCCATAAGGGTGGCGAAAAGGTCATTAACCTTCTTTGTAACTTCCTTTAAAACATAGGTTTAATACAGAATATTAGTCTTCACCATTGTTGTGCCTTTGGGCCATCCTACCCTTGCTTTGCGGGATATGAGGGATCACACGGGCACTATACCCCTTCATTGTGCAATTCTAATGAATTCAAGCAAGGGAGACTAGGCCTATGTCAAACTTCCTCTTAAAAAGAAAAACTGCTTGTTAAAAGTGCTTGATGACATGATGTTTACAGTTCTTGGGGAGGTTGCACGATGCTCAAGTATACTCTTTTGTTGTAGGTTCCGAGATTATCACATTGTCTTCTATTTTGACATGTGATTTTTTGAGGGTAGGAGTAGTGAGAGATTTTATTTCTTTGGGCAATGATCCAATTGCACATTCACTAGATCATCAAATCAATTGGTGATTCTTTAGGCTGCAAATTGAAGCACCTTCGAACATCAGATGCAATGGCCATTGACTTATTTCTACCTTGAGAACATCTTCTCATTGATAGTATCTTTGAGTTATTCTATCTCCTTGTTCTCCACACACACAGGTACTACGTTGACTCCTTCATTTTTCAATGACTCAACAATTCAGTCCTATATATGGGTTGCCCTCTTGCTGTTGTCTTATAGTAAAATCCAACAAAAGCCATGAGACCAAGAGTGTAAGATGTAAAACCCCTTTTGAGATAACTATTACATGTATCAAAGAAGTGCAAGAGAATCCATGAGATCACAAGATAAAGTACGAAAGTGGATACCATACTCACTTTGGAAAAGAAGTGCTTGATGAAGAATTAGCCATTGAAGGTAAGAATGTTTATTGCAGTCGAAGACGGCCCACAAAGCTTCAAATCTATAAAACCATTGATGAGTAGTCCAATTGAGATTCCATCTAGAGTTTATCTTTAGAAGAATCTGGTCAATTGAACCTCTGGACTTCTTGAACTTTTTGAAGATGCAAGCAGCAACATCTTGTAGCTTCATTCTCTTTATAAGACAACTCTCCAGCTCATACTCCAAGAAGGACTTATGAAAAGCTAGAACCTGCAGAGAAGACAAGGAGATGTCAGTATAGTTAAATAAGGCTTGATTAGAGATTACTTTCCCTTCAACCATCAGGTCACTCTAGGACTTGAATCCAACTTTATGACACATGTTCTTTAATTGCAAAACTAAAATTAACACATACACACATATAAATACATACATATACATACGCACACATAGACACACACACACACACATACACTCACATGCATACATACACACACATGCATATGCATACATACATACACACATGCACATACACACATACACACACACATATACATACACATACACACACATACACACACATACACATAGACACACATAAAGTCACATAGATATATATACATATGCATACACACATATACATGCACACATACACATAAAAATACATACACATATACACACATAGACACACACACACACATACACTACTATACGTTATGGAATAATGGAATGTTATATGGATTTTGAAGTCTTGAGGGTTTTAATGTGATTTGTGTTTTGATTTAGTAGGTGAAAACTCATGAGGGTGTGAACGTGAGTGGACTTATTCAGATATTTTTTAAGATATTTAGAAGAATATTTAGAAGATAGTATTTTATTTATTTTTTGTAAAAATAATAGATCACTTTAGAAAGTGAAATTTTTTTAAAAAATAGTAGATTGTTTGAAACGTGACGATTGTGTAAATAAAGAAGATTTAGTAAATGCATGCTTTTTGAAGCGTCACCCTCATGTATCTTTGATTCAGAATGTAATGAAAATTACCTATAAATACACATGCTCTAATAGACTCGTCCATCAAAGTATGTGGGGGGAGATTGTACACAATCTGGTGTCAATTCTCTTGTCTCTTTCTATTCTTTGAGTACTTTTGTGAGATTTCATTCATGTACTATCCTCTACATATGTGCATCTATGGGACTCGAGCAATAGTGGTATCAGAGCCAAGGTGCATCTGTGAAGGTGTTTTCTCAACGTCCAATTGTGATTTGAGGCATTTTTTCACGATTCCACATCCATCTCAACCATCTGGTCTAGATTTTTGTTTATCAAGTTCATTTATCAATTCGGTTATCATTTGATTACTCCTTCGGCTTACTCCAAGGCATCAACTAAGGCATAGAACTATGGCATAAGATTGGCATCTTTGGCTTCTCTGGCACTCATGGTTCTCTTGGTTCCCTTAGGTTCCGTTGGTAGCAGTTGGCTACACCATGAACCAATTCTAACTTATGAGTTGGCAATAAGTGCTTAGTTATTTCCCTAGTTAGCTTACTTATTTCTCTAGTTAGCCTACTTAGTTCCTTATTTAGCATGTAGCGGATTTGAACTCAACCTCATACTTCCAAGAGATAAGCTTTATCCACTACCTATTTTACTTATTGATACCCCATTCCTTTTATTTAATATTTAACACAACTTTTAACACTCTATTCATCTTATTTATTTATTTACTTAGTCATTTAACACTCTTTTCCCTTTATCTATTTATTTATTTATCAAACACTCTCATTTGTTTTATTTATTTATTTATTTATTTATTATTATTATTATTATTATTTTATATGTATACACTAGTGTTGAAATCCTTTTCACATGCTTAGTCCTAGGTTTTCGTTCTATATAAGGCCATGGACCCTACCAAGAATACCAAGGATTTTGGTACATCACCCCTACGCAAGGTACCGACTGAGCAACAGTTGGAACGTTTGTGACACGAACTCCAACATGCCCAAAACGAGATTAAGGAATGGGATTTTGCACTCCAACAAATGCAAAGTGATGACAAAAACCTAGTTAGGCTAGTGAAAGCCATTATCACCACTCAAGAACAAGGCACACAGTCCAAGTTTGGTGCGAAAAACTTCCAATTTTTGTGATTCGATGGGCAAAAGGATGGCCAATTTGTTCTTTCATGGCTATCCCAATTTGATGATTTTTGTTCTAATGAATCATACTTTGAACTTGAAAAATGAAATTTGTTACTAATTATTTGGTGGGTAAGGCCCAATTATGGTAGAATGTTTTGCGGCATAGCACCGCCTACCCCACCACATGGGATGCATTTCAAAAGAAGATCAAGGAGTTCTTCCTTCCTCCTCGGTTCCACTTACATGCTCGTCAATCATGGACAAGTTTTGGATGGAAATAAGGAGATATTGTGTTTACCTACACTGAATGTTTTTGGCAATGACTATTACTTATTCATTCGCTTGAAATGATCCCTGAAGATACTTTGCAACGGAATTATGAAGATGGTTTGGAGATGGGAATCCAAGCCAAGTTTAACACACTACTTCCCATGACCCTCTATGAAGCTATTTCTTTTGCACATGATGCAGATAAGGAGTTTCAATCCAACATTAAGTCTATTCGCTTACAACAAATGTGTCAATGGCAACAACCAATCAAGCCCACTTTTCCCTTCAAGAATCCTTTTACTACTTTTTCTTCCCCTATTTTTCAGTGCCCTCCTACTTTTCAATGCCCTCTTCAATCTAATTTCACATGAGTTCACAAGCCAACCCCCTTAGAGCCTATCAAACCTCCAACCCTTCACACTACGATGATGGATGCTCAAAGAAAGAGATCCCATATCACTTTTTGGCATTGTGGTAAGTTTGTTCATACTAAAGCTAAATTTAGGTTCCGAATTAACGACATGAAGCCTATTGGAGCTCAGATACACAAGATGGAGGTGGTTCCTAAAGAACTTCAACCTAATTGGACCGAAGAAGCATTGAAAAAGGATCTAAGTACCTTGGGTAACACAATTTCTATTCATTCTTTACTTTGCATGCAAGGTACTATTAATGGTAAAATTGTTAATATTTTACATGATGATGGTGGTTCGCATGATTTTATTTCTCATACACTAGTGCAAGATCTCCAATTAAACCCACTTCCTTCTATTTATAAAGTTAAGGCTACATTTCAAGGAAATAGATATAATGTTAGAAGTGAAATGCATAACATTCACATTTGTATAGGTTCATACATAGATGAACACACATTCTTAATTGCTCCTTTATAGTCCTATGATGTTATACTTGGTATGCCTTTTCGTCATCATTATAATCCATCCATTGATTATCATACACACATAATGACTTTTAAGTTTAACAATCAAGATATTTCTTTGTCTGCAATGCATGACTTCCAACCATTTCCATTAATTAGTCATACTCAAGTAAAATGTACATTTAGGAAAGGCTACAACTCGTGTATTGTTTTTGTCAATAACATAGTTGATTACACACATACACTTCCTAATGCATATAAATCATTTATGGATTCCTATAAGGATTGTTCTATGGCTGATTTTCCTTCTAAACTACCACCTTCTAGGGGATCTCTTGACCATAGTATAGAATTAATTCTTGGTAGTTCTCCTCCCCATAAAGCATCTTATAGGCATGGAACTTTACATTAACAAGAAATAGATAATCAAGTTAAGGATTTACTTCACAAAGGACTTATAAGAACTACTTCTTCTCCCTTTGGAGTACTTGTTCTCTTAGTGGAGAAGAAGAACAAGACTTATACTAGGATGTGCATTGACTATAGAGCACCCAATAAGATCACAATTAAAAATAGATATCCTATTCTTAGGATAGATGATTTGCTAGATAAACTTTGTGGAGCACATGTCTTTAACAAAATTGATCTTAAATGTGGGTATCATCAGATAAGAATGTCACAAAATGACATTTATAAGATTGCCTTTAGAACTCAACCTGGTCACTTTGAATTCATGGCAATGCCTTTGGACTCACCAATGCACTTGCTATGTTTTCATGTATGATGAATAACATTTTTCTTGATTACCAAGCTTTTGTTCTTGTTTTCTTTGATGATATACTTGTCTATAGTGAGAATGATAATGACCATGAAAATCATTTAGTGATAGTTTTTAATTTGTTATGCAAAAATAAACTTTATGCCAATCTTGATAAGAGTTATTTCTTCCAAAAAGAATTAGAGTATTTAGGGCATATTGTTTCTAGTCAAGGCGTATATGTAGATCCAAAGAAAATAAAAGTAATTGAAGATTTCCTTTTACCTCAATCTATGAATGATGTATCTCCTTTCTAGGATTATCTACTTTTTATTGAAATTTTGTAAAAGATTTTCCTTATTTAGCGATCCTACTCACATTATTATTGAAGAAAAAGTTAAAATTTGCATGGGGATTAGCACAACAATAATCTTTTGAAAAACTCAAACATGCACTTTCTCATGCACCTATTTTGCAATTATCATATTTTTTCACAACCTTTTCATGTAGTTACAGATGCTAGTGGTTTAGGTATAGATGTTGTATTAATGCAAAATGATCATCCTATTGCATTTGAAAGTAAGAAACTTGAACCTTCTAAAAAAAATTATAGTACAAAGGCCTATTCACAAAAATTGGAACTTATTCATGATTTTGGGACAATTCTATGTTTCCAAGCTCTGTGTTTTTTAATGATTCATGTTATTTAAATATCTTGAAAAGTGACTAGAGGTTGGTATTCAATCTTCTCCAAATTTACAAGAGGTAGTTTCCTCTATTGTTGATAACAAAATCATCAAATCATAGTTTGGCCCAATATTGCAAATTGGAACAGACTTGGGCTCAAATTGCTCCAAATTTACAACACTAAGGTTTGAACACAAATATCTTCCAAAGTGGATAAAAATATTATAATACGTATTACAAATTATATCTATTTAAGAGGTCAATATTAGAGTTTCATCCTCATGTAGTCTCATCATTCTAGTCCTTAATATTATTGAAAAAATAAAGGCTTGAATATATATAAGAGCCTCTTTCAACTCTCAAATTAATTATAAACCATGTTAGTCCCAATAAGATCGAAGTTGCATATAAGAAGCCAAATATCATTCTAATAAGACTCAAGATTAAGCATATTAATGAGATAGTTGACAAAACCCAACATTGAGCATATTATTAAAAATTTTTAAAGTAGTTCATCAATGGAACTTCCAAAGAAAAGATTGACCTTATTATGAAAATGCAAATTGATTATCTTAGTCTTTTAAACATATTGAAAATTAGATAAAAAATATAATAAATGAAATCTTTTAAAAGTGACAAGTTACTTTGAAAACTATATTAAATATTGATATTAAACACACACGCGCTCACGTGTATATATATATATATATATATATATATATATATATATATATATATATATATATATATATGTGTGTGTGTGTGTGTGTGTGTGTATGTGTGCATGTGTGCATGTGTGCATGTGTGCATGTGTGCACAATGTGTGTGTATATATCTATATAACCATACCAATCATTTAATTAAATATCTTCAAATTATAAAGACATACCTAGTTTGCGGGAACTCAAAATATTTAGAAATATTAAATATTGATAAATTTATACATAAAGAAATTTCAAGCTTATATATATATATATATATATATATATATATATATATATATATATATATATATATATATATATATATATATATATATATATATATATATATATATATATATGTGTGTGTGTGTGTGTGTGTGTGTGTGTGTGTGTGTGTGTGTGTGTACACCCAACATTTCAATCAATATCTTCAAAATTATAAAACATATTGACTTCAAGAAAACTCAAAATCTATAAATAACATAGAATTTTATTAAATGATGAGGAAATCTCATTGAATCTATAACTTTGCATTTAGAACAAATTATCTCAAAAACATATGGTGTTTAGAAACACCTAAACAAATTTAATGTATGGTTAACACTATCCATTTATGGTTGATAGAATGATCTCAAAATTGTATGGTGTTTAGAAACACCTAAATTAATTTAATACATGATAACAATCCATCTTATTGAATGTAGTCAAAACTATCCATTTGTGGTCAACAACATTAATCCAAATGTTGCACAAATGTATTGTCTTGCACAAGATTTGAAGGTCCAAATGCGTTGCACCCACTTTTTGGACAAAAATCATGATAAATCCACTTGCCATAATTTGAGTTATCTCCCTTCTCTTCCAGGTGCATTTTCCACCAATTGACATATCTAAGGAGTCCTTCCATGACCCTTTCATTATCCTTCACGTACTCACTAGGTGGCAACAATTTTGGAACTCCTTCAGGAAGCTTCGATATGACATCTTTATTTTTCTTCCATAACTCTGTACCATTGTTTTCGAATGTCCAATAAGAGTATCAGCTCCATCATCTAAGTACCCTTTGACAAAATTTTTGAAATCTAGTACTCTTTGTATAAGAAAAGGTGTGGGATGCATACTACAACATTCATTGAAAGTTCTCGTAAGATGTGGCAAACTAAAAATGGATTGTTTTCTGAGCTTTTCTAAAAAGTAACTAAATAAAGTGTCAATATCCTCATGTGTATGTCCAACCATAAGGAAACCGAGTTGCACCATATCAAATATCCCATTAGCAACTAACCAAGATAAGTATGCAAAGACAAAGCTATTCTTATTTTCTAAATCACAATTATCCAGTTGCAAAAATAGTGTTCTCGGTAATTCCTTGAATGAATTACTTTGATTTTCACACGTGATATTACATTGTGTAGCTTTGTCGTATAAAATTTCCTCCTTTAACACATCCATATGATGATAAAGTGCATCAGGCGATAACACAAAATCACATAGACTCTTTGTGTAATTCACACCAGAACTCTTCAATCCCAAACCTCCATACAACTGAATGTATTTTTTCTAAGTTTCTCAAACACATTGAAATAGATGCAATTTTGAAATTTGGATCACCAGGCCATAATCCTAAAGCAAAATGACCATAAGCACATTGTCCATGTCCATGAGTAAGCATTCCTGTTTAAGATATTGGTAATCTCTCAATGCCATTAAGAGATTATGGAATTGGTTTAATTTTTGGTACAGTTGTTTTACTTTGATCCATTTTATCATGAATAATGCATAGATATTTATGTCGAAACAATTCTAAGGAAACTCTCCAAGCATAGTATAGATTTCTACAACTCATGTATCATAGCATCTGAGATCTTCTTTGTGCTAAATATCTTGCATGTTCTTCATGGTTTTTTGTAGATTGTATTTTCTCTTTTATTTCTATACAAAAGTCACATTTGGAAAAGGTACTTGACTTTGATAAAGAAACTATTCTAAATCCTATATTCCACATTCTAAAAAATGTTGGTTGAGATAATTTATTATTTCCCAAACTCTCTATTGTCATATTCACCTCTCAAAGAATATCCACCTGTTTGTAATGTGATGGAAGCACTCTTTGTGTTTCACAAGAACCATCCATACATGTTCTTAGCTTGTGTGGCATTTGATCTGCATTATTATCAATGAAATCATGTATCAAAGCTTTTGCTATTTCTACGTGTTTGGTACTTCTACTAAGTATTCCATCATTCCCATGAATGGATACCCTTTGACCGAGTAAAAATGTTTCTCATAGCCTATAAAATGAGCTTTTTCCAATACCATGAATTAAATACCATGCCTTGGTACATACTTCTTTTGCATCAAACATGAAATTAAAACTCAAGCAATGACTTGAGTTCACACTATTACCTTTGTAGACCATATTCATGCAATCCAAATACATATTTGCATCTATCTGAATAGCATTGTCCCTGAAATCTTAACCTTGCATCCATTATTTTAGCTCTACTTGCTACTTGACAACATCTTTTTTCTCAACAATCATGCATTGAAACCATCTCAATGCTTTCAAATGAGCATCTCTTATTAGGAGTCAATGTAGTACTTTTTCTATTATGCACTCTCACCTTGTGGATTTAACTTCTTTTTTTCCTGTCCACATTAGAATATCTACACTCACTATTTTCCATATGAAAATCCTCTTGTTGATCAGATTCCATTTGAAGAGGAGAAACAACTTGTATATCATCAAAACAATGTTGAATATCAATAGCATGAGATTCATTATTCTCTCTATCTTCACCATCCACATCCTCAATACCATTGCAATTATCATCATCAATGCTATACGATGAGTTAAAGCATAATTTTGGATTCTCTCTAACTTCAAAATCTACATTCTCAATACCATTGCAATGATCATCTACAATGCTATACAATGATTTAAAGCCTAATTTCTGTATCATAGGCTCACCATCTTCTGTAGTGATTTGGGGTATAGGCCAACTCACCAATTTCAAAGTTGAAACATTTTTAGAGTCCAATGTAGATGGATCCAAAGTTTAATCCATAATAATACCTAGGAAACTTTCTCCCAATTCTTTGCAATTTATAGCATCCCATGGATTTACCAATAAAATAATAGCAGTTGCATATCTTTCACACATCCCATGATCCAACAAGATGACTCTTTTTCCTTTCCACTTTTCTCTTTCTTCAAGTTGACTAGATATATTTTGCTTTGTTGCCATCTTGATTTTTCCTACAAAAAGAATAAATGAGAAATTAAGAATTCTATTTAATTGACCATTGTTTCAATTATTATAAAAATAATCAAATGATTTAAATCTAAAACACACACATAAATATCATTTCCACAAAAAAGAATATCCATATTTGCATGTATGGACATATTTGCATATCCAAATTGAATAATGGCTCAAACATAATTTTGACACTCTATGGATCCACATTGAATAAACCCTCAAACTTAAGTTTCAGCCTGTCTGATTTGAAATTGATTAGGGACTCAAACTTATAGCTCGAATTTTTATATGGCCAAAACTTAAATTCGAGACTCTCTAACTTCAAGTTGCATAGAGTTTCCATATTAATTTCAAGTTTATATTCCTCAAAGTTGAGGTCAAGCCTCTTTGACTTCAACTTGAATAGAGGAAAAAACTTAAGCTCAAGCCTCTTTGAAGTCAAATTGAATAGAGGCTGAAAATTAAATTCAGCCTCGTTGATGATAAATTGAATACAGGCTCAAACTTAAGTTCAATCTTTTTTTACTCCAATTTAAATAGACTCTCAAACATAAATTTAGATCCAAAGATTAAAAGATACTCAAACTTAAGTTCAAGAATCTTTGATTCGAAGTTGTTGATATATTTAGGTAGTGATGTATGTGAACGATCTAGGATCGTCAGGGCACTTTTTTCCCTATTTAGGAGGTTTTTTCCCCCGGCTTGTATATATATGCCTATTGCTCTAATGGGCTACTTATCTTTGTACATTCTCTAGTAATACATTCACTATTGTGTGTTGTGCTCCAAGCTTCTTCTTCTTCCTTGTGTTGTTCGCGTGCTTCAGCAGATGTCTAACTCCAACAATTGGTATCAGAGCAAGTCCTTGCTTCATCTAGGGCGCCGTCGACACTCCTCCGTTTGCAGTCTCAAATTTGCATGAAATTTGGTGAGCATACTCAAGGTGTTTCAAAGATCAAAACGGCTTTGCTTTGTGGTGCCCAAAACACGATCTCAGCTCGTTTCGACCTCCGAATGCACTATTACATGCTTGTGCAAGCTATTTTGTCTTTCTGTGCCAAAGGTATATACCAATTTCTATTCGCCAGTATAAGCATCTGGAAGTCTGCTACAGGTTTAGCAGAATTTGTCTGGGCAGTTCTGTTCAACTTTTTGAGATACACTCAATTTTCTGCATCAAGGTATTTTAGTCACCGGCCATGGCTGAAAGCAATGATGTATTCCGTATGTTGGATGTTGAGGATAAGTTGGATGGTACCAACTACCCGTTATGGGCTTATATGATGCGACATGTGTTGGTTGCAAAAGGACTATGGAACATTGTGCAGGGTGTCGAAAAACATCCTATCACAACTGCAACTATTACAACTGCAAGTACTGAAGCTGATGCCAAAGGTATCGAAGATGGTGATATTCCACGTATTCCTGTTCATGTTGCAGTTTCTGCTGCACCTACTGCAGAGCAGATTCATTGGGATGGCAGAGATGCCCAGGCACATGCATTGATAGCTTTGTCTGTCAAACATGCCATTATTCCTCATATTCGCTCTTGCAGAATAGCTAAGGATGCTTGGGATACACTTACCACATTGTACCAAGCTAGGAATGAGGCTCGTGTTGCTTACCTCTGAAAACAGTTGGAGAGTGATCACATGAATGAAGGTGATTCTATGGAGATTTTCCTAACAAAGATCAAAGACTTGAAGGAACAGTTGATTTCTATTGATGAGATTATACCAGATAGCTCACTTGTGCAGACCGTTCTGAATGGTCTTCCTGATTCATATCAGAGTTTTGCTTCTACTCTTCAGTTGATGATGAAAGGCAATCCAAATGCCTTGTCATTTGAGGAGTTCCTCTCTGTTCTGTTGCAGGAAGATCAGTCCAGATAGAACAAGTCCATTATGTGTGTTGCAGATCAAGATTTCCTGGCTAGTCAGAAGGTCAAAGGAAAATGGAGCTCTTCTACTAGTAAGCAGAAATCTGCAAATGCTGCACATTCAAAGAACGAAGACAAAGATGAGAAAAAATAAAAAAAGTAGACATTGTTTTGTAAGTACTGTAAAGGGAATGATCATATCATAAAGAACTGTCCAAAACTGGCTGCAAAAGAGGCAAAGAAGAAAGAGGTTGGAATGGTTGTTGCAGAAGCCTCTACACCAAAAATGGAGTCTGCTAATCTTGTGCAAGAAGAAGAATGGGCATTTACTACTGTTTGCAGTTTTGACCCATCTTCTCATGAGCAATGCATGTCTGCGGTAGACTCAGATGTTTGCCAGTACTTTGACAGTGGGGCGACTAAACATATTACCTCGTAGCACAGTTTCTTCTCTTCACTCGAGCCTGCCCCTACAGGGAATACTGTTACATGTGCCAACAACTCCTCTTATCCTATTATGGGAGTTGGTAAGATCATTTTGACTACTTCTGATGGTAGTTCTTTCACTTTATCAGATGCTTTATTTGTGCCAAGGATCAAGAAGAACCTGTTATCAGTTTCTGCATTAGCCAAGATTGGCTTGGTTGTGAAATTTGTTGATGACAGGTGTACAATTCATGATCTGTCAAATGGCGATGTGATTATTGCTTCTGGCATTTTATGTCATGGGTTGTATAAGCTCATAGACTATGAAAGATCTGTAAATGATTTGGCATGTGCACTAAATGATTCTCAGGCTATGTTGGATGCAAAGCTTTGGCATGCACGCTTTGGTCATCTGAATTTTGCTAGTTTGCTATGCCTATAGAAATCTGAAATGGTCTCCTCTTTGCCCAAACTTGAGGCACCTGGAAAACATGTTTGTGAAGGCTGTATTTTGGGCAAAATGCAGCATTCTTCCTTTCCAAAAGATGGTTCAGTTCGGGCTACTTAGAAATTGCATCTTGTACATAGTGATGGCTGTGGTCCTATGAAGACACCTTCTTTTGGGAATTATCTTTACTTTGTGACTTTCATCGATGATTTTTCCAGGCATGCATGGTTATATCCATTGAAGGCAAAGTCTGAAGTGTTCATGTGCTTCAAACAGTTTTTGGTTTTGGCTGAAAATCTATCAGCATGTAAAATGGGCACCCTCCATTCGGATCGAGTAGGGGACTATATGTCTTCTGATTTTAATGCATTTCTGGCTGAACGTGGGATAAAACACCAGTGTACAGTGTCGTATACACCTCAACATAATGGAGTTGCTGAACGAAAGAACAGGTCACTCATGGAGATGGCAAGGTGTATGGTCAAGAGTCAGGCTTTACCACATAGTTTCTAGCTTGAGGCTGTCATGTGTGCATCATATGTACTGAATAGGTGTCCCACTAAAGCGCTGCAGTCTATCACTCCATATGAGGCTTGGCATGATCGCAAGCCATCTTTCGCTCATCTGCGTGTTTTTGGTTGTTTGGCATATGCATAAGTGCCTGAACAACATCGCATAAAATTGTATGATAAAGCCGTAAAATGTATTTTTGTTGGGTATAGTTCTGAAATTAAAGGCTATCGTCTATATCATCCACAGACTAAACGCATTCTGGTTAGCCATGATATTGTTTTTGTGGAAGATGCTATTCAACCATTGCTTTCATGTACGAAGGAGACATCTGTTAGCTCCAAAGACATGTATGATACTTTGCTGCCTCTTTTTACAGGTGGATAGTCTAGTGCTGGTCCCAATGAGGCAACTTCTCAGCCTTTGCACGTTTCATGTGATGATGCAGCTAATTCCATTTGTGATGTAGATGTACATGATGCACTTATTGATGAGAGAGCTGATATTGAGCAAGCAAGAACTATGCCAAAATGGCTGGTGCAGACCTTGCGTGACAGTAAATTAGATGCACCTTTGTCATATCATACTCGATCAAGCTCTCATAGTGCCTCTTTTGCATCAGATTGCTATGCTATGGCTGCATCTAGTCTCTGTGATGAGAATGAGCCTGTTTCGTTTGATCAAGCACAAAATTCAAAAAATTGGATGGCTGCTATGCAATCTGAATATGATGCAATAATGAAGAATGGTACTTGGTCTTTATGTGACTTGCCTCCTGGCAAGAAGGCCATTCGCACTAAGTGGGTATACAAGCTGAAGTGTAAACCTAATGGTACAATTGACAGGTATAAGGCTAGGCTTGTTGCAAAGGGTTATGCGCAGGAAAGAGGCATTGATTTTGATGAGACCTTTGCACTTACATGTCGTATGACTACTGTTCGGAGCATTTGTGCACTTGCAGCCCATCATGGTTGGAATGTACATCAGTTGGACATTAAAACAACATTTCTGAATGATGACTTGCATGAAGAAGTGTATGTTTTTCAGCCCCGTGGCTTTGTGTAGAAAGGCCATGAAAACCAGGTGTGCATGTTAAAGAAAGCATTATATGGGTTAAAGCAAGCATCACGTGCTTGGTATGAGAAGATACATGCCTATCAGATTGCACATGGTTTTGAGAACAGACCAACTGAAAGCACCTTATATGTTAAGGGTGCTAATGATGTGCTTCTGATCATTGTTGTCTATGTTGACGACATGTTGCTCACTGGTCCTATTGAGAAGCATATTGCTGATTTTAAGGCTGATTTGCATGCCTCATTTGGGATGTCTGATTTGGGGCATTTGTGTCACTATTTGGGCATTCAATTTATGCAAGTTGATGCTGGAATGGCTTTGTGTCAAATGAAATATATTGACACATTATTGCAGTGTTTTGGCCTTGAAGACCGTAAGCCTATTGCCACTCCTATGGAGACAGGTTTACGATTGAGTCTTCATGATGTTGGAGATGCATTTGATGTTGTTCTCTATCAACAGGCTATTGGATGCTTGATTTACTTATGCATTACTCGGCCAGATATTCAGTTTGTTGTCTCACAAATGAGCAGGTTTATGCATTGCCCAGGAGTCAAGCATTGGCAGGCGGTTAAGCGCATCTTTCACTACTTGAGTGGTACTCGGCTACTTGGGTTGTTTTATCCCAAGGGGGGATCACTACCGCCAGATTTGCATGCTTTTTCTGACTCTGATTGGGTTGTTTGCTATGACACTCGTGCATCCACTAGTGGCTTTTGCTTCATGCTTGGTAGCTCATGTATATCTTGGTTGAGAAAGAAGAAGCCTACTGTGGCCACTTCCAGTTGTGAGGCTGAGTATAGGGCAGCTTTCACAGCTACTATTGAGTGTGTGTGGCTTAGATGCCTGATAGCTAGTTTGGGTGTTGGTCAATCTTTTGCCACCACCATCTTCACTGACAGTCACAGCGCATTGGCAGTGGCGAGGAACCCTATGTTCCATGCTCGCACTAAGCACATTGAGGTGCATTATCATTCTGTCAGGGAGATGTTCTCTGCTGGGGAGATCAGCTTGGCATATGTGCCCATGCAGGAGAACATTGCAGACCTTTTCACGAAGGCTCTACCTTGGGAGAAGTTTGAAGCTTTCCGCAAAGCTTTGGGCTTACTTCCTTTTGTGGAGTGATTTCTGTGAAGAGATGGATAGGTATGTGTTGAAGATGAAGAGGTGTTGCAAAATCTTTGCTCTACACCAGCCAAATGAACTCCAGGAGTAGATGGTGGGCCCTTTTAGCTTGCCAATGGATGTATTAGACACCCTATGTACCTTGGAAGATCACTCTCAAAAAGATAGATCAAAACAGATAAGTTGGAGTTAGCTCAGAGGTGAAAACTTGCTATTCTTGGTTGATACACCTGTCCAGTGTTTTACATAATTCTCTGAGCACAGCAGCAATTAGATTAATTCCTCTTGGGGAAGGCTAGGTAGCTTAAAGATCTAACTTTAGAAAGTAATCTCATCAAAAATAACAAACCACACACTGAGAATGACTTTTAACAAGTGATGACATCATCCCGATTTTCACGGGCTGCTATAGAAATAGACCAGTGAGCAGAAAAAGTAACATAACTCAAGATGTAAGAATCCAATGATCATGAAAATTTGTATGCTTATACTAGACAATAAGCTGAATCCAACAAGCTTTAAATCACTGAATTTGGATTAGTAACCACTGAGAAATGACTCTGACAAGATGACTGAAAAAGTCGGGTACCTGACAGAGAAGTGAAGATGAACATACCCTGTTGACTTCAAATGAACATAACTGAAGATTCCAACATCCAAATGACATGAAAATTTGTGAGCATATAATAGACTTATAGAGCTAACTTTACCAAGTTAAATCACTGAAAATGATGATCCAAGTGCAGAGAAACAATCTCTGCAAGCTGACTGAGAAAAACTGAAGTAATGGCAGTGAGTAGTACACATCACAAGAACATGGAAAGATGACCTCAAATAATCATAAAAATGAAACTATATTGCTTGTACAATACAATGACTTACTGATACATATGTGTGCTTTGTAATCACACCTTGAAATGGCATAAAGCTCAGCTCTTGGAGGTCTTCACATAGGTCTCTCTAACCACGACTAAAACTGCCATCTATTTATAGTTGAGTTTGGGAGGCTAACTTCACTCAATCACTCTCCAATCAATCAATGATTGATTTGATTCTCTACCTACCACAAATCACGAATTCGTGGCTCCTCTTTCCATTCTTGATCATGTGGACTCAACCACTTAAGATTCTCTTACTTTTACATTAAGTGAACTCTTCAAGAGTTACAAGAGGTAGTTCACAAGTGAACTTTACATAGTCTTCTTTTTAAAGCTTCTTCTAAGACTTTGTGAGACTCAAGCCAATACTTAGGCTTGTCATAGACTTGCTCCAACAGCTCCCCCTCAAGCCAAGTATGCTTGAGGTCTTCAATCTTCCAAGATTTCCTGCAAACCAATCATAGCCTTGAATTTGCAAAGCTTTGTACCATCCAATGCTTTGGTTAGAATATCTGCACATTGTTGATGTGTGGACACATATGATATTTGAATCTCCTTGCTTAGGATCTTCTCTCGTACATAATGATAATGAACTTCAATATGTTTAGTCCTTGCATGAAAAATAGGATTAGCAGCCAAGTGAATAGAACTCATATTGTCACCAAAAATAGTTGGAGTTCCAAACTCCAATCCAAGATCTTTGAAAAATGTCTTCATCCACATAGCTTCCTGAGTAGCTATGGCAAGACCTCTGTATTCAGCTTCAGTAGAAGAGAGAGCAACTGTGGGTTGCTTCTTGGATGACCATGAAATAAGCTTTGAACCTGCAAAGGTAAGATAACCTGAAGTGCTCCTTCTATCTTCCTTGGAGCCAGCCCAATCTGCATCAGAAAATAGCTTCAAACCTAAATCAGATACATAAGGATAGTAAAGTCCTTCATTTATGGTTCCTTTGAGATATTTGAGTATCCTTTTGGCAGCATCCATATGTGGTTTCCTTGGTGTGTGCATAAATTGGCTTAGCACACTCACACTGTAACATATATCTACTCTTGTCAATGTGGCATAGTTGAGACTACCCACTAGACTTTGATATGATGTGATGTCCTCTATGAGTTCACCTTCATGTGAGCTCAATTTGTGATTAACCTCCATTGGAGTACCTGCAATCTTACAATCTTGCATCTTGAATTTTGCCAACATGTCCTTAATGTACTTTCTTTGAGTGAGAAACAAACCATGATCTTTGTAGACAACTTCCAAACCTAGGAAGTAGGTAAGTGAACCCAAATCACTTATCTTGAACTCTTCTCTCATCTGATCTTTGATCTTCTTCATACCATCTGCATCATTTCCTGTCAATATAATATCATCTACATATACACATAGGTAGATGACCTCGGAATTACTCTTTTTAATAAAGAGTGAAGGATCTGCTTTGCTTGGTTGAAAGCCTTTGTCCTGCAAGAATGAAACAAGCCTGAAATTCCAAGCTCTTGGAGCTTGCTTGAGACCATACAATGCTTTGTTAAGTTTACACACATAATTAGGATAAACTTGATTCTCAAAACCAGGTGGTTGTGCCATATATACCTCTTCTGTTATCCAACCATTCAAGAATGCATTCTTCACATCTAGTTGAAGTATCTTCCAATTCTTGGAAGAGGCAATACTAAGCAAAACCCTAATAGTAGGCATCTTTGCCACAGGAGAGAATGTCTCCTCATAATCAATTCCCTGAGTTTGTGCAAAGCCTTTTGCTACAAGCCTTGCCTTATACCTGTTAATGGAACCATCAGAATTCTTCTTGAGTTTATAGACCCATCTTGAGCCTATTACCTTCATGGATGAAGTCTTGGGCACCAAATCCCAAGTGTTGTTTTCCTCGAGTGCTTCAATCTCTTCCTTCATTGCATGCTTCCATTCTGTTTTTGCTTTGGCCTCTTCAAATGATGATGGCTCCTCTTGGTTTATGTCCTGTGCTATGTAGATAGAATGTTTAGTTACTAATGAGGTGTCAAACCCATACCTTTCTGGTTTTTTCTTTTCCCTCATAGATCTTCTTAAGCCATGATTTGATGATTCTGCCTCATGTCCAAGTTCCTGCAATTTTGCTTTACCTTTAGACTTCCATGCTTTGATCTTTTCCATCTCACATTCTTCATCATCCTCTGAGGTGTCTTGTTCTTCAATCTTTGATTGTTCTCTACCAAGCTTTGGAAAATCTTCTTCAAGATCATATGGTAAATTGACCTTCCTGCATGAATCTTCATACCATGAATTGTTCTCATCAAAAACTACATCTCTGCTTACCAAGAATCCTTTGTTGGTAGGGTTGTATAACCTGTAGCCCTTTTGATTGTTGTCATATCCAATAAATACACACCTTTCTGCTTTTGGATCCATCTTGCCTCTAACCTGTGAAGGAACATGAGCAAAAGCAATACATCCAAAAATTTTACAATGATCTAAGCTTGGTCTTCTTCCATTCCAAGCCTCATATGGAGTCATTCCATCAAGGGATTTTGAAGGCAACCTGTTAATCAAGTAAGTGGCTGTAGATACAGCCTCAGCCCATAAGTAATTAGGTAAATGCTTTTCATTTAACATAGACCTTGCAGCTTCAACAATTGTCCTATTCCTCCTTTCTGCCACTCCATTTTGCTCAGGAGTGTACCTTGTAGTTACCTCTCTTTTGATTCCTCTTTCTTGAAGAAAAGAATCAAAATCATGGGAGAAGTATTCTCCCCCTCCATCTGACCTTAGCCTTTTTAGTGATTTACCTGTTTGATTCTCCACAAGAGCCAAATATCTTTTGAAACATGAAAAAACTTCATCTTTGTGTTTCATAAAGAATAGGATAGTCCATCTGCTGCAATCATCAATAAAGGAAACATAATACCTTGATCCTGATATTGAAGCTTCCTTGCTTGGTCCCCATACATCTGTATGAACCAACTCCAAGAGATCTCCATGCATATAACCTTTCTTCATGAATGGTAACCTGTGAGACTTTCCAAACTGACATGCACTACACTTATAAATCATATGTTGTTTTGACAAGTTAGGGAGTCCAAGTACACTTTGGTCCCTGCAAATTTGCTTTAATGACCTTTCACCAATATGTGCTAACCTTTTGTGCCATACTTCCAATTCTGTGAGTGTCTGACTACCATAATTAAAGAGAGCAATGTTTCTAGTGTCCTGTAATTCAAATGTGAACAATCTACCTGTCTTTTCACCTTTTGCAATTCTTCTGAATCCTTGACTTGGATCTTCAACAAATGCTCCTGCCTTTGTGAACCTGACTTGCAACCCTTTCTCTACTATCTGCCCAACACTTATCAAATTCTTTGTAATGGTAGGGACATAGAGTACCTTACTGAGTAGGTTGATGTTTCCATCAGGTGCTTTGACATTGCCTATTTTCTCCACAGGATGTTTTGTATCATCTCCTGTTTGTACCTCATGCTTATTCCTTGGATCTTCTAAATCTGATAGGAGTGCCACATTTCCTGCCACATGATTTGAACAACCTGAATCTATGTAGAAAACATGCTCATCAGATTTACCTTGTGGCATAGCCATGTTCATGATCAATAATGAATCCTCTTTGTTTGAGTCTTCTGTATAGTTATTGTAGTCTCTCCTTCCTTTGTAGCCTCCTTGATAGTTTGAATGATTGTAGTTGTTGTAGTTGCCATGATAATTGTTGAACCTTCCTCTTGAGTAGCCATAACTTCCTCTATTGTATCCTCTACCTCTTTGATTCCTGGAATTCCTAAAGCAATTTTCAGTTGTATGATTAGTTAATCCACAAATAGAACATGAGTTGGAGTCTTGGGATCTCCCCCTGCCTTGTCTACCTCCTCTTCCTCTACCTCTGCCATGTCTTCCTCTACCTGCATAGTTAGCTTGATATGTACCTGCTTCATCATCCACTTTCTTTGCCTTTCCTTTGTTATCTTTAGACTTGCTTTTATCCGTGTATAAAGCTGAAGATTGATTACCTTTAGAGCTTTCTCCATTTTTGATAAGCTTTGCCTCTTGAGTAAGTAATTGTCCAGTGAGTGTGTTGAAATCAGGTACATGCATGTCCATGTACAAATCCATAGCTGTGGTGAATGCTTCCCACTTATCATCTGCCTTCAAGCCATTGATGACCTGCCTTACAATTTGCTCTTCATCTATTACCTCTCCAATGCTTCCCAATTGATCCGCTATGTCCTTGAGCTTTGTGACAAAATCAGTCACATTTTGTTTGGGAGCCTTCTTGAGAGTTGTGAACTCCAGCCATAGTTGATGCTTCCTGGCTTTGGTACTTGAAGAAAAGAAAGCTTCAAGTGCATCCCACACTTCCTGAGATGTCTTACAACTTCTAATGTGAGGCAACAAAAAATCTGAGATAGAGTTGAGGAGATAAGACATTGCAAGTGCATCCTTGGAGCACCATGTGCTCAATCTTTCTTGCTCTTCTTGTGTTGGTTGACTTTTGTTCCTGAAACTTGGCATAACTTCATCTCCAGCCACATAACCATATAAACTTCTACCTTGGAGATAAGCTTCCATTCTTAATGACCAAGCTGAGTAATTACCTCTATCCAATTTGTCAATTGATGAAGGAAATCCATCTGCCATGTTGTCCAACCTTGCTCTGATACCACTGTGAAGAGATGGATAGGTATGTGTTGAAGATGAAGAGGTGTTGCAAAATCTTTGCTCTACACCAGCCTAATGAACTCCAGGAGTAGATGGTGGGCCCTTTTAGATTGCCAATGGATGTATTAGACACCCTATGTACCTTGGAAGATCACTCTCAAAAAGATAGATCAAAACAGATAAGTTGGAGTTAGCTCAGAGGTGAAAACTTGCTATTCTTGGTTGATACACCTGTCCAGTGTTTTACATAATTCTCTGAGCACAGCAGCAATTAGATTAATTCCTCTTGGGGAAGGCTAGGTAGCTTAAAGAGCTAACTTTAGAAAGTAATCTCATCAAAAATAACAAACCACACACTGAGAATGACTTTTAACAAGTGATGACATCATCCCGATTTTCACGGGCTGCTACAGAAATAGACCAGTGAGCAGAAAAAGTAACATAACTCAAGATGTAAGAATCCAATGATCATGAAAATTTGTATGCTTATACTAGACGATAAGCTGACTCCAACAAGCTTTAAATCACTGAATTTGGATTAGTAACCACTGAGAAATGACTCTGACAAGATGACTGAAAAAGTCGGGTACCTGACAGAGAAGTGAAGATGAACATACCCTGTTGACTTCAAATGAACATAACTGAAGATTCCAACATCCAAATGACATGAAAATTTGTGAGCATATAGTAGACTTATAGAGCTAACTTTACCAAGTTAAATCACTGAAAATGATGAACCAAGTGCAGAGAAACAATCTCTGCAAGCTGACTGAGAAAAACTGAAGTAATGGCAGTGAGTAGTACACATCACAAGAACATGGAAAGATGACCTCAAATAATCATAAAAATGAAACTATATTGCTTGTACAATACAATGACTTACTGATACATATGTGTGCTTTGTAATCACACCTTGAAATGGCATAAAGCTCAGCTCTTGGAGGTCTTCACATAGGTCTCTCTAACCACGACTAAAACTGCCATCTATTTATAGTTGAGTTTGGGAGGCTAACTTCCCTCAATCACTCTCCAATCAATCAATGATTGATTTGATTCTCTACCTACCACAAATCACGAATTCGTGGCTCCTCTTTCCATTCTTGATCATGTGGACTCAACCACTTAAGATTCTCTTACTTTTACATTAAGTGAACTCTTCAAGAGTTACAAGAGGTAGTTCACAAGTGAACTTTACATAGTCTTCTTTTTAAAGCTTCTTCTAAGACTTTGTGAGACTCAAGCCAATACTTAGGCTTGTCATAGACTTGCTCCAACAATTTCCACATAGCTTGGCACTTCCTTATACATGAGTGCCAGCTATTTGTTCACCGCATCACTCCCAGGGGGGATTTGTTGATATATTTAGGTAGTGATGTGTGTGAACACTCTAGGACCGCTAGGGCACTTTTTTCCCTCTTTAGGAGGTTTTTTTCCCCCGGCTTGTATATACGCCTATTGCCCTAATGGGCTACTTATCTTTGTACATTCTCTAGTAATACATTCACTATTGTGTGTTGTGCTCCAAGCTTCTTCTTCTTCCTTGTGATGTTCACGTGCTTCCGCAGACATCTAACTCCAATAGAAGTTGATTAGAGTTTCAAACTTAAGTTCAACCGTTTTTTACTCCAATTTAGATAGATTCTCAAACTTGTGTTTAAGCCTCACTGAATTCAAGTTGAATAGAGGTTCACCTTAATTTTGATCATATCTAATATCTAAGTTGAATGGAAATTGAAACTTAAGTTTGCACCTCTCTAACTCCCAAACTTAAATTCAAGCTTGTCTGACTCTAAAACGTAAGTTTTCACCTATAAGATTTGAACATAAATACAATCTCAAAGTTAATTTCTAGCCTCTTTTTAATTCCAATTTGAATATTAGAGACTCAAAATTAAGTTTGAGTATGACTCACTCTAAGTTGAACATAGCCTCAAACTCGATGTTGAATAGATATTCCACTTTAAGTTTGAATCTCTTTGACTCCAAGTTAAATAGAGGTTTAAACTTAAGTTCGAGACTCTCCGAATCCAAGTTCAATAGAGACTCAAACTTAAACTCTAACTTGAATCGAAACCCAAAATTAAGCTCCAGCTTCTCTAAATCCAAATTGAATAGAGGCTCACACTTAAGTTAAAGCCTTTTTTACTCTAAGTTGAACATAGGCTCAGACTTAAAGCCATATAGAGATTCCAATTTAAGTTTCAACCTCTTTGACTCCAAGTTGAATAGTGTCTCAAACTCAAGTTCGAGCCTCTCCGACTCAAAGTACAATGGAGACTCAAACTTAAACTCCAACTTGAATCGACACCCAAACTTAAGTTCTAGCTTCTTTAACTCTGAATTGAATAGAGGCTCACACTTAAGTTAAAGCTTCTTTGACTCTACGTTGAACACAGGCTCAAACTTAAAGTTGAATAGAGATTCCAGTTTAAGTTTGAGCCTCTTTGACTCCAAGTTAAATAGTGGCTCAAACTTAAGTTCGATTCTCTATGACAAGAATCAATAGAGACTCAAACTTAAACTCCAACTTGAATCAACATCCAAACTTAAGTTCCAGCTTCTCTAACCCCGAATCGATTAGAGGCTCACACTTAAAAACTCTTTGACTCTAAGTTGAACAAAGGCTCAAACTTAAAGTTGAATAGAGATTCAAGTTTAAGTTTCACCCTCTGACTCCAAGTTGAATGGTGGCTCAAGGTTAAATTTGAGTCTCTTCGACTCCAAGTTCAATAGAGACTCAAACTTAAACTCCAACTTGAATCGACACCCAAACTTAAGTTCCAACTTCACTAACTTCAAGTTGAATAGAGGTTTCACTATAAGTTTGAACTTATCTAACTTAAAGTAAACTTAATGTGGAATAGAGATTTTATTTTAAGCCTCTCTAACTTGAAGTTCAATAGAGACTCAAACTTGAATCAACACCCAAACTTAAGTTCCACCTTCTCAAACTGCGAATTGAATAGAGACTCACACTTAAGTTAAAACCCCTTTGATGCTAAGTTTAATAGAGGCTCAAACTTAAAGTTGAATAGAGATTCCAGTTAAATTTGAACCTCTTTGACTCCCAAGTTGAATAGTGGCTCAAACTTAAGTTCCAGCCTCTCCGACTCCAAGTTCAAAAGAGACTTAAACTTAAACTCCAACTTGAATTGACACCCAAACTTAAGTTCTAGCTTCAGTGACTTCAAGTCGAATAGAGGTTTCACAGTATGTTTGAACTTATCTTACTCAAAGTAAAATTAATGTTGAATAGAGATTTCGATTTAAGTTTGAGACCTTTTGACTCCAAGTTGAATAGAGGATTAAACTTAAGTTCGAACATGTTAGACTCCAAATTCAATAGAGACTCAAACTTAAACTCCAACTTGAATGGACACCCAAACTTAAGTTCCAACTTCTCTAACTCCCTGTTGAATAGAGGCTCACACTTAAGTTAAAGCTTCCTTCACTTTAAGTTGAACAAGGCTCAAACTTAAAGTTAAATAGAGATTCTACTTTAAGTTTGAGCCTCTTTGACTCAAAGTTGAATAGTGGCCTAAACTTAAGTTGGAGCCTCTCTCACTCCAAGTTTAATACAGACTCAAACTTAAGCTCCAACTTGAATAGGCACCCAAATTTAAATTCCACCTTCTCAAACTCCGAATAGAATAGAGGCTCACACTTAAGCTAAAGCCTCTTTGACTCTAAGTTGAACACAGGCTCAAACATAAAGTTGAATAGAGATTCTAGTTTAAGTTTGAGCATCTTTGACTCCAAGTTGAATAGTTGCTCAAACTTAAGTTCGAGCCTCTCTGGCTCCAAGTTCAATAGAGACTCAAACTTAAAGTCCAACTTGAATCGACACCCAAACTTAAGTTCCAGCTACTCTAACTCATAGTTGAATAGAGGCTCACACTTAAGTTAAAGCCTCTTTGACTCTAAGTTGAACAGAGGCTCAAGCTTAAAGTTGAATAGAGATTGTAGTTTAAGTTTAAGCCTCTTTGACTCCAAGTTGAATAGTGCCTCAAACTTAAGTTCGAGCCTCTCAAACTCCAAGTTCAATAGAGACTCAAATTTAAACTCCAACTTGAATCGACACCCAAAATTAAGTTCCAGTGTCACTAAATTCAAGTTGAATAGAGGTTTTGCTATAAGTTTGAACTTATCTTAGTCAAATTTCAAACTTGAGCTCAAGCTTCTCTAACTCCAAAGTTGAATAGAGGTTCCTCCACTTTTAATTCGAGCCTCTAACTTAAGTTCTAGCCTCTTCAACTCCAAGTTCAATAGATACTCCAACTTGAATCGACACCCAAACTTAAGTTCTGGCTTCTCTAACTCTGAATTGAATAGAGGCTCACACTTAAGTTAAAGCCTCTTTGACTCTAAGTTGAACATAGGCTCAAACTTAAAGCTAAATAGAGATTCCAGTTTAAGCTTCAACCTCTTTGACTCCAAGTTGAATAGTGGCTCAAATTTTAGTCTGAGCCTCTTCGACTCCAATTTCAATAGAGACTCAAACTTAAAATCCAACTTGAATCGACCCCCAAACTTAAGTTCTAGCTTCTCAAACTCTAAATTGAATAGAGGCTCACACTTAAATTAAAGCCTCTTTGACGCTAAGTTGAACATAGGCTCAAATTTAAAGTTGAATAGAGATTCCAGTTTAAGTTTGACCCTCTTTGACTCCAAGTTGAATAGTGGCTCGAACTTAAGTTGGAGCCTCTCAAACTTCAAGTTCAATAGAGACTCAAACTTAAACTCCAGCTTGAATCGACACCTAAAGGTTCTAGCTTCAATGAGTTCAATTTGAATAGAGGTTTCACTATAAGTTTGAACTTATCTTAGTCCATGTAAACTTAATGTTGAATAGAGATTTCAGTTTAAGTTTGAGTCTTTTTTACTCCAAGTTGAATAGAGGCGTAAACAAGTTCGAACATGTCCGACTCCAAATTCAATAGAGAGTCAAACTTAAACTCCAACCTGAATGGACACCCAAACTTAAGTTCCAACTTCTCTTTCTCCCCATTGAATAAAGGCCTACACTTAAGTTAAAGACTCTTTCAATCTAGGTTGAACAAAGGCTCAAACTTAAAGCTGAATAGAGATTCGAGTTTAAGTTTGAGCCTCTTTGACTCCAAGTTGAATACTCCAACATGAATTGACACCCAAACTTAAGTTCCAGCTTCTCTAACTCCGAATTTAATAGAGGCTCACACTTAAGTTAAAGCCTCTTTGACTCTAAGTTGAACATAGGCTCAAACTTAAAGCTGCATAGAGATTCCAATTTAAGTTTGAGCCTCTTTGACTCCAACTTTAATAGTGGCTCAAACTTAAGTTCAAGCCTCTTCAAATCCAAATTCAATAGAAACTCAAACTTAAACTCCAACTTCAATCGACACCCAAACTTAAGTTCCAGCTTCACTGGCTTCAAGTTGAATAGAGGTTTCGCTATAAGTTTGAACTTATCTTATTCAAAGTTCAAAGTTGAGTTCAAGATCCTCTAACTCCACAAAGTTGAATAGAGGTGCCACTTTTAATTCCACCCTCCAAGTTGAACACAACCTCAAATTTAACATTGAATAGAGATTCCTGTTTAAGTTTGAGCCTCTTTGAGTCCAAGTTGAATAGAGGCTCAAACTTAAGTTCGAGCCTCCCCAACTCCAAGCTCAATAGAGACTCAAATTTAAGCTCTAACTCGAATCAACACCCAAACTTAAGTTCGAGCTTCACTGACTTCAAGTTGAATAGAGCTTTCATTATACTTTTGAACTTATCTTACTCAAAGTAAACTTAAAGTTGAATAGAGATTTCAGTTTATGTTTGAGCCTCTTTGACTCTAAAGTTGAATAGAGGTTCCACTTTTAATTCGAGCCTCAAAGTTGAACACAGGCTCAAACTTAACATTGAATAAAGATTCCACTTTACGTTTTAGTCTCTTTGACTCCAAGTTGAATAGAGGCTCAAATTTAAGTTTGAGTCTCTCTGACTCCAAGTTCAATAGACACTCAAACTTAAACTCCAACTTGAATTGATATGCAAACTTAAGTTCCAACTTCTCGAACTCCAAATTGAATCAAGGCTCGTACTTAAGTTAAAGCTTCTTTGACTCTAAATTGAACACAAGCTCAAACATAGAGCTGAATAGAGATTCCAATTTAAGTTTGAGCCTCTTTGACTCCAAGTTGAATAGTAGTACAACTTAAGTTTGAACCTCTCTGACTCCAAGTTCAATAGAGACTCAAACTTAAACTGCAACTTGAATCTGATGGAGAGTGTTAATCTCCAAAACAACAAGCTATCCTTGATGTTATACCACCTCTATATCAAGAATAACTTTAAACTCCAACCAATTTTGGAAGACAAGTACCAAACTATCAAGACTTTAGCTAACTGTGAAGAAAATCACTTCACAAGAAAGTCTGTTGCACATTACTCACTCATTAACGCTTCAATTGTGTAAAGATTCTGATGAAACTTTGTAGGACATGTTGCCTAAAGTTTGCGCACCTCGTCCAAGCTAAAAAACTTCAAAAGCTTAAGTAGATTATGAGAAATGATCCAAACAATCTACCTATCTCTGAAACTGCCTTCTTGTAGAGTCGACTTTGCCCTACAACTTCTAACACATAGTTCTCCCAAACTAGAACTTGTCTAAGCGAATGCTTTTAGCCATAAATGGATTACCTTCCAACTTAGATTTTGTCTCCTCATTTGTGTAAAACTTTACACTGTCCACTGAGATGTGATCAATTCTTTCATCATCGAGATTGCACCTGTTTCAGAAGACACTCAACACTTTCTCACATATAGATGTTCCTATACAAAATTCTCTCAGCCTGTTTGCAATTAGGCTCTTAAACTTTAACCATAGATAGATTAACTATGGATTTAGATGTGTACAAAAGGATTTCTGATATAATCAAACACAGAAGGAGAACTCGAGAAAAGATTGATGCGCAATTCTCTGAATATTCTTTCTATTCAACTCATCATACGTCTAATGGATGATACACACAGTACTCATGATCTATTATTCTTTATCTCATCTATATTTCATCTTACTTATCTAATATGACCATATACACATATATATTTATATACATATGAGTATTGATTCATCATTACTTCAAGTATTTTGAAGTATTTACAAAACTAATGTACATATGTTTATAGAACTTTTCTTCCTGAACCTTCACTTCACTTCATGAAGTTAGACTTCAATCTTTTCTTCATATCTTCATTTCTAAGCTTCATATAATCACCAATTGTTGATTGTCTTGCTCCAACAGCTCCCCCTCAATCATCAATTGTGATTACCTGCATCTTCTTTATTCCTACCATATCTTTAAACCTCTACAACTTTGGTCCATCCAAGCTCTTTGTCATCATATCTGCAAATTGATCTTTTGTAGGAGTATGTATAACTTCTATTTCTTTATCAACAACCTTCTCTCTCAAAAAATGATATTGAATCTCAATATGTTTAGTTCTAGCATGGAATACAAGATTTGCTGCCAAATATAAAGAACTCATATTGTCTCCACAAATGATAGGAGTACTCTGAACAATATCAAAACTCTTCATAAGAGTCTTTAACCATATTACTTCCTTTGCAGCTTCTACCATGCCTTTGTATTCTGCTTCTGTAGATGATAAAGCAATTGTATGTTGCTTCTTAGAGCACCATGAAATTAGCTTATCTCCCACATAACACAAGTATCCATGTGTTGATCTTCTATCATCAAAATTACCTGCCCAATCTGCATCACTGTATATTTTGACTCTTATATCTGAAGTAAATCCATAGTACAAACCTTCTTTAAGTGTGCCCTTGATGTACCTAAGTATTCTTTGTCCTGCAATCCAATGTTCCTTTCTAGGACAATGCGTTGCTATGAGAGTCCTTATGGTTGTCATCTTTGCAAGAGGACTATAAGTTTCATCATAGTCCACACCATATGTCTGTGCATATCCCTTTACAACAAGCCTGGCTTTGTACCTAGATACACTTCCATCTGCAAACCTTTTTGTTTTATAGACCCATCTACATCCAATGATCTTCTGACTATTTGGTTTAGGAACCAAATCCCATGTCTCATTTTCCATTAATGCATCATATTCTTCATACATAGCTTTTTCCCAATTCTTCTTTCCTTTGGCTTCATCATATGCGGATGGATCTTCATCTGCTTTTAACATATAAGCATAATCTTTAGTAGTCAAGAATGAAGTATCATAGCTATACCTTGTAGGTTTCCATTTGTGCCTAGATGACCTTCTGAGTTCTCCACTTCTTGAAGTTTCTGGTTCATCATATTCTGGATCAAACATTGGCCTTTCTTCTTCTTCATCGTATATTTGAACCCTTGCTTTACCTTTCTTCTGATTTAGAATATCTTCATCACCTGCATGAACATTAAGTGTACCTGCATACCAAGTACCTTGCTCATCAAATGTAACATCCTTAGACACAAGGAATTTCTTTGTGGATGGACTCCACAACCTATAACCCATCTGTTTGTCATCATAGCCAATGAATACATACTTCTCTGCTTTAGGTTCCAATTTATGCCTCAATTGAGATGGCACATATGCATATGCCAAACATCCAAATATTTTACAATGATCCAATGTAGGTCTCTTACCCCACCAAGCTTCATATGGTGTCATACCCTGCAAGACTTTACATGATAACCTATTGACCAAATATGTGGTTGTGTTTACAGCCTCAGCCTACAAATAATTAGGACAATTTTTCTCCTTCATCATTGATCTTGCAACTCAACAAGCGTTCTGTTTCTTCTCTTTGCTACCCCATTTTGTTGAGGAGAGTACCTGCAAGTAACATCTCTCTTTATACCTGCATTCCACAAATAATCACTGAATTCATTTGAGAAATATTCTCCCCCTCCATCTGACCTTAACCTCTTCAATTTTTGTCTTGTAATCCTTTCTGCATATGCATTATAGTGTTTAAATGTATTAAACACTTCTGACTTGTCTTTGATCACATAGATTGTAATCCACCTGGTAGCATCATCATAATATCTTGAACCATTTATATTGATGTCCTTTGAAGGACCCCACACATCTTTATGTATCGATTCAAGTCTTTCTGAATACATGAAACCATGCTTAGAATAAGATTGCTTGTGAGCCTTACCTAATTGACCATTTATCTTGAACCATTTATACTGATGTCCTTTGAAGGACCCCACACATCTTTATGTACCGATTCAAGTCTTTCTGAATACATGAAACCATGCTTAGAATAAGATTGCTTGTGAGCCTTACCTAATTGACATGCCTCACATCTGTATGTCATATGTTGACCTGCAACATTAGGAAATCCAAGTACTGAGCCATTGTTAACCATATCTTTGATACCTATTTCATTAAAGTGTCCAAGTCTTTTATGCCAAAGTTCCAATTGAGACACCTTTTGCTCTCCGTATGTGAACATAGCATGTCCAACATTACCTTGTATCTTTAATGTGAAGAGCCTTCCTTCCTTCTTTCCTGTAACAATTTTTTAATACCCTTGACTAGGGTCTTCAACATAAACTCCATCATTAGTGAACCTTACCTCATATCCTTTTTCCACAATTTGTCCTACACTAGTCAAATTCTTTGGAATTGTAGGAACATACAAAACCTTACTCAAGCGAGTACTTCCATCTTTGGCTTTAACTGAACCAATTGACTTTACTTTGTGCTTTGTATTGTCACATGTTTGAACTGTGTGATTGATTGCCTTATGATCTAGATCAGTCATCAAAGCAATGTTTCCGCTCAGATGATTGCTACATCCTGAGTCAATATAATATACTCTCATGTCTTCATGTGAGGCTTCACATGTTGCATTCATAATAAGAGTTGAATCTTCTTTCTGATCTGATGCATAATTGTAGTAAGTGTTATTATAGGATTGATTTTGGAAGTTTCTTCCTCCACTTCTTTCAAAAGAATTCCTACCACCTCTACCTCTGAAGTTTCCTTTCTGATATCTGCCACCTCTTCCTCTTTGATTAAATTTGTGATTAAAATTACCATTGCTTTGATTATTATGCCAACAATCATGAGATAGATGATTAGTCTTACCACATATCCATCAAGCTCTAACATTATCTTTGTTATTTCTGCCTCTTCCACTATTTTTGCCACTTCCTCTTCCTCTCAGGAAGTTTGCTTGACTTGAAGTACCTTCATCTTCAACTGATTGTTGCTTTCCTTTACTAGCTTTCTTCTTTTCTTTAGAATACAATGCATGACATGCACTCTTATCAACATCTCCTTTGATATCATTCTCAAAAGTTAGCATATGTCCTAACAATTGATTCAAATCAGGAGTGAAATGATCTAATGAAAGTTCTGTAGAAAATATAAAAGGCTTCCACTTCTCATCTCCTCTTAGCCCTGTGAGAATTTGACTTACGAGCTTATCTTCATCAATATCTTCATCAACTGCACCTAAAGAATCAGCAATGTCTTTCATCTTTGTCACATAATCAAATATTGATTGTGAAGCCTTCTTCTTGAATGTAGTAAATTCTACCCATAATGAGGCTTTCCTTGATTTGGTTGTATTCTGAAAATGCTCTTCCAAAGCATTCCATATGTCACTTGCACTTTCACGTCCTCTGATATAAGGAAGCAAATAATCATTCACTGCCATGTAGATTATGCTCCTTGCTTGAGCATCCTTCTTCATCCAAATCTTTATATCTGCAAGCTCCTCCCTAGTTGGAACACTAGGATCTTTGAACTCTGGCTTTTCTTCCTCTCTTGTGATGTGTCCCATCATATCTTTGCTCATAAGATGAGCTTCCATTCTCATAGACCAAGCTGGATAGTTCTCTCTATCCAACTTCTTGATTTGGAGACTATCTCCCATCCTTTCTTCACCTGTACTATCAAATCTTTAATCCTTATAAGAAATGAATGTACCTTAGCTTGAAGTTTGCTCCTTCTTAACCTTTTGATTGCCTTTATGTGTCTCCCTTTAGTTTTTCTTTCACACTTTATACTTTTGAATCTTCAAGGTTTGAAATTTGTATATCTGCAGCAGTCGGGGTCTTCCTTTTCCTCAATCTGATAAATCCTGCTCTGATACCACTAATGGAGAGTGTTAATCTCCAAAAGAACAAGCTATCCTTTGTTGATGCCGATACGACAAGAAGCTTGACAAACTAAGCTGCGGAATTTTGCCGTGTCACAACAAGAACTAAGCTAGAGTGATATTAGAACACCTCTATAATCATCAATAGCTTAGCAACTTTTCTGTAACTAAAAACTTTATGACTGTATTTAGTGAAAATCTTGAAAATTCACTTTACTGGAAACTTTGCCTTTTCTTCAGGCTTCAATTCTGAACTGATTTACTTCAAACTTTACACTACTGTGTTTGCTTATAGTTAAATAATCTTTCCGTCACTTAATTGTGCCAAAACTGAGTTTTAAACTCACCAAAATACCACCGGAACTTCACCGGACTGTTACCGGACTCTCACCGTAATCTTACCAGAATCTTACCGGAATCAACTGCAATTCTGTTTGTAGTTACTTCAAATGTTTGTAATTGAAGTAAGGAAGTAATACCTGAGCTTCCTTCAGTGAATGAACTCTATCTAAAGTTTGAGAAAAAACTTCACCAGTTCTGGATGTCTTTACGGTCAGACTTAGTACTGTGTGTACATGTCCCGTTTCACAAAACTCTTTGATCAGTTTGTAGTTGAGACTTCTAGCTTCAAGATGAGCTAGCTCTCATAAAAAACTTTACACTGTACTGCAAGATCTAACTTGCAGAAGTACCGGAAAATGTTTACTGAGAAAACTGTAACTGTTAACTAACTTTCACAGTAACATGAAATCACTTAGATTTCTTCACACGAAAAGAATGCGCTCAGATCTTTCCACATAAATATGTGTTTTCTATTAGAGAAGATGTGTACAAGATAGCTTGGCCTCACTTTGCTCATAGCTATGGAAAACTCTCCTACTCTGAGTAGTTATTCCTTACCATCTCTCTCAGATGAATACCCGACAGTTCAGGCTCTATTATTCATCTCTACATACGGAATCTCTGGCGTCTTCTATATTCACTTTTCTATATTCTATCTTCTATATATCTAAGCAATCTCTCAACTCTCTTATATACATTCTTATCTGAGATTCAAAACTTGTACTTCTGGAAGTTTCTACACTGTATATTACAGGCGTGAATTTGTCCCTTCACTAAGGCTTTGATTTTCTGAATGTTTTGTTTCTGCTTCTCTTTGTCTTCATGGTGGTATGCCTAATTAGTGAGTGAATCTTCAACATCCTTGATGTTAGACCACCTCTATATCAAGAATAACTTTAAACTCCAACCAATTTTGGAAGACAAGTACCAAACTGTTAAGACTTTAGCTAACTGTGAAGAAAATCACTTCACAGGAAAGTCTACTGCACATTACTCACTCATTAACTAATCAATTGTGTAAAGATTTTGATGAAACTTTGTAGAATGTGTCGTCTAAAGTTTGTGCACCTCCTCCAAGTTAAAACACTTCAAAAGCTTAATTAGATTATGAGAAATGATCTAAACAATCTGCCTATCTCTGAAACAGCCTTCTTGTAGAGTCGACTTTGACACCTGCAACTTCTAACACATAGTTCTCCCAAACTAGAACCCGTTTAATCGAATGGTTTTAGCCATAGATGGCTTACCTTTCAACTTATATTTTGACTCCTCATTTGTGTAAAACTTTACACTATGCACTGAGATCTGATCAATTCTTTCATCATCGAGATTGCGCCTGTTTCAGAAGACACTCAACACTTTCTCACATATAGATGCTCCTATACAAAATTCTCTCAGCCTCTTTGCAATTAGGCTCTTAAAATTTAACCATAGATAGATTGAATATGGATTTAGATGTATAGAAAAGGATTTTTGATATAATCAAACACAGAAGGAGAACTGGAGAAAAGATCGATGCGCAATTCTCTAAACAATCTTTCTATTCAACTCATCATACATCTAATGGATGATACACATAATACTCATGGTCTATTCTTCTCTATCTCATCTATATTTCATCTTACTTATCTAATACGACCATATACATATATATATATATATATATATATATATATATATATATATATATGAGTATTGATTCGTCATTATTTCAAGTATTTTGAAGTATTTACAAAACTAATGTACATATGTTTATAGAACTTTTCTTCCTGAACCTTCACTTCACTTCATGAAGTTAGACTTCAATCTTTTCTTCATATCTTCATTTCTAAGCTTCATATAATCACCAATTGTTGATTGTCTTGCTCCAACATAATCAACACCCAAACTTAAGTTCTAGCTTCTCTAACTCTGAATTGAATAGAGGCTCACACTTAAGTTAAAGCCCCTTTGACTCTAAGTTGAACATTGGCTCAAACTTAAAGTTGAATAGAGATTCTAGTTTAAGTTTGTGCCTTTTTTACTCCAAGTGGAATAGTGGCTCAAACTTAAGTTTGAGCCTCTCTGACTCCAAGTTCAATAGAGACTCATACTCCAAGTTGAATCGAAACCCAAACTTAAGTTCTAGCTTCTCAAACTCCGAATTGAATAGAGGCTCGCACTTAAGTTAAAGACTCTCTGACTCTCAATTGAACACAAGCTCAAACTTAAAGTTGAATAGAGATTCCAATTTAAGTTAGAGCTTCTTTAACTCTAAGTTGAATAGGGGCCCACACTAAAGTTCGAGTCTCTCCGACTCCAAGTTCAATAGAAACTCAAACTTAAACTCCAACATGAATCGATACCCAAACTTAAGTTCAAGCTTCTCTAACTCCAAATTGAATAGAGGCCACAACTTAAATTTGAGCCTTTCAAACTGCACATTGAATAGAGGTGCAAACCTAAGTTCGAGCCTCTTCGGCTCCAAGTTTAATAGAAACTCAAACATAAACTCCAACTTGAATCAACACACACACTTTAGTTCCAACTTCAAGACAGAAGAGGTACATCGAATTGTGGTCAAGCGCTAGTCTTGTGCTAGTTAGCTAGACCAAAATTCCTCGCTTTGCAACTTGCTTTTCTACCTCCTATAAGCTTCTCCAAGTTCTTTCATGCATATCTTTGTGTGTATGTGTATTTATGTGACATGTATTGTGTACTATATATACACACTCTCTTTTCGTGTGTGCATGTATGTATGTATGTATGTATGTATGTATGTATGTATGTATGTATGTATGTATGTATGTATGTATGTATGTATGTATGTATGTATGTATGTATGTATGTATGTATGTATGTATGTATGTATGTATGTATGTATGTATGTATGTATGTATGTATGTATGTATGTATGTATGTATGTATGTATGTATATATATATATATATATATATATATATATATATATATATATATATATATATATATATATATGTGTGTGTGTGTGTGTGTGTGTGTGTGTGTGTATGTGTGTGTGTGTAACATGTTAGAAATGTACAAGCTCAAATGTGTGTGAACCAAGATTTAACTCAAATGCCACATCATTTCAATTTTCGGTAGAGTCTACAACCACTTTTCCACGACTCTTTTAGCTCAAGATTGCATCTACCTTGATTAGTAAAAGTGGGGGATTTTGAAGGCATGATTTGAATTCAAATTCTACACCATATAATCAAGAAGAAGGTCGTGGCCATCCTCAAGCTTCATTTGTGAACTTTTAGGCTCTCATTGGGAGTGTATACTCCAGTTCTAAGCTAGACCCTAGCTAACCAAGGTACAAGCTCAAATGTGTGTGAACGAAGGTTTAACTCAAATGCCACATCATTTCAATTTTTGGTAGAGTCTATAACCACTTTTCCACGACTCTTTTAGCTCAAGATTGCATCTACCTTGATTAGTAAAAGTGGGGGATTTTGAAGGCATGATTTGAATTCAAATTCTACACCAAATTTTAGAGCATTATATAATCATTAGCTTGGAAGAAGGTCTTGGCCATCCTCAAGCTTCATTTGTGCACTTTTAGGCTCTCATTGGGAGTGTATACTCCAGATCTAAGCTAGACCCTAGCTAAGCTAGCCCCTTGCTTGCTAAATTTTTCACTTTGGCTAAGATTTTGTATCGCCTATATCTCTTTGTGTAGTTGTGTGTTTCATGTCCAAGATAGCTGTTGTAATCTTTCTTTTGAATATAATATTAGTATCAAGTGTTCATTATCCTTGTGTATATTCAGTTTGAAAGCTCACTGGTCTATCTCTGCACATTTCCCATCACATGTGTCTGAAGAGGTACAACATAAGTGTAAGCTATTTGTTTGGGAAGTTTTTGGTATGTATTGTGCAAGGAGATGGACATAGGTCACCTTCTTCAAATTGAGTGATCTATGGCTTTTTGGAAATCCTAGAGAGTCTATTTTTACTCTGCAAAATTTCATAAGTTCAGTCCTCAGGTCCAGAGAGTAATTCAATTTTTGGTTGACTGTGGAAGTGAATTGTTTGGTCTTAGGAAGGGCCTATCATTCTTCTACTACAACTAGGTGTGGATATACTCCATCAATGGTATCAGAGCTCAACATTGAGCATTGAAGACATCAACAGGAGGCCTTGAAGTTGCTTGAGAGCCAATGATTGAAGCAAAGATCAGCACGAGTTTGAAGAAGGAGTTGAAGCAAGAGGGAGCTTCTATCATCATCGAAAGTTCACGACAAGTGGAGACTCTTGTGGGAAGGTAACATATCATTCTTGCTCACATCTATCACAATCCAAGGAGGGCTTAAGATCCATTTATAGTCTCATACACAATGGGATACTATAATACTCAAATTGAGAAGCTTGAAAAGAGCAATTACCAACCTTGGAAGTTTAGAATCTCTAACTTCCTCATGGGAAAGGGTCTTTGGGGGTTGGTTAGTGGTACTAAGGTGAAGCCATACATAGATCCACATACACTTATCGAGAATAAAAGGAGAGCCATTAGAGAATGGGAAGAAAGGGATAGGAGAGTGATCTTCATTCTATCTCAACACATAAGCAACTCCATGATAGGTCATATCCAAGACCTAAATACATCTAAGAAGGTTTGGGAGTGTTCAGAAAGGTTGTACTCTACCTCTACAAAGGCTACAAAAATTCAGCTCAAGAATGAACTCAACAACCTTAGGAAGTCATCAAATCAGAGCATTAATGACTTCATACTCAAAGTAAAAGATATCTCGAATGCACTTGGTTCAATAGGATGTGTTGTAGATGATGATGACCTAGTCGCCCACACACTTAATGGGTTTAGAGAAGATGATAAATGGAAGGCATTCACAACCTCTATGTATGTAAGGGATTCATTACCAAATTTTAAGCAACTTACTTCTCTTATGGTGACTAAGGAGCTCAACCATGGAGGCAACAAGTCGAAGGGCAGCCAAGACCAACTCTTCTATGTAGGCAAAGGAGGAAGAGGCAAAGGCAATAGAGGTGCTTCAAGAGGAAGAGGTAGAAGCAACTACCAACAAGGCAATTAAAGTTATCAAGGGATTCAATCAAGCCAAGATGAAGATCAATCATCAAGAGGAAGAGGAAGAGGAAGAGGAAGAGGAAGAGGAAGAGGAAGAGGAAGAGGAAGAGGAAGAGGAAGAGGAAGAGGAAGAGGAAGAGGTAGAGGAGGAAGATATGGAGGTGGAGGCTACTCCAACTCAAATGAATGCTTCAATTGTGGGAAGCAAGGACATTATGCAAAAGATTGTTGGCAAAAGCAAGGTGGGAACAATTACAAAGGGCAGGGTAATTTGCTAAATCCTCAACAAATTCAGAAAATGAGCATTTGTTAGCTATGAAGCATAAAAGTGAAGGTCAACCACACAATGAGGTGTGGTATATAGATAGTGGTTGTAGTAATCACTTGTCAGGTAAAGAGGATTACTTCAGCAATCTTCAACCACCCAAGCAAAGAGGCTTTGTGGAGACAGGAGACAACATAGAGCATGAGATACAACAAATGGGAGATGTGAAGCTTTAAGGCAACCACAAAGCAAGAGGACTATTTGAGGTAGTGCATGTTCCTACTATTACAAAGAACTTAATCTCTATTGGATAGATGGTTGAAAATGGATACAAAGTCAAGTTCAACCATAAAGGATGGTTTATTGAAGACCCAAGGAATGGCTATGAGTTGATAGCCAAAGGAAAGAAGGAAGGAAGGATGTTCACTCTTGACATTAGCAAAGGACAAAGCAACAAGGCAATGTTCATCACCTATAGAGACAAGAAGATTGGAGCTCTGGATTTGTGGCATAAAAGGTGTGGTCACGTCAACATTCAAAGGTTGAAAAACATGGAGAAGAGGCAATTGGTAAGAGGTTTACCACATTTTTCATTACAAATGTTGCATGAGATGTGTGAAGCTTGTTAACTAGGAAAGTCTACTAAGCAATCCTTCAAGAAGAGTGGACATATAGCACATGGTGTGTTAGACCTTGTGCACACAGATGTGTGGGGGCCAACCAAAGAGCCCTCTCTTGTAGGTAATAGGTACTTTGTAATATAGATGACTACTCAAGAAAAGTATGGTTGTATTGTATAAAGCAAAAATCAAATATGTTTGATGTGTTCAAAAGATTCAAGGCACAAGTTGAGAAGGAGACAGGTTGCTACATCAAAACCCTAAGGTCAGATGGAGGGGGAGAATACTTCTCCCATGGCTTTTGTGATTTCTTGCAGGACGAAGGTATAAGGAGGCGAATCACTTGCAGGTATACTCCTCAACAAAATGGGGTGGCAGAGAGGAAGAATGAGTATATTGCTTAAATTTCTAGGAGTATGTTAAATGAAATGAATGTGCCTTTAACATATTGGGCAGATGGTGTATCTATTGTTGTGTACTTGATGGATAGGTGTCCCACATAAGGGGTAGATGACATGACACCTGAGGAGGCATGGAGTGGAAGGAAACCAGACCTTTCATACATTAGAATCTTTGGTTGTGTATGCTACACACATGTGCCACAAGAGTTGAGAGGTAAGATGGATGCAAGGGCTGAAAGATGTATGTTTATTGGTTATTCTATGGAGCAAAAAGGTTACAGGCTACAATCTTACAAAGGAGTTAAATATTTCTAGAGCTATAGTGTTTGATGAACTCAAGCCATGTTATGATTCCAAAGTCCCATTGCAAGATGAAGATATTGAAGAGGCAGAGAGAAGGTATGAAGCTAGGTTTCAAGATAGCTTGGAAATCAGTGTTCCAAGGTTACAAAGGACTTCAAGCATGGATTTAGTCCATCAATCAGTGAATAAAGGAAAGGAGAGATTGGTAAAGCTTGATGAAGATGGACATGAAGTTGAAGACTTTGAAGAACCTATGTTTGAATGGGGAGATACATCAAAAGCAGAAATCAAGACACCAAGGCAAAGAAGGTTCATTCCATCAAAAGGAGAAGAAAGGAGGTCAACAAGGGTAAAACATCCAATCTCAAGGTTTTTTTATGATATTTATATTTCTAGGCATTATGCTTTCATGAATAAGGTTATCAAAAATCATGAACCTTCTATCGATGAAGAGGCCAAAGACACAAAGGAGTGGCAAGAAGCTATGGAAGAAGAGTACAAAGCCCTTGAAGACAACAACACATGGAGTCTAGTTCCAAGACAAGAAGGGATGAAGGTAATTGGCAACAAATGGCTTTATAAAGTGAAGAGAAATTCTGATAGTTCAATTGCTAGGTACAAAGCAAGGCTTGTGGAAAAAGGATTTGCTCAATCCTAGGATTGACTATGAAGAAACATTCGGCCCAGTTGCAAAGATAACCACAATTAGGGCAATCATTGTTGCCACATCTAGGAGGTGGCTAATATATCAATTGTATGTAAAGAATGTTTTTCTTAATGGAGATTTGCAGGAGACACTCTACATGACTCAACCATTAGGTTTGAGAACCCTAAATATTCAGATTTTGTTTGTAAACTTAGAAAAGCATTGTATGGTTTAAAGCAAGCTCCTAGGACATGGAATCAAAGACTTGTGGAGTATTTGTGTAGGTGTGGATACAACCCAAGTGATGGAGGTCCTTCCTTATACCTCAAGAAGGAAGGAGGACTAGTTGTCTATGTATGCATATATGTGGATGACTTGATTATAATAGGATGATGCAGTTATCACATGGATCAAGGCCAAGCTTGGAAATGAATTCAAAATTTGAGATGTTGGAGTTCTTAAATACTTTCTTGTGTCTAAAGAGGTACACATAAGTATAAGCTATTTGTTTGGACAGATTTTGGTTGAAATAGGTCACATTCTACAAATTGACTGATCTATGGATTGTTGCAAAGCTTAGAGAGTCTATTTCTACTGTGCCAAATTTCATAAGTTTCGTCCTCGGGTCCAGAGAGCAATTCAATTTTTGGTGGACTATGGTAGTGCACTGTTTGGTCCTAGGAAGGGTTTATCATTCCTCTCCTGCAACTAGGAGTGGATATACTCCATCATAACATACATACATACATATATATATTGTATATATATATATATATATATATATATATATATATATATATATATAAATATATATATCTATATATATCTTTATTTATATTTATATGTTTATGTTTGTATGTATGGATGTATGTAGGTATATATATATATATATATATACATAAAAACATGCTTAGACACATATATATGTATGCATATGGTGCCTATGCTGTGTGTGTGTGTAAGTGTGCATGTGTGTGCATATTGTGTGTGCATGTGTGTATGTATGTATGTATACATCCGTAAAAAAAAAAAAAAAAAAAAAAAAAAAAAAAATATATATATATATATATATATATATATATATATATATATATATATATATATATATATATATATAGGTGTGCACACACACAATAATGTGTGTGTATGTGTGTATATATATATATACATATATTTATATATATATATATATATATATATATATATATATATATATATATATATATATATATATATATATATATATATATATATATATATATATATATATATATATATATATATATATATATATATATATTGTTGGAGATCGATGTCTGCGGAAGCACGCGAACAACACAAGGAAGAAGAAGAAGCTTGGAGCACAACACACAATACTGAATGTATTACTAGAGAATGTACAAAGATAAGTAGCCCATTAGGGCAATAGGCGTATATACAAGACGGGGGAAAAAACCTCCTAAAGAGGGAAAAAAGTGCCCCGGCGATCTTAGTGTGTTCACACACATCACTACCTTAATATATCAACAAATCCCCCCTAGGAGTGATGCGGTGAACAAGGAGCTAGCACTCATGTATAAGGAAGTGCCAAGCTATGTGGAAATCACTCCACAAAAGGAGGTAAGCCCAAAGCTTTGCGGAAAGCTTCAAACTTCTCCTTAGGCAGAGCCTTCATGAAAAGGTCTGCAATGTTCTCCTGCGTGGGCACATATGCCAAGCTGATCTCCCCAGCAGGAAACCTCTCCCTGACATAGTGATAATGCACCTCAATGTGCTTAGTGCGAGCATGGAACACAGGGTTCCTCGCAACTGCCAATGCGCTCTGACTGTCAGTGAAGATGGTGGTGGTAGAAGTCTGGCCAACACCCAAATCATCTATAAGGCGTCTGAGCCACACACACTCAACAGACACTGTGAAAGCTGCCCTATACTCAGCCTCACAACTGGAAGTGGCCACGGTAGGCTGCTTCTTGCTAAACCAAGATATACATGAGCTACCAAGCATGAAGCAAAAACCACTCGTGGACACACGAGTGTCATAGCAACGAGCCCAATCTGAGTCAGAAAAAGCATGCAAATCTGGCAATAGTGATCCCCCCTTGGGATAAAACAACCCAAGTAGTCGAGTCCCACTCAAGTAGCAAAAGATGTGTTTAACCGCCTTCCAATGCGTGACTCCTGGGCAATGCATAAACCTGCTCATCTGTGAGACAGCAAACTGAATATCTGGCCGAGTAATGCATAAGTAAATCAAGCATCCAACAGCCTACTGATAGAGAACAACATCAAATGCATCTCCAGCATCATGAAGACTCAATCATAAACCTGTCTCCATAGGAGTGGTTTACAGGTGGACAGTCTAGTGCTGGTTTTAATGAGGCATCTTCTTAGCCTTTGCAGGTTTCATATGATGATGCAGATCATTCCATTTCTAATGCACATTTACGTGATGCACTTGTTGATGAGAGAGCTGATATTGAGCAGGCAAAAACTATGCCAAAATGGCTGGTGCAAACTTTGCGTGACAGCAAATTAGATGCACCTTTGTCATATCGTACTCGTTCAGGCTCTCATAGTGCCTCCTTTGCATCAGATTGCTATGCTATGGCTGCGTCTACTCTCTGTGATGAGAATGAGCCTGTTTCTTTTGATGAAGCACAAAATTCAAAAAATTGGATGGCTGCTATGCAATCTGAATATGATGCTATAATGAAGAATGGTACATGGTCTTTATGTGACTTGCCTCCTGGCAAGAAGGCCATTGGCACTAAGTGGGTATACAAGCTGAAGCGTAAACCTGATGGTACAGTTGACAGGTATAAGGCTAGGCTTGTTGCAAAGGGTTATGCGCAGGAAAGAGGCATTGATTTTGATGAGACCTTTGCACCTACATGCCGTATGACTACTGTTCGGAGCATTTGTGCACTTGCAGCCCATCATGGTTGGAATGTACATCAGTTGGACATTAAAACAACATTTCTGAATGGTGACTTGCATGAAGAAGTGTATGTTTTTCAACCTCGTGGCTTTGTGCATAAAGGACATGAAAACCAGGTGTGCAGGTTAAAGAAGGCATTTTATGGTTTAAAGCAAGCACCACATGCTTGGTATGAGAAGATACATGCCTGTCTGGTTGCACATGGTTTGGAGAACAGTCCAACTGAAAGCACCTTATATGTTAAGCATGCTAATGATGTGCTTCTGATCATTGTTGTCTATGTTGACGACATGCTGCTCACTGGTCCTATTGAGAAAAGCATATTGCTGATTTCAAAGCTGATTTGCATGCCTCATTTGAGATGTCTGATTTGGGGAATTTGAATCACTATTTGGGCGTTCAGTTTATGCAAGTTGATGGTGGAATCATCAAAGTATCATACATGTCTTTGGAGCTAATAGATGTCTCCTTAGTACATGAAAGCAATGGCTGAATAGCATCTTCCACAAAGACAACATCACGGCTAACTAGAATGCATTTAGTCTGTGGATGATACAGACAATAGCCTTTACTTTCAGAACTATACCCCACAAAAATACATTTTACTACCTTATCATCCAATTTTTTGCAATGTTGTTCAGGCACTAGTGCATATGCCAAACAACCAAAAACACGCAAATGAGCAACAGATGGCTTGCGGTCATGCCAAGCCTCATATGGAGTGATAGACTGCAACGCTTTAGTGGGACACCTGTTAAGTACATATGCTGCACACATGACAGCCTCAAGCCAGAAACTGTGTGGTAAAGCCTGACTCTTGACCATGCACCTCGCCATCTCCATGAGTGACCTATTCTTTCGTTCAGCAACTCCATTCTTTTGAGGTGTGTACGGCACTATCCACTGGTGTTTTATCCCACGTTCAGCCAAAAATGCATTAAAATGAGAAGACATATATTCCCCCCCTTGATCAGAACGGAGGGTGCCCATTTTACATGCTGACAGATTTTCAACTAAAACCAAAAATTGTTTAAAGCACATGAACACTTCGGACTTTGCTTTGAGTGGATATACCCATGCATGCCTGGAAAAATCATCAATGAAAGTCACGAAGTAAAGGTAATTTCCAAAAGAGGGTGTCTGCATAGGACCACAGACATCACTATGTACAAGCTACAATTTTTGTGAATCCTGAATTGAACCATCTTTTGGAAACGACGAACGCTGCATTTTGCCCAAAATACAGCCTTCACAAACATGTTTTCCAGGTGCCTCAAGTTTGGGCAAAGAGGACACCATTTCAGATTTCTGTAAGCGTAGCAAACTAGCAAAATTCAGATGACCAAAGCATGCATGCCAAAGCTTTGCATCTGACATAGCCTGAGAATCATTTACAGCACATGCCAAATCATTTTCAGATCTTTCATAGTCTATGAGCTTATACAGCCCACGACATAAAATGTGAGAAGCAATAATAACATCGCCATTTGACTGATCATGAACTGTACATCTATTATCAACAAATTTCACAACCAAGCCAATCTTGGCTAATGCAGAAACTGATAACAGATTCTTCTTGATCCCTGGCACAAATAAGGCATCTGACAAAGTGAAAGAACTACCATCAGCAGTAGTCAAAATGATCTTACCAGCTCCCATAACAGGATAAGAGGAGTTGTTGGCACATGTAATAGTATTCCCTATAGGGGCAGGCTCGAGTGAAGAGAAGAAACTACAATGCGAGGTAATATGTTTGGTCGCCCCACTATCAAAGTACCAAACATCTAAGTCTACTGTAGACATGCACTGCTCATGAGAAGATGGGTCAAAACTGCAAACAGTAGTGAACGCCCATTCTTCTTCCTGCACAAGATTAGCATACTCCGTTTTTGGTGTAGAGGCTTCTGCAACAACCATTCTAGCCTCTTTCTTCTTTGCCTCTTTTGCAGCCAGTTTTAGACAGTTCTTTATGATATGATCATTCCCTTTACAGTACTTACAAAACAATTTTTGCTTTTTTTATTTCTTTTCATCTTTATCTTCCTTCTTCGAATATGCAGAATTAGCAGATTTCTGCTTACTAGTTGAAGAGCTCCATTT